>OU343222.1:586337-970944 GCA_910596185.1 Chrysanthemum makinoi | reverse complement strand
TATTATTATGAGCTCCACTCTCTACTTGGGAGGTAGAGAGTATTTATAGTCTTACATAAAAGCCACACATGGGCTGTGGATCAGGCATACAGTGGGTAAAGACCCGTCCGTCCTCCACGGTGTTACTAACTAAATACTACTTAACTTAATATTACTATGACTACGAGCTTTCTAACGATTACATATACTTGAGGTGACCGACTCTTTAATAACGGGAATTTCTAATTCCTAACAATCTCCCCCTAAGGGAGGTCACCTCAAACATATACTAAAATGACATTGAATACAATCAGATATTACATTAACAATTGATCTTGCATTCTTGATGTAGTACTTTGCTACGAAGCTCGTAGTCATTGATTCCACTCATTGCATGTTTGGTTAATCCAAGTGGAGGTCTTTTCCTGATCCACGTGATAATAATGTTGAGCCAGCTTTTGAGATCATCAGCTATAGAAAATCTCTATACATCCATTGTGGTGTTGGTATTATGTGATGTTGTGACATTCGGACCGACATGCTCACATTCTGGATCATGATATCTTCTCATCGAGGCGGAAGCATTTGTTGATTCATGATATTGGCGGCGTAGCAGAAGCATGGAGTAAAAATATCGAGTCATTGATGCACTAATCATGATTTCTTTTGAGATGAATGTGTTAGGTGAGCATGTGGCTATGGATTGACGCTTCATTCGTCGATACGCAAACGTCGGGTGTACCTGCATAAGACAGTTAGCAATAAAGCGCACGAAAGTGTCTTTGATCACTTTCGATGAATTGAGGTACACGGCCCACGGTTCGCCGTTGATCATTACAAATCTGCTGTGATCGGTATATAATTCGAAGAATTTCCTTGACAGGGTTTCGCGCTGCTCTAGCGTTCTCAAACCGGCGTCTCAAAGACAACCGCGAGTGAGTGAACGGCGAATTTTAGTCCACGATTGATGAAAAGAGATTTGAAAAACAATCGTGTATTGCTCAATAGAAATTGTTTTTGCAATAAACGAAGGTTTTAATGAAAATCAATTATCAATCATAAAACACCTTTTGATTTTGAAAAATTAGTACGGTCACGGCGTGCTTAATGAAAAGAGTTTTAAAGCACAAAGACCGGTTTTCAAAGGTATCCGTCAATCCATAACCTGAACCAGGATTGATTCAAAAGAATGAAAGCCCCATTGTTTCGTTCAGTTGTCACATGGTTGATCTGTATAATAGATCTCACATGCCACCTACCGGGAGCTTGTTAGATGTTGGCTCCAGAAGGCTTTCCATCTTCATTGTGAGTAAGTTTGCATATCACTCGATGTTCACGGCAATACCACAAGGATAATGCGTAGGACTCAAGATATAATCTCTCTTTCCACATTGTGTGAAACAGAGAGTCTTCATTGAAAGTGTCCTAATGAGATTTATTGATGATCTCGTGGCTCTAGACTCAATTTGTTCATTTTTGGATCCTATATGGAGACTAGGGAGAGGGTCTCCTTCTTCAATATCAACAATCTCTAAGAGAAAGTCGATAGATAATCCCGTGAGAATGAAACAAGCCCTTTTAAGAGGAACTTGAGTGGTTTTGGAAAGTTGAAGTGCAGTCGTCACGGGTCCATGACGTCTTGTCTTCAATACCGATGTTACCATGTTAGCATATGAATTGAACCGGTTTCGCCTAAGGTTGAATAAATGGAGGGCTATTTGTTTTCACCCTTTTCTCATTCAATTCTTTTTTTTTCTTCAACCCCTTCCTTACGAGACTTCATAGCTAGAACCTTGTTGGGTTTATTCGATTACTAGCTCATCTTAGTCCGCACTCTTCCCATATCTCATTTTTCTCCTTTTATCATCATACCTAAGAACTCTACACTAACTAGTGGATAGTCCCTCGGTAGATCCCTCCGGTTCTGGCGGATCATGGGAACCAATACCTAACCTTATCATCCTTATATCACCATACATAAAGTAAAGTTGGTCGGTCTATTTGGTATTGTTCATCTGCCATTGGAACCAATTGAAAACCATTTGAAAATCAATCCGGATACTTGTGATATATTATCAAAGCATTTTGTACCTGAATTGTTTTTGATATTTTAGAAGAGAACTCCCCTCAACATGTGCATCAAGTATTTGAAATCGTTTTGCACACGGAGGCAAGAGAAAAACTAACTTCTTTGATTACCATTTTCTAAAAGATATCAACATCACTTCTCGAATCAAAAGTAGATAAAGCATTTTGGGGAAGGATGAGGTTTTCATGATTTTGCTCCCCTCAATATGTGCTTCTAGGTTTGAAAGGAGTTTTACACATACTAGAGGGAACCTGCACATTGAGATAAATGATCCCGTTTCAAATTATAGATGCTCCCCCTCAATGTGTGCATGGAAAATTTGAAATCGTTTGTCATTTACGGGGAGGCAAACATGTAATCACTTAAAAACCATTTATCATCAGTTTAAATCTTATTTAAATCACAACTTCTCCCCCGATCACAATTATTAAATCATTTGAGATTTGTGATCTCTGTAGATTTAAATTGATTTTGAAAGCTTTTAAGGAGAATTGTGACTTGATTATGAAAGCGTTTTAAACTGATAAGGATCGATTTTGAGATTTTAAACTCCATTTGTTAAACATGCATGTACATCTTTTGAAAACAATTTAATGCCAAATAACTTTTAATTTAATTGAAATCATTCTCCCCTCAATCAATGACATAGGTTGTTGATTGAGAGATAGAGATTTTGACAAATAAGTCCTGATGATTATCAAAAATAGAGACCCAGTTATTTTTCAAAGCATTTAGTTTTCAGCAGATAAATGTTATAGAATCAGAGCATGGAATTTGAAAACATGGTAAAACATGGCTCCGTTCTTTCTTTTAAAACCGGGTTATTGCCTGAAAATGACAATAAACCATTGTTTCTCTTTCTCCCAAAAATATTTTTGATTTTTTTTTTTTTTTTTTTAAAATTCGAACAACATCTAAAGTCCCGTGTCATTCTTTGAATGACATCACAAAAACCGTAGATATTATCGAACCGAGAGAAACATGACAAAAAGACAATATTTTTTTTGAAGATTTTTCTAATTTTTCAAATTTTTATGGATTTTGAAAGTTTTATATTTTTCTATTTGATTTTTTTTTTTTTTTTGAAGGTTTTATAATTTTGTATTTTGTTTTTCGAATAAATATTTACAAGAGATAAATTAGTTTAAGAGAATGATGAAATGAGTACCGATATAAAGATATCGTTCATTGCGTTGTAGAAGAAAGGAATCAACATCTCTTAAACTTTCGCCACAAAACATTCGATGCTTCTAAGAAAATCGTCACGGACATGAGCCTTCTCAATTTGAATCTTTGGTAGCTTCCCCCCTAAACCGACAAACATCGAATAAAGACCATTTCCCTAAGAAGTAGAGTTGAATACAGCGGTCTCATTGATTGAAGCTCAGCACCACGAAGAACACGAGAACACCGAGGTAACAAGTTGAAACATTGATCGTCAGGTGGTTATCAAATCGGATGCTGATTACGACGATCACATGAACTTTCTTTGTGCATCCCGATGTACACCTTACTCTTTGAGATTGACCAGTTGTCTATTTAGGGGAACAATATATCAACATCTTCATTTTACCAAGTGCATTCCGGTTATATAACATATAACCAATCAGCACATAATGTACACATGTACCCAACAAGAGTAAAGACGATGACATCCATGTAACATGTTGAGTCACTAATCATCTCTGTGGATGTCAACTCTGAAATAACTGATTTAGCTCGATCAAGTGAACATGTTGTGCATATAACCGGAAGCACTTTATCATAAACCATATATAAGATGTCGATAAGCGTATCATCTCCGCGTTCCAAATATTCTTCTCACATTTCTTCCAAGCGAACCTTGCGGTAACATAAACCAAAGGTCTCCAGAGACCACTTCCCCCGAATAGTTGGAATAATATATCCTTCCCCCAAGTGGTTTTGATACCTCGAGAATCGACAAAACATAATATATCCATAAACTTGAAATCTTGTGAGAAGAACTCCAATAGCCCAAATGAATCCCTGAGAATCAGCTGCTACATAAACTCTCTCTGACTATCTTTATCAACCCATATGTAGACAATTTGAAGTGACCCTTTGTTGAAGAAAAACCCAATATACCAAACTTGGCGAAGTCGAATTCCCGCATTTGTGTCTTAAGCTTGCACTTAAAGATGGAAGAACGGTGTTGAGAATTTATGCATCAAGCAAATCTCTTAAGTACTCAATACTCAATTAAAGTATGAGACATTAACATCTCTTGCGATTATCCAGCGTAATATCTGCGTGACACGAGTAAAACAACGTAACTCTAATAGTGATAGTTAACGGGTCTTCAACCATCCACCTCATTTGGCGGTAACTAGATAACCCAAGACTTCAACTCTAATTCTTAAGCTCGAGCAAGTTATCAAATAAGATCACGCCTTTGTGAGCGTCAACTTCAACCTCAAATAAGTGATAAAGAGTAACTCGAGTAATCTTGTGTCAAATGCCCAACATGTGAATAAACATACAACCGGATGTACATTCACCCACTTAATGAACGGAACAAATGATGCCTCAACATCAATGTATTCTTCCTAAAAGTATTCATGTAGACGTCACGGAGGATACCAATAACTTCGGCGGATGAGGTAGACATTTTCCTTGAAGTTCATGTGGTTGATTTATAGCATGTACGATGTGAGGAACAATAATCCATGAAGATTTGGCAAAGGAATACCAAAGAGTGGATCATTATTCATGAGTGCAACTGCAATATTATGATAATCAATCATTATCAACGCCTTGAGGAATAACTGGAGATAGGGCTTTTGAGTAGTCCGAGTTGTACTTCTTTGATGAACCCGTTGAGTCAATAGAAACCGAACATGAGCTTTTTGGATGATCAACATTCGTCGAAGGTTGAAGGTACTCATCAAACATATCTTTGAAAAACAATGAATCCCAAACATTGATTCCCCATTATCCTTAGTAAGTGAAGCATTAGGCGTTGGAGGAGAGTCATCAAAAAATCAAAACAATGAATCCCAGTTATCCTTAGTATATTCACTCTTCATCAAAAGAATATACACTCATTATCATCAAAAATTAAGTCGTATAACCATTATTCAAACATCCATCATCATGTAGTATATTCACTCTTCTCCCCCTCAAAAATTGCATCCGAAGTTGCCATTTTGATTTAAACAAGTGAATAAGAAATACACCAATGAATAGATCCACTTGATGATTGAATGAGCATGGAAAAACATGAAGCTTGTTGATGAAGAATGTAGATGAGTATGGCCATTCATGAGAGAATTTCTCTTTATGAAGATAAAGCGCCACGGAAGATTACACTTTTCTTTTCTTTGAAGAACGGGGCCTGAAGTGTTCTCTGCAGACACCATAATGATGAAGCGAGGCTGGCGATGTGAACAGACGTCATTGTTTAGAGCCCTGTCATATGTTTAGAGCCGCCCGAATCCAAATACCAAGGGACGATTTGTACGACCTGCTTTGGATAACAGACGAAGACATAGAATTGGAAACATTGGATCCCCCCGTGCTCATGGGGTCCTTTTGGTTAGCACAAACAATCTTTGAATCAGCAGAAACCCTAGGTGCAATGTCATTGTCACTAGGAGCTAAACTAGTAGAAGCATCAGACTTAGTCGAGGGACATTTTGTGTTTAATGGGATTGTTCTAGGTTGGCTTCCAAACCTTAACAGGCACTACTCTAGGCATAGTGGATCTAGTTAAGGGCAAGGTTTGCCATTCGTGAATATTCGACCTGTTGTCTTCCACTGAAATCCTACATTGGTAAAACCTTCCTGTAGGTTTCCAGTTATTTCTGTTTCGCTCTCCAAACTTTCTTAACGGGTTATGAATCTTAGACCTCGAAATAACACATCACATTTATCATGATTACCAGAAATTAAACATTTTTTGCATGTTTTGCAGACAACATAAGGCCTCGAATTAATTTCAGTAAGCTTAGAGCTAATACTAGAACTAACACGATTCTTTTTGTTCAAATCAAACTTCTTGTCCCTATGGTGTTTTTTCACTTCCTTATCATGAACACTTTTAGTTTGCGTAATCCTATCCTTCTTTGCATAGCTTCTAGGTTTTGACCGCTAACTTTAGTGTCAATCTTAACATCTGTAGAAGTAACGATGGGAACATTACATGGCTTCACTACTTTGCATTCCGGTCTAGAAGTGCTGGGATATGAAATTCTAGGAGGCACATCACAGGTTGCTTGCTTGAATTTAGATATGGAACAAGGCATATCAAGGGTCACATGCTTGGCTTTAGGCATAGAACGGATTTCCTGTTTGGCACTAGGCATAGAACAAGGCTTCACAGCTTTGCCTTTTCACCTAAGGGTTTTGGACATGTTGCAATTACACATTCAAGCAACTCTTGAGATCGTTTGGCCCGGAGGCAAGCAAACCTAATTTCACTATCAAGAGGTTTGTTAATGAAATCCTCTTCGACAATCTCATGGAGACATTCTAGACTATCCTTAAGGTGAGCACAATAGTCATGAAAAGCATGTTCATTATTCCTAAGATGAGGAGGAATATATTTAACTGTCACAGTGTATTTGCAATCTAAGGGTGATTTTGAGACAACATTCTTATTGAACACAAGTGGCAGTTTCCATTTCCCGACTTCTGATTCTCAATTTCCTTTTGTAAAGACGTTATTTTTCGTTGTTTTGGTCACGGGTGACGTTTATTGAATCATATAACTCTTTAAAATGTCGTTTAACCTTTTCATTTTCTTCTAGAAAACTTTCGTTTTCCTTTTGTAAAGCATTTACTAGGTTTTGAAGATGAAATGTTTGAGAATTCGAGAATCTAAAGGAGGAGGCATTTGGGAGCCTGTCATATTGTTCGTTTGACCCTTTAATTGAGAGATTTTGGGCTTTCAACTTTCTGATCGTGTTGCAATGAGCTTGAATCTGTTCATCCGCGTTTGTTAATTTGCTGCATCAAACTCGGAGCATCTGAAGATGTCTTGATATTTGAAGTTTTGACATTTTCTTTGAGATGTTGATATTTGAGTTGTAAATTAAAATGCTCAACTTCTAGTTTAGAAAAATGTTTAACCAAATTATCGTGATCATCCAGTTCAATTTTCTCGTTTAGTTTAGAATTAGTTTTTCAAGCTCAATGACACGATCATGGGAGACTTTCGAGCCCAGATAGTTCATGAAATTTGGAAGCATTAATAGAGCAATTTGAAGCATTGAAAAAGATATCTTGAGCAACACATTCAGTAATAAGAGTCTCATTTAAGGTATGCAAGTTCTTCCTCTCAATCTCATTATATTTTAGTGCTCGCTCATAATCACTAACTTCAACTACCATTGCATCAAATTCCTTTTCCATTTCTTTAATATCTGATTTTATCCCCTTTTAAGACTCTCAAAATGATCTTTTAGTTGTTTAAAGAAAGGCATGACCTCAGTTAAATAACATTCTTTCATTTGCTCAAAACCCCTTTCCCTTCAGTTATCCCAGTGGGTGTGATCCTTTTCTTACAAGTTTTCTCAAAATCGGTAAATAGTTGAAGAATAACATATTGGATGATTAAGGTCTTGCTCTTAGTGGCAATAGTTCTAGGAACTAAATGCATTGGTGTATTTGGAGGATACACAGTCGCTTTAGGAATTTCCTACAAGGGGGATTCTTTTCAACAAGATT
The DNA here is from genome assembly GCA_910596185.1 of Chrysanthemum makinoi. NCBI lineage: Eukaryota > Viridiplantae > Streptophyta > Magnoliopsida > Asterales > Asteraceae > Chrysanthemum > Chrysanthemum makinoi. The sequence continues at coordinate 963,188 of OU343222.1, read as the reverse complement.
TTCAGCTTTTTGCAAGTCCATATCCTTTTTCCAAAACACTTGTTCGGGTCAATAGTCCGAGGCTTAAACATGTTTAAGGATATCCAATTTTCCTTAGTGTAATCATGGGGTTTTATCGTTATCTTGTTCTTTTTACACTCAGGATCTTCTAGCTTCTTATTCATTTTCTACCTAGTGACTTCATCTGATTTCTTATCTTCCTCATTACTTTCAGCGCAACTAGGTTTCTGTCTAGGCTTAAGGATCTCATTACCATCATACAGTACCTTATGAGCATTTCTAGCCTTTTAATTACCTCTGGATTAGGTTCCTCAACAAGGGGAATGCTATGCTTATCGCTTAAGACTCTATGCTTAGTGATCATGTGAGCAGTTTGAATGGTATTCCCTTGTGCGTACAACTTATTTTCAAGCTTGTTTTTCAAAGTTTTTAGATTGGAAAAATCATTCAAAAGTTTTGATTCCTTAGCCTTCAATTCTTGCTTAAGCATTTTAACATTTTCTTGAAGTTCGTGTTTTTGCTTAGCAGTTTTAGAAAGCTTTTCTTGTAAGGAGTTTAACTCTTGTTTTAATACTTCTTCTCTAAACCTACTTTTTCTAATAGTTGTGCGTATTTGGACATCCATTTCCTGCTCACGGGTGGTCAACTCAAACTTAGCACGCTGTTCATAAATAGCATCCTGATCCTTATATATGTTAAGCTAGGTGGTAAGGGAATCATCAGGGCACAAATGCACGTACTCATGCAGTTCATAATCATCATTTTGAGTAGAAGATGCACAACTAGGTACAGCGGAAACATCCATGCAACTTACCTGAGCATTGACATGCACGGTATTGTGAGTGCATCTCTATCTTGGGTACATCCGAAGCTTCCATGGAGCGTTCCTTTGCATTAACTTGCAAAGGTTGTGTCTGGTGCACCTCTCTCTCTTGTGAATTTGAGCACGAAGATTCCATTTTTCCATTATCCGACTCATCATTTTTGTTGTCACTGACATTCCGCATTCAGCAACACCCGATTCTTCAACATATACATTACCAAACTTATCACAACAATCTTTCAACGCACGACACTCATTCACGTCTTCATTCTTTTGAGCAGATTCTTCAATGTACTTTTCACATTATCCATGAGTTGGATAAATGTCTCAATAATTCACAATTTCCATTCCAGTATGTTTTTGAAGGAAATTCCAGTCAAGTGTTGATCATGTCTGCTGAATATTCCCACGATGAATGGTGAAATTGTTTGTAGATTACTTGAAGAGCTGCCTTTGGAACCATCCTTTTGAACCTCTTTATTGGTAAGTTGCAGCTTTAAGTGTTCTAAGTTCAACAGCAAGCTTCTTGTCAATGTAGGTAAGTTCTGGCGGAAAAGAGCACTACATGTTCGATCCCCAGCTATGGATAACAGCTGTATGAGGTGAGATGAAGTATGATAGGGCTCAATCTGCATTCCATTTGCATGGCATTCGTAGCAGTGCAATTCATTCTCATTGTACTCAGAACATGAAGATCTCACATCCTCATTGTTTAATTCAAATATCTTTAATCGTTCAGGTGTAGCATCATTAACATTATTGTCCATCATCATACAATTTAAGCACACAATCAACGCTGAATTGGGTCAGTAGAGTAGAGTAAGACATGATGTGGTGGAATGCAAGGGATTTTACAAGTCTATGATTTAAACCGAGAAATAGAATCTTTCGCGGGATTTTACTAAAATCAAGACCAAACCGTTAAGCAATGACCAATGGAATGTGTTAAGATGATTGATGGATCGACACAATGATAGACAATTGTGTGTTAGGACTTATGATTGTTTGTGGGATAAGCAGAGATGTTGTTTGGTTGTGATTTGGGTTGGTTGTTGCACGATTTTCCCGAGAATTTTAGGTCTAAAACATAAAAACCTCAATAACTTCTGTTGAGGCGTTTAGCCTCGAAGGTTACCCGAATGTGAACTGATTCTGGGTCAAAAGTTATAGCCGTTTGAAGTTTTGTCGGGAAAAGTCAACAAGTCGCTATGAATTCTTGAACCAAATTAAGCTAAGACCAAGTTAAGCTAGGACTTAATTAAGCTACACCACTAAGTCGCTAAGACCCCAAGTCGCTTAGACAAATGCAAGTCGCTAAGTAGTAACTTCGCTACTAACTCAAGTCGCTAAGCGAAATTTTGGCAGCAATTCGCTACATTCGCTAGGAATACAAGTCGCTAAAGAGCAACTACTTCTGAGACCAAGTCGCTACCACCAAGTTGCTACCCGTAGTGGAGAGTCCACTACTTGTACTGTAAATCGCTAGGTAAGTCGCTAGCTCCAAAACTGTAACTCGCTACAAAAATGTGAAGCAAGTCGCTACGAAGAAACTTTTCCGTGGCTCAAGTCGCTAGCATGAAAATCACATAAACACCACTTTTCAATCCAAAACAACCCAACCACGATGATTCAAGCCTTCCAAATCAAAACCTAAACACTTGTGATGATTCTAAACACAAAAGTACAATCAAAATCCAAACTTTAACACTAGAAATCAATCAAATGATGCAAAAACCACTAAACTTTTTCAAACTCAAAAACCACCTAAAAACTACTAGAAATCCAAAGATGTGCAAGATATGATCTAACCATGGCTCTTGATACCAATTGTAAGATATAACTTTTCACATACACATCAAACCATAACACAAAGTGGCATATAGATGGAATTCTAGAGAGAAAGTTAGAGGTTTAGGGAACTTAGTGAGAGAAAGTGAAAGATATTATTATGAGCTCCAACTCTACCTTGGGAGGTAGAGAGTATTTATAGTCTTACATAAAATGCCACACATGGTACGTGGATCGGGCATACGATGGGTAAAGACCGTCCGTCCTCCACGGTGTTACTTAACTAAATACTACTTAACTTAATATTACTATGACTACGAGCTTTCTAACGATTACATATACTTGAGGTGACCGACTCTTTAATACTGGGAATTTCTAATTCCTAACATCTCGCAATCTAATTTACCAAACTTCGTTTCTAGGATAGTTGTTAATGCATATCTTTCATATCTCACTCAACACATCCTCATTGGATTAACTTAGGATGTTTGACATGATCTTAGACACTTCCATCTCATTAGAAACTACCATCTTTGTATGGATTAACATCAAATCCATGAATCCTTAGTTACATAAATCGACACATTCAAAATGATCATTTCACACCTTCAACTTTGTTACTTTTCCTCAAGCAGCATTTCTTAAGCAAAAGTAAAAATGACTAAATCCTTAACCTCAAATAAGCCACTTAAGAAAACCACTAGGATTAGCATTCGATCTTGTTGCTTCATTAACTTGAGCTCTTCATCCTCAGACTCATTACCTCTCAACATCTCATCACCCATTATCAAACTTTGTGCAACACCACCAACATCTCCTCACCCGTTTGCGAATGACTTAGATGACTTACCGAGACTAATAAACCTGGACTCATTATTTGCAAAGATATCATACACAAGTCTAACATATAACTATAGATATTGTTTTGTATCTACATGTATTGCCTCACCTGGTTAACATGGAAATAATGTGTCATCCTTCAAGACGATAAGTATTTACATCGAGTCATAACTCACACATATGTTAAATACATATTATCAAGTCTTGTTATCCTTGAGTTCAATCTAAGCTTTATAATCTCAACTAATTAGGATTGACAACTTAAGTATTTCATCCGAAATATTCAAGTATATGCGACTTACGATTATAGTCATTAAAAGTCATATCCGAAAAATCAACACCCAAGTATTTTAAAAACACATGTTGAAACACTTATCCAAAACAAACAACCCACGGTGCCACTTATCCCTCTTTGACACCTACTATCCCTCTTTCATCTTTTGGCACCATTAACCGTATTGCTCATGAACTTCTAAGAGTATACTTTAAATCAAACGTCCCCTTTCAAAGGTGAACCTATACCTCAGCCCCTAAGCTTCATAGACATGACCAAAACTTCAAGCACTTCACCCACTAGTTGTAGCAACCAATGAACCATAAGAATTAGTATCCGCACTTTTTTTGTGTTCAACATCTATGGACAAATAATCAACCTAAGTACTCCCATAGCATAACAAACCCCTACATCACCACATCCTTATTTAGACACACTAGAAGACCTACCACCTAGATCAACCTATCCACCATCCTTACCATCATTTGAATTAGTTGAGTGTATTGCTCAAAAAGCCCTTGTGTCCAACACTTGTACTGAATCAAATGCACGTTTGAACAAACTCAACCATCCTTTCTCACATATAAGGACTTAGATAATTCATTACGGCTAGAACCTCAACTATCAAATAAGCATGGTGCTTTTGGTAATTGTTGTCAATTTCCACTAGGTATAAGTAGTACAACCTTCACAAATTATCAAAGTATTAGTAATATTTTGTCGTTAAACTTCTGCATAAATTTCGTTAAACCTCAAATCAACATTTTAACAACATATGTTAAAATGCAATCTCAAAGCCAACATCATACACCCCAAGCAACAATGACTCTTGAGGAGTATACATAAGAAACTCGAGTGAATTCCTTTTGTCATCATCTAGTGAATATAATCTTGAGACCAAGTTTATTTAGATGGGATCCAATTTAAACACTTTGGCTTCATATCTTCATTTAAGAAAACATGATATTTTGAAAAACACAATGCCTATGAAATCATGTGTTAAGTATTTGTCACAATTCTCAATTTTTGGTCATTTCTCAAAACAATTCACGTTTCACTATTTCATCATTTATCGTAAACTAGGTTTACGTGTTCCAAATTCGCATAACCTTTATGGTTTAGCGGCGAATTCATGATCATATCATCACGAACATTTCATATGGACTAAGTTAGTCTACATTTCATTAGCATCATTTGCATCATATTAATTCATTCATGACATTTCATTTCACTTTAATCGCGTAAATTTTATATTAAATAAACGTTATCGCGTGAGTTATTATTTTGAATATTTAATCCGTTATTTCAAAAATGATCCCGATATATTTTTATACTTATGTTTAGTTTATAAAAACTATATTTTGAGTTTACCTAGTGTTCTAAATTTATTTTGTATATAAATCGTTAAGTTTATATTATTACAACGCTTTTCTTAAAAAACTACGATAATTATATTATCACTCAAATTTTACAAAATATATTTTTTACAATTTTTATGATCTAAATATAATTTACTTTGGTCCATTAAAATTTAATTTAACTAAAACTACTATAGTTTCACAAATGTATACAAGTTACCATTTATCTCAAATACACTTACATTTTAACTTACACATTTTATACATATACTTTATAAAAAAGATATTTGTGGACAAATCCCAAAAACAGGGGAGGTAGCATTTAATGTGGGTAAAGTTTTATTATTTGATTGTATAAGTTCTCACTTCACCTCATTTACACTCATTCATCTCATAATAATTCAAGAAGTGTTAAAAGTTCTCTCTATCCTTGTTCCTTCCTCCCAAAAACCGGCCTCATAGTGATCCAAGAGGAGATCATCACAATTTTCAAGATCAAGTTTATCACAATCTAGTATACACTCTTGTTTAGGTTTTGAAATAAAAACCTAGGGTGTTTAGGTTTAATCCTTGTTCTAATCACCTCATCATATCACTTGTAAGCATCTCATATTTATTTTTCATCTTACATATTCATTTCATACTCATCTCATCATTTTTTAGCAAAAACATGCAAGACTTGTGTTGTTTATACCATTTTTACCATTGATTTTTAGTGTTGAATATATATAGTCATCCTATAATTATTCCCTTGGTATATATTGGTCTTGATGATGTTTAGGAATCCATGACACCCTAAGAAGGTGTATGGTAGGATTAGAATAGCTTTGGAGTTGATTTGAAGGGATTGGAATAGGTTTAGTACGAGAAAAACTATTTTAGACAAGTATATAAAGTGGTCTGTCCTTATTTTGTTTTTCTGGAAAATCCGACAGTAGGCACGAAATTTTGGCCTTGATATTTAGAAAATATACTTTAAAACGAATCCGTGGCCGCTTAAACGGATTAAAACGGAGTTATAACGAAGAAGTTATGAATTTTTCAAATTGACGACGAAATATATATTTTTCTGAAATTTCACATACTATTTTTTATTTAGTGCGAGTCAAAAGCGAGTCCTAAGCTTTACAAATTATTTCGACTTATCAAAAATATATTAGTATACTTTGTCTGAAGCTAGGGCGTATATACATTAAGCGGTTTGAAGCGACTAAGATATACGCGTTTTCATAAAATTGCCGTAACTATTATTTTCGAGAACTATATATTATTTTTCGAGACAAGTGTTACGGTAACTAAAACGACCATGTTGAGGGCTGTTTTTAACGAGGATGTGGAACTTTTTGGAATGAAATGTCTTCTAGTAAAATCAAAATCACCAAGCATATTTTCTAAAACGATCAACCGTTTGTATAGCGGAGTTGTAATAAAATAATTATGGATGCTTAAACTTTGCCGAAACTCATTTTTAAACAACAATTCAACAAAATCACCATCTTTAACCCTTATTATCTTTATGTTAAAGACCTTTGTAAACTCCAACTGAAACTTATAGATTCGATACAAACTTTCCAAAACCGTCGAGTTAGTTCTCTAACGTTAGAAGCGTACACCATTACGACTAGTATTCCAAAGCCATTTTGTCACTTTCATGAAATTTCCGACGACATTGTTTCTGACCGAAAGTGTAAATTTCACTATAAATCATTCTGAACTATTGTAGGATGACATTTTGACGTAAATACTTGTAAAGTAATTTAAGATTGGTCAAGACGTCAAAAGTGTATTTTTCGACGATAAGTATTATTTTCAAAACTCACAAATGGTATAAGTAACATCTGAAATGCATGCATAACATTACATCATAACTCAAGTCATAACATTCATTTTAGGTCGCGGATAGTTCGAGGGTCTCACTTTAGTGCACTTCATTTTGTTAGCATATCAATCACACCCGGAGTGAGTTAAGTAGCCCCACTTTCTATTACGTATTGTCTTACAAACTCTTTGGGGGAGATACATGCTCAACTACTTACTTTCACTATCACAAATATTCTAAACTTTGACATATTACTGTGAGTTTCATAACCCCATTTCCAATTGTTTTTATACTACTTTTGGGGGAGATACATGCTCAAACTATTTTCATTTACTTTCACAAGTACTCTAAACTTTTACATACTACTGTGAGTTCATACCCCACTTTTACTCGTTTAAATTCTTACAAACTATTTGGGGGAGATACATGCTTAAATATTTGTTTCACTCTTACGAATACTCAAACCATTTATACAATTGTGTTACAATATACTTCTTATACACTTTGGACATTATGTGTGGTTTATTGCGATATGTGCCTTAATGTGCTAAACTAGTTTTCAATTATGCATTAACATACAAACTTTAGGCTAGTTAACTCTGCTTGGGAGCGGCGAGGTATTGATAGTACTATCGGTGACACCCCCACCTTTGGGTCCTTGATGGCGGCACAGGGTGAATATCTGTTATTCAATGAACACAACAAACAATGTAGACTTGTCAAGAGGTTCAGTTGGTTGTGATTCTTTGCATTAAGTACTTGTATATATCGTATGCACATATGTCCTACTTACAAACAAGATTGACAATTCTATATTTTGGCAATGGGTTGTAAACACACAAGTTGCAAGTTTTGTATGGGCGAAACTTGGAACTGAGTGGATTTACAATGCCTTTCTTTGCATAAACAATTTTTGAAAGGCTTTACTTGTTAATCAAACTCTATGAACTCACCAACCTTTGTGTTGACACTTTTTAGCATGTTTTATCTCAGGTATCTAAGGCATTCACTTCATGGCATGCATATGGACACATCTTAGAGTCGTGGTGACGGCCCAGCGTTTCACATGGGATTTATACACTTTAAAAACATCGTTTGGCTTGTATCAAACCTATTTCCGCATAAATTGATTTTCATTTGGGACCTACATTTTGTAATCTCTGATTATTTTAATTAATCAAACGATGTATTTTCTAAACGACACTTTAGGTCGTTCGATATAACTGTAACTTTGATGCTATGACAGTCCTCCCCAAGGTATTCCATTCCGCTGCAAAACACGTAATTTGGGGGTGTGACAGTATTTATCTTGTTAAAAGGATATTGTATATCCTATGCATTATTCTCTCCTTGCGACATAAATGGTTGTGTTACAAGAGATTTCATTACACCTCATTGGCTAAATGATCTTGAAACGAATATCTACAAGTTCTATGAACTAGCGTATCCAATTCATCTTGTCATACTTATTTTCATAAAGCATAATAACTTTATCCCATGCGATAATCTCATTTGTTGAAAGATACTATTTGTATCCATTTCCTTTCAAGCGTACATCATAACCTAACCTTTATCAAACCTTGTGCACATCCAAGGTTAAACTACACATCTCTAGAACATACACATGATCTATTGAAGTTAGTAACCTTATTTAGATTCTTGTCAAATAAAGTTTGAAAGAGCTTTCTTGAGAACATTCTTAATTTAACATATTCCATTCCCTAGTCTTAGATAATCAAATCACTTTTAAAGTATACACTTCAACATAAACGATGTCATCCATTAGATCATACAATTAGCTATGTAATTTGAACAACCTTAGATTCTAAACACAAGATTAAAACATATTGTTTATCAACACACCATTGTTAAAATTCATGTGTATAACATGACATCTTCATCACCTTAGTTATATTACATATTAGTTGCATTAAGCCAAGTATTGGTAAACTATCATCTTTTATGTACTTTAATAGGCAAAAGTAGGAGTTCCCATCTTTCTAACATGAGAATGACTACTGGAGAATCTATTGCACTTACATGTGTTGATTACATGTTCTTGTTTGATACGATAAGTTGATTTGACATTATCTTAGTGTTTGATAACAAGTCAAATGTGTAAACCTTAGTAAAACCACTTGCATTGCACTTACATGTGTTGATTACATGTTCTTGTTTAATACGATAAGTTGATTTGACATTATCTTAAGTGTTTGATAACAAGTCAAATGTGTAAACCTTAGTACCGTTTATCTTTATAATGCTTGTATTCTTGTTTCATGCTACTAAACGTTTAAACCTAAACTTTATTTGCATGATACTTACTTTTGAATTAGTTTTAGCATGATTAACATGTTACTTATGAAATCATAATATGTCATTTTGATACGTGAAAATTCTGATATGATAAGTTTGTGTTTGAAAGCTATTAGTTGGCATTCATTATATCTATGTGTAGTACGATCCAAATGATACATGCTCAAAATTGTTATGTCTTAAACATGGCTTGCATGATCTTTCATCTTGTTTCTTTTGCTTCTTGTCACACTATTTGTTTGCTACATGTGCACATATAATATGTCAAAGTGCTTTTGGTATGACAAACTTTAGAAGCCTTTTTATCTTACAAATTAATCACATAGATTGTTGTGTTAATTTACAAGCCAAGTATGCTTAAGCGTCTAAGTCTAACGACAAAACAATCTCAAAATGAAATGTCTTGAATAAAGTTGTATTCTTGCATAATATGATTGTCTTGATGCTATCTTGTATGGTGATTTCTTGTCTACTAAAGTGCAATGTGTTTTTACTTATATAATATGTTATTATTTGATTTCTATCATGTTAACATCTTTTGTAACTAACAAATTTGTTTTGTAGGTTGATAACAAATCATTTGTTATCCTAATTGGTTCTAACTTTTATATGCTCATTTTGCATAATCCCCTTTATTGCTCATTAGATTAGTACTATGCTTTATGGGACCCTTTGCATATAGTTTAAAGCATATAGAATTAAGTTCTAGAGAGTTGGCTTTGCATTTTTTTCAACCGACCTCTTTCCAAATCTCATTTTGCTTTAAACTTTCAAAAAATAACCTCCATCATTATTTAGTTATAACAATACTCTAATCCTCTTCACTTCCTATTAGGAAACCACATGCCTCATGATACGATCATCTCGTATTATCGAGAAGAAGGTGCGTGACTGGGATGAAGTTCATTGTATGCTAACCATCATCCAGAAAAACATCACTAAACTCATCTCTTTCGTTAACCCAAAAAACCTTCTAAACACTTTGTTGTCATTCCTTATTTGATACATTACACATTATGTTGGATGTCCACCAATTAAGAGGGAGAGAAATCCATTCACATAATTGTCTTTTGTCAAATTTTATGTCTCTTAGACTCTAAAATACCAACACATAGGCAAACACCACTTAGCTAAAATCGGTTCACGAAACCACAACTAGTTCAACCTTTTTAACCTTATATCACAAGCTTGCACCAATACCTCATCAAGTGAAAAACACATCATGTGTTTTTACAAAACGTCTTCATCTCCACATATAGGATTTTCCTTAGACTAGCACCTTACAACTTCACTATCTAGAACACCATCATAGGGTCTTATCCTTTTTCTCGCTTGACACATGTCATACATGTCATTGTCGGTCTGCTTGATATATTAATCAAACCGCCATTCCCAACACCTTTTCAACACGTTGGTCTATCCAACTCTCACTCATATGATGTCATTCTCATCCTCATATAGGTACTCATCATTATTAGTTGGTTTACATATTGTCTTCACTTCTTTTTTTTTCAATGTCATAATCATCCATGTCGGTCAAAACCATGTTAATACTATCTCTCCCATTGTCACCTAGAATAGATCATTTTTTTCGTATCAATCAATGAGCGAAGTTATCTTCATGTCTATTCATATTTTCTTTCCTCTTCGTCTTGGTCACTTGACATTCTGAAAAAGTTGCATGAGCCATATTTTATATTTGCTATACATACGAGTTTCTAACTCCTTAATAGCTTCCTACCTAATCATCACCACCTTCCATCACATCTTTCACTAATCATCACCACCATGGATTAGCGAAATCTTATCATTATAAATCATGAGTCATCTACCTATTTATCACCACATGAATCCTACTAGTAAACTGGCACCAACACTAGTACCACTAGCTTTAACTCTTTATATTCCAACTTCACTTCATATCTTCTTTCTAGGAAGTATTTTGTAGACTTTTATCATATTATATTCTCACTTTTCTTATGATTGTAATTAGGAGACTACACTTCATGAGATCTTTGATTATATCATTTATATATATCACATATATACATCTTATTTTTCTTTGTCAAAAAGATGAAATATATTGCACTAATGTTCTTCATTGTAGGTTCATCATCATAGATTGTATATAACTTACTCATCTAAGGATGAAGTTTGCATCAATTACTTTGCTTATTTTAGGTGCTTCTTGACACCCTCGAGCAAGGAGGAATATCCTTTAAGCACTCATATAGCATCGTCTATACACTTGGTTGTATATGACATATTTTTCTAAAAACAAAGCTTCTATTATACTAATATTTATTTTGAAGGTTCATCTTGGCCTAGAGCAAGGAGAGCTTCCGTCAAGAATTTACTGAATGCATCTTATACACACTTTGTTGTATATCTTACTCATCAATGAGAATATAGTTTTGCACTAATATTTGTTTTGTAGATTTTTAATCATACCACGGCGCCTCAAACAAGGGGAACAACGGTCTGGGGAGCATGCGCATTTAGCATCATTCTCACTTTTCAAAAAGCATTTGTGCTTGATAAAAGTGGAAAATAGGCTAACATTGCTATGCATTTTCTTTTTCATATATTTCTCATAATTTTTGTTGCATAAAACTAACCTTGACGTAGGTTAAGCCTCTTTATTTGATCCATGGATCCGCTACTAAACAAGGGACGGATGGGCGATTTAACTTCACTAAGGATGATGCAAGCTCGCCTTTTTGGGGAGAAATAAAGTTAAACTCCAAGGACACGCCCTTTTTTTTTCGACAAAAGGGGGAGAAGAGTGTAAACGGAGAAGGTAATGTAAAGGTAGTAAGGATACAAGTAACCTTTTACATTTTACTTTTTATTACGTTTACATATCTTTGTCATCATCAAAAAGGGGGAGATTGTTAGTGCAAATATTACGATACTTAATCTATCTGATCTCGTTTGTTTTGATTGATGACAAACATGTAACTTGTATAGCATTAAAATGTACAAGTTACTTGTAATCACACTTTGTCTCAACATACATTCAACACCTCTCGATGTCTCAGGTCCTCATATGTTACAACAGGTTAAATACATGTTTGTTATATGGCATTATGATCAAACCCATTAACAAATCATTTAGAATGTTTAAAATACATTTAGAGTCACTAAGTATTTTAATAGGTTAACCATTCTATTTAGAACCTCATTTTACATTGTGCATTCACAAGTATTTCATACAAATACTAAAGTTTACTACATGACAAAATATATTTTATTTGACAAGCACTCTTTACAAAAGGTAACTAGACATTTTATTAACTAGTTACATAATACATTTTACAAGTTTACCTTGATAAACTTTTTAATCTAAAATGGAAATACATGTTACATCATGTCATGCATCATCTTTGAAATCCTTGGAAGATCACTTGAATATTTTGGTTAGATTGACACTCAATAAATCAAATGTGATCTTAGTAAGATTTGGTAATATCTTGCAAAGATTTGAAGAAAGATTTTTAGATTTTTATGTCAGGCACCGGTACCAAATTGTATAAAGGGGAACCCTTTTAAAGGGGTCCGTGGTCAAAATGGACGCTCACATCCACTTTGGCTATAAATAGAAGCCCATTGTTTTCCCATTTCTTCACCACTTTAAAACACATCTTCTCCACCTTCTTGCATACATTTAGATCAATCATTAACAATGTAGTAACACACATTAAACACCCTAATGATCATGATCATAATGCTTCTAACATTCATCTTTGTTGTAAGCATACTCTTTGATCAATCAAGGAAATCTTGGAGATCTAGCCATCCCCACTCACCACAAGTTGAAGATCTATCACAAGAAGTTTAGGGAACTTGTGATCTTCATCATGGAGGCTTCCTATCAATGGAAGTTCATTTAGAAGTAGTTATTCATATCCATTAGACATTTGTGTCATGGATCATTAGTGTAAACATCATTGCATCATAACAACACTTTCACCAAACTAGATTAGATGGTTTATGTGTTTGTGCCATAAAACACAAGGTTTGTTATGTTGGGCCATAAAACATATTAGGAGTGGTTGTACCCTTGTAAAATAACTCGACATCTAGCTTATTAGTCGGAATATTGTATAGAAGCGATGTTAGGTTGGTTCTACCTCGAACTAGAACCGGTATTTAGCTTTATACGGAAAAAGTGTAGCGACGATTGTAAGGTTTTCTCCGCCGAGAAGGGAGCTTGTTGATTTAGTGAAGTAACTCTCGAGTTGGGTACTCGGGGAGTGGAGTAGGGCGGAAAAGAGATCCGTGACCGAACCACTATAAATCATTGTGTTCGGTTTTCACTTTCCTTTCTTTATCTCTTTACTTTTATAGTTGCACTATACTATTGCTTGTGATGTGGTTTGATGTTAATGCTTGTGTGACAACATGGTTTACTATGCTTTACATTGGTCACAAACATTAATTGGAACTTTCATATTATAACAAGCTTCATAAGCGATTTGATACTAAAGATCTAAAGTTTTTAAACGGTAACGTATTCACCCCCCCCCCTCTACGTTTCCACAAACATTCAACACCTCAATATTTTTTATTAATACGAATACTCTTACAGTATTAGGGTTTTACAACCTTGAAGTGTATCGACCTTAGATATAAAACATACGTATATCTAATCTATCCTAGGACCTCCTTTTTATAGGCTAGAGTCTATACATTATCAATACGTAACCTACAAGATAAATATCTTTTCCATATTTATCTAATACAAAATACTAAACCGACTATACAAGACTAGCAGTGGTTACAATACATTATCTATGGTTACACTATACTACTAGCCGCGGTTTGTCTTCATCGGCGAGTTCAATCTTACGTCGTGGTTATATATCAAACTTTGTCGTGGTTCCGATTACTTAGAGTAATTCTTGATCCAAGGAACCAAAAACCCAACATCTTGGGTTTTGAAAATTCCCGTATTGCTTGTGAGTTGTGCGTGAAATAGAGATTCTAGACTCAAAAAGAAGAAGGCTAGTGTTTACATACCTTGTAGAATTTAAAATCTAATTACGATGATTGTTCCATGAGACGAAGACCAAGACGTAGTAGGTTGAATTGTTCCCACTTCAACGATTTGGTGAGGGCATACGGCTATGTTGTCTTGGATGCTACCTTCTCAATAGAGATGTTCCCAGAACATTGTCTCTTAAAGTGATGACGATCTCTATATTCTTGGTGCGAGAGTGCAATACCGGATTCTTGGTTAAGTCGATGGCACCTTTGTTGTCACATAGAATGGCTATGTTACTTAAGTGGATGTCGTAGTCAAGTAACGCTTGTTTCATCCATAGTGCTTGTTGGCATGCTTTGCTAGCGGAGACATATTGACGGTTGTTGATATGGCCAATAATCGTTTCCTTCTTGAGAACCAAGATGTTAAACAACATCATAAAGTACATACCCGCTTGTACTTTTAGGTCAACATAATCACCTGCATGGTCAGAATCTGCATATACAATTGTTTCTACCCCATTGCCCTTAGGATACCACACCCAATTGAGTTGTACCCTTAATGTATCTAAATATCCTTTTGGCGGCTTCTAGATGTGATGTTTTAGGATCTTCTTGAAACCTAGCACATAGACAGACACTAAACATGATATCCGGCCGACTAGCCGTGAGGTAGAGAAGACTACCAATCATGCCACGATATTTTGTGTTATCAACGGATTCGCCATCTTCATCTTTTGTGTCCTAATGGCATTTGTGTCCTAATGGGTTTTGACTCTTCTAAACCTAATTTCTGAAACATCTCCTTTATGTATTTAGATTGATTAAAGAAGATACCATCTTCTACTTGTTTGATTTGTAGACCAAGAAAGAAACTAAGTTCTCCCATCATACTCATCTCGAAATCGTCATGCATGATTTGGAAATCATCACATGTCTTGACAAGTAGATCCGAATATGATATCATCTACATATATTTGAACAATGATTATATGTGACTCTCTTTTCTTAGTAAAAGTATGTTATCAACTAACCCCATGGTGTAGTTGTGTTTGATCAAAAATGACTTGAGTCTATCATACCAAGATTTTGGAGCTTGTTTAAGACCGTAAAGAGCTTTCTTTAACTTATACACATGTTTAGGTTTTTCTAAATCGATGAAGCCCGGAGGTTGAGCTACATATACTTCTTCATTTTGAAAACCATTTAGAAAAGCACTTTTGACATCCATTTGATAAAGCTTAAGATCATTAGCACAAGCATAAGCAGGAAGTATTCTTATAGACTCTAATCTAGCCACGGGGGCATAGGTCTCATCAAAGTATATTCCTTCTTATTGATTATACCCTAGGGAAACGAGTCTCGCTTTATTTCTAGACACTACACCATTTGCATCTAACTTATTTTTATATACCCATTTGGTTCCTATTATGGTTTGATTACTAGGTGGAGGGACGAGTTTCCAAGCATCGTTAGAAACAAATTGATTTAACTCTTCTTGCATAGCCATTACCCGACTCTCAACTTTTATGGCTTCTTGTGTATTCTTAGGTTCTATAGTTGAGACAAAACAAAATAAGCTACTTTGGTTTTAAACTTGAGACCTTAAGGTTCTTTCGTTTAACTTTCCTATAACCTTATCTACGGGGTGATCTTTAGACTATTTAATATTTATGATTTCATCATTTAAATTTTCTTCTTCTTCGTTAGTCTTCTTCTTTATTACAATAGCTTCACTCTGGAAAATTTAGCCGCCGACAAGAGGTAGAGTGGGTTTGGGTGGACTCTCATCAAATTTTACGTTTAATGACTCTTCAACCTTCATTGTATCTTTATTTAATATGATGTAAGCTTTGCTATTGGGAGAGTAACCTAAAAAGATACCTTTACCGATGATTTTGCTTTTGCTATTTCCAAATACCACATTTCCTCCATTAAAGGATTCATATGGGGAGAATAAGTCTTTATTGTCGGTCATGTGCCTCGTGCACCCGTTATCCTGATCACTCATCCGGATCTAGATTGACCTTTAAGCACACCTAAGAAAACAATTAACTCAAAAGTTTGGTCCCCATTTGTTCATGGGTCCATTAGTGTTAAACATTCCATTCATGTTAGATATGTATGGATAAGGTGAATATGCGTTCCATGGTGCAAAGTTTTGAAATGGAAAACCATTTTGCATACTTGGATTCCATCCCACTCTATGTTCCAGATGAATTGATCTCTATTACAAACTATGAGGTTCCTTTTATAAACAAGGAACCCTAATCTATTACAACTCAAACGACTAAACATGCAAGCATGCATTTAATGACTAATACACTAAACTATATTGAGCGGTACAATAAAACCCATGCTAACCTGGGCGTTCAAAGATAATAATGAGTTAGCATTTAATACAATATAGCGCATCTTGATCCTAGTCGACTTTTCACCACTTCCATGATAACTGCGGCAATGCTTAGAATCACTTCTTGGCTGATTACTTCTACTTGTGAAACCTTGGCCAGTAATAGCCAGTAATCCTACTTCACATAATTCCCAACAATCCTCCCTAGCGGAATTTGACTTGGTTTAAGTTCAGGTTTACATTATGAAAAGATCTTGAGACTTAGGTACTAGAGGATTGTTTTCACACATCATTAGCAAAGAACCAATACTAATCTCATCTCTATGATGATCAAACTTTGAAGTAGGATTTCTGCTGAAGTAGAGTTTTCAACAAGTGGTATCAGAGATGAGATTAGTATTCTTGGGAATTATGTAGTAAGTTCTGTGCTTTGTAATTCTTGCCGAAGGTTTTACCAGAGTAGAGGCGAATCTGTTGAAGAAGTGATTCTCTTGAAGAGTACAAGCATTGCGTGTTACTGGCTGAAGGGGTGAAAGTGACTAGGATGGGCGTAAACTGCGTAATGCTCATTATTATCTGAACGACCCGGCAATGGGTTTTATTGTAACGCTCAATATAGTTTAGTGTATTAGTCATTAATGCATGCTTGCATGTTTAGTCATTTGGTGTAATAGATGGGGTTCCTTGTTTATAAAAGAACCTCATATTTGTAATAGAATCATCTGAACATAAGTTTAGGTTAATAAAAAGATCCATAGAGGATCTAAGTGTTCTTAGTTATAACAACTTGTATTTACATTTCGCTATAGAATACGAGTTGTAGAGACTGTCTATTAGTTTGCTTATGATTACATATGCAACACTAGTCCCACAGTGCTAAAGATCTGTCAAAGTACGAGGTTTTTAAACAAGTGGTATCGAGCCTCGGGAGAGTCTCTCACGATCACGAGAACCTTATTTTCCTCACCCCCATTCAACCAAATACATATTCACCATGCCAGGCCGATGATGAATCAGAGTCACAAAACAACACCAAAACAACACCACTGTATGCACAAATGAGTCTCTCCAACGTGTGTTAAGTTTCCTTACAAAGAAAGAAGAGTATGATCGTGGACCATGAAGATCACGAACTGGATCTCAATATTGATTGGAATCTGTGGGAGATTGTGAAAATAGCCTTGATGCGAAGAAGACTATCCCAGATCTTGATGGTAAGTTTACATTGCTCTCCCAGCGTTGAGATTCTTACTTGATACAAAGAGAGCACAAGGTAAGAACCATCCTTCTTCAATCTATTCACGAAGATCACTTGGGTGATTTTCATTACATGGTTGATGCAAAGGACATCTGGATGGCTCTTAAAGCTAGGTTTGGTGGGAATGAAGAGTCCGGAGGATGAGAAGTCTATCTTTGAGACAACACTTCCAGAGTTTAATATCTCGAAGAAGAAGGTATATGAGGGATACGACGGGTTTCAAAAGATTAAGGTCAATTTGAATTAATTTGAATGCAAAGCGACAATGATGATTACAATTCTAAGTTCCTAAGATCTTTTCCTCCATCATGGTTACATGTGATTATAGCCTTAAAAAGCTAAAGGTGTTTGGACATGCTCACTTTTGATGGTACCAACAAACTTCGGATCTCTTAAACTGGTGTCGGATCTCCCTACCGTGCATCTCTTACGGTCATACAGCCTTTGTTGGGACATCTCACTCCAATATGATGATGCATGCTTCAAGTCCATCTTATTTGCCATCATCATCTTATCGTCCCACCCCATCACATCCTCGAAGCCAATCGTGTATTGGAGGATGTGCTTCATTCATTTCTTTGGAAATTATGATACTTTCAGCTGACATCTTGTTTATGAAGATTTTGACAGTGGACCCTCTTGAGATGGAGGAGATGAAGCGAAATAGCGGTGGCCATGCTTTCGAGATATCAAGAGGTTTGAGAAGCGGGGAAGGAAGTTTGGGTTCAAGGGAAAGGATCATTTCGTTTGTGAGGAGAAAGGTCAGTGTTTCTCTTGTCACCAGATGGAGTCATTTCTCTAGGAAATCAAAACGGGAAGAGTGGAGAGCTAGCTACCACTCATATCAGCGAGAGAATCGAGAAGGGAGCTAGCACTGGCTGACTCAGTCACCATGGATGACAGGTCAAGCTGGGAACACATGAACACATGGCGAGGATCTTTCTTGTCTGAGAAAAAGCTTGGATTCTTTGGCCGGATACTTAGAAGATAGGCATGATCAGTTTGCCTTCATGGGACTTTCGGTACACAAGCTGCATATTTTGGTTGTATGAAGATACAATGAACTGAAAGAAGCTTATGATACTATGAAACCTAGATACAATGAATGCTATGTTGATAATGAAGCTTATAAACTTTTGTTAAAACATTGGAAAGACAAAAGGTTGGTTTCAAAGAATCGGATAGCTTATGAAGAAAAGATTAAGGTGCTTCAATTTGATCTAGATATTTCTAATATTAACTTTAAAGCGCTTGAAAAGGAAAAATTTGATACTATTCTTTGAAAATCTAGGCTTAAAGAAACTGCTGAGGAAATAGCTAGACATAAACAATGGTTAATATCAGGTGACAATCTAGCTAGAGCACTTTATAATAGTCACGGTGACTTGAGGGAAAGTTTAGCTTTCAAAAGTATGTAGGATTGGAAGCTAGGCAAGATGGTAAAATCTACACTGTGAGGCTTAGAACACTTTAAAAGGAAGGTGATTTACATGCTGTCCCTGGACCTATTAGAGGTGAATTTGCCTTGACACATGCAGTACTCTGCGACTTTGATGGATCACACCATTTGTATGGCGAGAAAGTCAAATGACTTACAGTTTCGAATGCTTCATCTTATGACTTTGTCTCTTTCTCACGACGGTGACATTCATCGGATCAAGGGTCTTACGCTGCATTTGTGATTCAAGTGATAAGTCGAGACCTTCCCAAACCCTCACCGATCCTAAACCCAACTGCACCCAAGACTATCTACAAGCCTTCTCGGATAGCTGCGAGGAATCTACTTCCAAGCTGTTTCTCGAAGACTTGTCTTTTAAATCTTTGCATAATATGTACTGTAAAAACAATTCCTTTAATGTTTTTGGTTTAAGCACTTCTACATGTAATCGAACATCTTCTTTGTTGAATACATCTTCCAAAAGGAAGACATGCTTTGTTTGTGGAAGTAAATTTCATTTAATTAAGGATTGTGATTATCATGAGCAAAGATTAGGTGCATGTGCTCTTGTGTCCCTAGACCAGTGTGGACCAATGTTAAGAAAATTCCACCTTATGTCCCACAAGCTAGAACTGACTCTTCTTGGAGGAGATCAGCTGATAGACCTTATGTGCAACCTATTAGCCCATATTTTAAACATGGTTATTGGCCTGCATATGTTGACTCTATGAAAATTGGGAAAGGATGTTGGGGCACTACTGTCAAGTCCTCAGCAGGTTGTTCTTGGAATAATAAGAGACCTAAATATCAATGGAAACCCAAGAACAATGGTGGATCTTACTCTTTTGCTAAACCTAGATCTAATGATCCACAAGCGAGTTCAAGTCAGCAATGACTTGAGCCTCCTCGATACTAACATTCTTTGTATATATGTTTATTTCTGTAGGATCACCCCCTTAAGCATAAAGATATTGGTATTGTTGATAGTGGCATTCAAAGTATGTGGAAATAGAGATATGATGCACAATTTTGTTCCTATTGAAGAAGGAGGGAATGTGACCTTTGGTGGCAGTGATGGTAGAATTACTTTGGGAAAGGCATATCGAACCTCTCTTGAACTTTGAGAATTTGTACTATGTTAGGGAACTTCAGAACTTCAACTTGTTCTCAGTCTCACAAATTTGTGACACCAAGAACAAGATACTTGGTCCGATTCCAAACTGTCAAGTTTATTACACAAGTCAACCACTTGTGAATGGTCAACCGTAATAAAATTCAAACAGTCTAAAACCAATGCAATTTCCCTTGTAATATAGTGGATTCCCAATTAGTTAAGTCCCGGAGGATTAATGGTGTTTAAAAGCGTTAGATGTCGAATGATCACTAAGGATAATGATCGTAAGGATTTTGGTTGGTAATTACACTCGATTAATTGGAATGGATTTAGATACAGAATTATAAAGCACAACAATCAGATTAAACAAACGTAAACACGTATGTATACTAAATTTTACGATAGCGTACAAAATAAAGTGAATTTAAAGAAATAAAAGACCTACAAATATGAAAATGATATTTTTACAATCCTAATAATAAAAGAAATTTATTGGAAAATTAAAATTATTTTTATAACTATTTATTTAATTATTATTAATTAAAAACTATTTTTAACTATTTAATAATACCCTAAAATATAAGAAAATATGAAATAAATCTAGAAAATTGAAATTATGACTTAGAAAAATCTAAAATATTATAAAACTTATTTTAAAATTGAAAATATATTTTTTACACTTTTTATATATTTATTATTAATTAATTACTATTTATTAATTATTTAAAATACACTTAAATACAAGAAAATACAAAATTAACCTGGAAAAATAAAATTTTAACTTAGAAAAATCTAAAATATTATAAAACTAATTTTAAAACTGAAAAGATATTTTTTATGTTTTTTTATTATTTATTACTAAATATTTAATACTTTTTAACTATTTTAAATTCTAATAAATACTAAACAAGCTAAGAAAATTATGAAATTTTTTCTATAAATATCCTATGGTGACAGAAAGCTAAGAAAATTATAAAAACAAGAAGTGCTTAATAATAAGTTGAAAAGGAAAAATTAAAAAGCTAATTTCTATTAAATAAACGCTATCACTAATTTTAAAATGATGTTTTTGTGTTTTTTATTTTATAAACCTATTATACTACTGATTATAAGCAACTTTAATAAATACAAAAAATTTGAAACTTAAAAATAAGCTATTTGAAGGCTTATTGGCTTAACAATGAGCTTATGAGCTTATTTTGATGTTTTTAAGCTCAAACAAACTTACAAACTGGAACCAAAGATAAAATAAGATACAAATAAGCTAAAGCTACTTAAATGAAGCTAAAAAGCACAAATAATCACACTGATAAGCTTAAAATAAGCAAATAAGCACTTGGCTTATTTGTGTTCTAAAACGATAATGGGACAAAGTTTAAAGGACAAAACAAGTGGGGTCCACAGAGCTTAAGCTCTCAAACTTGGCTGAAACAGATAGCCAGCTGGGTTGTACCTAGGGTCCACTGATGAGCTTATGACAAGCTTTTGAAAAAGCTTGTAAACACTTATCAATGACTTCATTATTATCTTGAGTGTTATACAGAAATGGGACAAACTAAAAGCTATTTGCAGCCTTATCAAGTAAGCTATAAAGTTGGAAATAAGAAATGGACTAGAGAGATGGGTAGATAAGCTACACAAAAATCTAAGGCACACAAGCTGAGACTCACTAATGAGCTTTTGACAAGCTTATGAAGAAACTAGCTCAAAAACGTGCACGGGACACATTTTCAAACAAGGGCTTAAAAGAAACCAATAAATAAGCAGTTTAATAAGCTAAATAGAAATTATAAAAAATACTATGATAAAGATGAGCAATTGAATATTAATATCCCAAAAGCTCAAATCTTGAAACTTAATATTAAATCCTATATAAAATTATCTACTTTATTCAAAAACGACTAAACTGAAAATTTGACTTTTTAAATTACACTAAAGGTTGACTAATATGAACTTTGAATTAATTCTACTTACTAATTATGTTGTATTAAGCTAAAATAAGATAAAATTAAGCTAAAGTACCAAGTTATAAGCCATTGTGATGAGTTTTGTTTCCTAAATCCTAACAGTTAATTACTAGAGTGAGATTAAAAGAGATTTTGACTTTTTACAAAGTAAGGACTGGTTTTTATGGTGTCTTTGAGTTATTAGGACCAAGTGTGACATGTAACAAGCAAAAACAATGACTTGAACATCTTCTATCACAGTTAAACAAGCAAATCCAAACAACACTTTATAGGACTCTTTATTAAGCTTTAAGTACTAAAACAGACTTTTCAAACCAAGAAAGCTAATTTAACTTATACTAACTATATTTAGACAGAATTAAGCCAAAATTAACACACTTTAAACAGATAAACTATGAAATGCAAATTTTGAAAAATTGCACAAATTGGAATTCAAGTGAAAAATGAGAACCAAGATTTGAGAACACAATCTATAGCTTCCCAAGAAGCTCTAAACCAAGAAGCAATCAATATTCACCCTGCTCCATTTGTGATCTCCATTTCCATTGATTTTTATTTTAACTAATTTTTTGTATTTTTGGTATTTTTCTTTTGATACTAAACAAAGTTTTAAGGTATCTAAAAGCTTTTAAGCTTTATAGGAGCTTATGTGAGCTTAAGAGTCCATAAACAACATTAATTACAACATTAAGCTAACATGAGAATTTTGACATGAAAATTGCATAAACTGAGAATGAAACTAAAACTTGGAATTGATGATGAAAAGATTTATATTACACTGAAATTGATAACAAGAGTACTTGAAAGCTAAAAATACACTGAAAGTTTAAATTAATAATAACGACTAATGAAATTAAAGATTACACTAGATATTATCCACATTGCCTCTTTTCTTCTTTATAAAGATCTTATTAAGCTTTGTCGACATCTCACGAGACTTTCCACTTCTTTTCCAACCATTGGATCCTTCAAAATCATCACAACTGTCCATTTGGCAATTTTGGAAGCCAAAATATCTTTTGAGCTGGGTTTCTTGCATTTAAAGAAGTTTGGGTGTTTGTGGAGGTGTTAGGGAGTAGTTAAAAAGGTGGAAAGGTGGTGGTGAGGTGTAGAAACCACTCTGGTTTTGGTTTGCAGACTTAGGTGAGGAAGATGAACAGTGACAATGGTTTTAGTAGCGTTATTTGGGTTTGACCGTTTTTAAGTATTAAAATTTGGGGTTCAAAATGGTATATTGGCAGGGTCAAAATGATTTGGACTGGCTCAAGGGTGAAGGGTCAAGGTTCAAGTGGTGTGGGCTTGGGCTTGTGTTTGGGTCCGGTTTGGTTTTAATACACAAGGACCATTGTTGTAATTTCTGCAAACTTGAGGGACCAAAACTGTACTTTTTCCAAAGTTATCACAAGGACCAATTATGACATTTATGAATAGTACAAGGGTTATATTTATTAATTTTCCATTTTAAATAACCCAGGACCATTTTGACATTTTTCAAAGTTTAGGGACCAAAGTTGTCATTTTGTAAATTTTAAACTTTGAAGGGTTTGTTTTGACAACTCATGAATCCCTAGGACCTTAAATGATATTTTTGCTTTATTTTGATTTACCAGGGACTATATTTGACAACTTTTGAAACTTGGGGGACTAAAACTGCCAATTATGCAAACTTTATGCGTTTTTCACGATTTTGGTATTTTGCATTTGAAACACATAAAACACTTATTTGTGATATTTTTATCATTTTGATGCATTTCTGAGTGTTTTCAGATGTTTTTGCAGTTTAAATGGGAATAAAATGATGAGTATTTGCACACTCATCAATCCCCCACACTAAGATATTGCTAGTCCCTAGCAATCTTTTGAGAAAATTTAATGGATTTCATCTCTTTACCAAAAGCCATTACTTCTGGAGTAGCCAATTGTTTAAGTTCAAGTAAGAACCTTGGTACAATGATAACCAAATGATTTTGAGCAAACCATCAGCTTTCAACGGTTTTGATTTGTCTTTACGTAAGCCGTTTGCTTTCGGACTAGCCAACTCTTATATAAATTATCAATATTATCTTTGGTGAGTCGATTACCAATTATGGTTTTCCAACTGCCTTTACCACAAGCCATAAACTTGCGGGCTAGCCAACTCTTCACTAATTAAAGATATGGTGAGCTGAACACCATACAATTTTGGGCAAATTGCAAACCATAAACGGATTTGAGATATCTTTACCAAGAGCCGTTTACTCCTGGATTAGCCAATCCTTTAGTTTATTAGACATGGCGGACTGATAACCGTAAGCTGAGTAAGTGCAAAACACTTACTCCAAAAAAAAAAATTGGCCAAAAATAGGGGAATTGGGTGGTATAATTACATGATAAAATTCGTGAGCCATTATTTGGAATTTTTTTTTTTTTTTTTTTTTTAATTTTTTTGGAGACTTATATACAACAGCGGGGGGCAACTCCCCCACACTAGGGTGGTAGAAAGTAGAAAGAAGTCAGAAATATGGGTGAAAACCCATACTGTGTGCTACTGTTTTTAATTACCGAGTCGCTAGCTTGACTCGATCCCGCATTCATTGGTTCATGGGGAAAGTTTGTAGATCTGGGACAACCATGGGTGGAATGTCCTCTCCAAAATAGTGTTTCAATCGATGACCATTCACTTTAAAATTTGGACCATCAGGTTGAGATAACTCAATGGTCCCATAAGGAAATACTTTAGTGATGGTGAATGGTCCGGACCAGCGGGATTTTAGTTTTCCTGAGAAAATCTTCAATCTTGAATTGAAAAGAAGGACTCGATCACCGGCGTTGAAAACGCGGTTCTTGATTTTGGAGTCATGAATCTTCTTTGTCTTTTGTTTGTAGATCAAAGAGTTCTCGTATGCTTGATCACGGAGTTCATTTAATTCATTCATTTTAACTTTCCGATGATCACCAATTCATTCTGAATATCGAAGTTGCATGTTTCAAGGCCCAGTATGCTTTGTGCTCAAGCTCAATCGGCAGATGACACGCCTTTCCGTACACAATCTTGTATGGAGTACACCCGATGGGTGTTTTATAAGCTGTCTGACGGAAGGCCCGAGTGCGTCATCTAGCTTATCCGACCAGGATGCACGGTTTTCGCCTACTGTCCTTTCAAGAATTCTTTTTATACCTCGGTTAGAAACTTCCACTTGCCCACTTGTTTGGGGGTGGTATGCAGTAGAGAGACGGTGAGTTACTCCATATTTTTGCATGACTCGATCAAATTGGTCATTGCAGAAATGCGTACCACGATCACTGATTATAGCTCGCGGAGTTCCAAACCTAGCAAAAAGAGATTTTAAAATTTTCACAACAACTCGGGCATCTTTGGTAGGCAAAGCTTTTGCTTCAACCCATTTTGACAAATAGTCAACAGCCACAAGTATGTATTTGTTTCCTCGAGATGATGGAAATGGCCCCATAAAGTCAATGCCCCAGATGTCAAAGATCTCACACACTTGAATGGCGTTTTGCGGCATTTCATTTCTTTGAGAGATATTTCCGTGACGTTGACAAGCGTCACATGTTTTGACAAATTCGTGGGCATCCTTGTAAATAGTGGGCCAATAAAATCCAGAATCAAACACCTTTTTGGCGGTGTAATTTGGACTATGATGGCCCCGGTGGGTCCAGCATGGCAAGCTTTGAGAATGTCCATAGCTTCCTGTCCATAAACACACCGTCGGATGACTTGATCCGCACAGATTTTGAATAAGTAGGGTCTTCCCGAAGTAATGTTTAACATCTTTGAAGAATTTGTTCTTCTGTTGGGTCGACATTCCTTTCACTATGAAGTTACCCGCATGGTAATTTGCGAAGTCAGCAAACCATAGGGTAGTAGAGTTTCTCGAAAAGAAACGCATTGAGTGTCTCGAGAGAAATGTTTCATTTATTTCCTTTTTCTCGAAAACATCTTGGTGAGGGTTTTCTAGACGGACAGATGATCGTGACAGGTTCTCGGCTCCGTTTTTATCACGTATAATGATATCAAATTCTTGCAGGAGGAGAACCCAACGGAGCAATCTCGGCTTTGCATCTTGTTTTGCAAAGAGATATTTGAGAGCCGAGTGATCCGTATACACCACGCATTTAGTCAAGATGAGGTATGCGGCGAAACTTCTCAACGCATACACCACGGCTAGTAGCTCTTTTTACTGTGGTGGTGTAATGGGTTTGAGCTTCAATCATAGTCTTACTTGCGTAGTGGATAGGCTGAAAATGCTTGGATCTACGTTGCCCCAGGACGCACCGATAGCAAAATCACTTGCATCGCACATGAGTTCAAAGGGTAAATCGGTCGGGAACGCGAGAATGGGTGCTTCAGTAAGCTTTTTCTTTAATGTTTCAAAAGCTTCGATGCACTCGGGTGAGAAGATAAAAGGAGCATCTTTTTCAAGAAGATGGGTCATAGGTCGGGCGATCTTAGAAAAATCTTGTATGAATCTGCGATAAAAACCGGCATGACCTAAAAACTCCTAATACCTTTGACGGTAGTAGGATGAGGCAATTTAGCAATAACATCGACTTTTGCTCTATCTACCTCAATCCCGTTTTTGAAATCTTATGGCCAAGGACTATGCCTTCTTTGACCATAAAGTGGCTCTTCTCCCAATTTAGACAAAGATTGGTGTCTTCACACCGTTTTAGCATTTTATCTAAATGGGAGAGACATGTTTGAAACGAGTCCCCAATAACCGAGAAGTCATCCATAAAAACCTCCATTGTTTCCCCTATCATGTCGTGGAAAATGGCCATCATACATCGTTGGAACGTGTCAGGAGCATTACATAAGCCAAAAGGCATACGTCTGTAGGCAAAAGTTCCGTATGGGCAGGTGAATGTGGTCTTTTCTTGATCCTGTGGATCAATGGGGATCTGAAAATAACCCGAGAAACCATCTAGGAAACAATAGTACTCGTTCCCTGCTAATCTCTCAAGCATTTGGTCCATGAAGGGTAGAGGAAAATGGTCTTTACGGGTGGCGTCATTCAACTTACGATAGTCAATACACACACGCCATCCCGTAACCAATCGAGTTGGAATTAACTCGTTTTCTTCATTTGTCACAACAGTTATGCCACCCTTTTAGGAACACAATGAATTGGGCTAACCCAAGGACTATCTGAGATCGGGTAAATTAATCCTGCATCAAGAAGTTTAAGAACCTCTTGTTTAATAACATCATGGATTTTTGGATTCACCCTTCTCTGATGTTGGACTGCTGATTTGAAGTCATCCTCCATCAAGATTTTGTGAGTACAAAACTCAGGGTTGATACCCTTAATGTCGGAGAGTTTCCAAGCAATTGCTTGCTTGTGTGACTTCAAGAACTTTATGAGAGCAGTCTTTTCATCTTTACTCAAATCTCGAGCAATAATGACGGGTAATTTATCATCACCCTCAAGAAATGCATACTCGAGATGAGGCGGTAAGTCCTTAAGTTCGACTTCAGGAAATTCTTCATTTTTCTCAACTGACTTGACTTCCTTGTTATGAAGCTCGACGGGAGGGAGTGATGATGGATCATCATTAAGCAACTTCTCAATGAGAAGAATATCTCCCTCAATGTCAATTGGAGCGTGATCAATTTCCCATGAAACCGAATCACTAGACAAGTATGCTTCAATCTCTTCCAAGATGAAGTCACTTTCCTCAAACGGAGTGTGAGAAGGAGTAGAATTGGCAATGATGGGTTGAGATGAATGAGTGAGATTATCACTCGAAGAATTATGAACATAACCGAGAACTTCTTGAGAGTACTCTTCAGAAGCAACATCAATGATATCTATTCGGTTAACCGACTCAGAATCATAGTTTGCGGAGTACCTCGAAGTTTGATCAAGGTTAAAGGTGACAGCTTCATTACCTACACGTAATGTGATTTCTTGCTCAAATACATCAATGAGAGCACGGCCCATTCTCAGGAATCCTCGTCCAACAATGAGAGGAACCCGATGATCGGCATCGAAGTCAACAACTACAAAGTCAGCTGGAAAATGGAACTTTCCTACTTTCACGAATACGTCCTCGGCAATGCCAAGTGGACGGGATATTGTACGATCTGCAAGCTCGAGAGTCATGCATGTAGGATAGAGGTTCGGAAGAGAAAGTTTCTTCCATACTGAAAGAGGCATCAGGTTTATGCTTGCACCAAGATCGGCTAAGGCAAAGCATTCAACCATTCCTGGAAATACACAAGGTAAGAGAAATTTTCCAGGATCTCCAAGCTTCTCGGGAAGCTTCTTTAACAGAACTGCTGAGCTGTTCTCGGTAAAAGGAGTTTTTGCCATTTCAAACAGTTTTTTCTTGTTGCTTAACATGTGTTTGAGAGTTGATGCAAACTTGGGCATCAGCATGATAGCATCCGCAAAGCTTATGTCAAAATGTAGTTCTTGGAAAATTTGAAAAAATTTGTCCATTTGATGACCGGCTTTTTCGCGGAGCTTTTGCTCATTCAAACGTGATGGGTAAGGAATAGAAGATTTGGATTTGGGGTTTTCAACGGGAGCTACTGGAGGTTCAAAAACAACTCCTTGATTGGATTTGGGTTTGGGACAACTTGAGGATGGACATC
This sequence comes from Chrysanthemum makinoi, assembly GCA_910596185.1. NCBI lineage: Eukaryota > Viridiplantae > Streptophyta > Magnoliopsida > Asterales > Asteraceae > Chrysanthemum > Chrysanthemum makinoi. The sequence goes on along the minus strand of OU343222.1, from coordinate 934,253 downwards.
GTTGGTACCTCCGTTATTAGTAGGAAGTTCCTTGTCCTTTGTTGCCTCAGGTTCACTTTCCACTACCTTCGGGGGAGAAGAAGAAGAGGTAGTAGGAATAGCGGGTCCATTGTATGAAACACCACTTCTGGTTGTGATCGCCTTTGCATCGCCCCTCGGGTTAGCGATCGTGTTGCTCGGAAGTTATCCTGAGCCCGAGGGTTGATCATTTAAAGACTTCTTTAGATCGCGATCGGACGACCAACAACCTGTTCATTTCATCTTGGGATTTCATGAATTGCTTCAATAACTCATCAGATGATGGCATTGGAGGAGGTAGAGGGAAATTTTGAGGTCGTATGTTTTGATTATGACCTTGTTGTTGAAAATTCCCTTGGTTAGGATTCACATTTCCCTGATTTTGATTCCCTCGATTGAAATTGTTTTGATTAAAGTTTCCTTGATGTTGGAAACCTTGATTTGGTCCGGGATAGAAATTACCTTGGTTTTGATAACCTTGGTTCATTCTAGGTTGGTTCTGATTCCGGTTTTGTATGTTAGGATTCTGGTTAAAACCGGGTGGTCCCTGATAAGTATTAGCACGGTAGTTTGGTTCATTTTGAGGACGGTATTGATTACCTCCTTGATGTGAAGTACCGGCTATAGCATTGGCTTCAAAAGGACTACCATCGGTGGCAGTACAGTTGTAGTATGCATGAGGGCCACCACAAGTAACGCGGACCTCGACTTTCTTCACTTCACCATGTGATGGTATCTGTGTGAAAGTGACTTTCTTTTGGTTAGCAAGAACCAAAGCCTGAACAATATCTGTGAGTTTGTCAATCTTAGCATCGGTGCTAGATGTACTCACATGAGATGAAGTAAAAGGTCCTGCATTAGACTAAGACTGATATGTCTTTGTCCGGAAAGGGCGGACCTGGGACTTGTTTTCTATGATTTGCAAGGCTTCTTTTGTGGTCTTGCTCAGGAAATTACCTCCCGCGGAGGCATTTAAAGAGTCTTGGTTAGTTTGGTTCAGACCATTGTAGAAAGTATCCATTTGCATTAACTCGGTAAAACCATGATGCGGACACTTTCGGAGCAACTCTTTGTAACGATCCCATGCCTCACCGAATGATTCATCAAATCTTTGAGAAAATTTCATTATCTCATTCTTAAGACTTGTAGTTCGGGATGGAGGATAGAATTCGTTAACAAACTTAGTGACTAAATCCTCCCATGTCTCAATGGAACGAGGGGGTGTTTCTCAAGCCAATTCGGGCTTGTCCTCTAAAGAGAATGGGAACCGAAGAAGCTTAATTGCTTCATGTGGGACATTCTTGTATTTGATGGTCGATGCAATCTTGTTGAACCATCGAATATGTGCATGAGGGTCGTCCCGCTCAAAACAATAAAATTGGCTTTGGGTTACAAGATTAAGTAACCGGTTTTGAGCTCAAAGGTATCGCACGATGGTGGGACAATAATGGCATCTCCGTAACCCTCGATGGGTGCTTGGAGAAGCTCATTCATTGGCTTATCTTCGCCATTACGACGGGGTGGTGGTGCTAGGACGTTCCTCATCCGCGGTGAAGGAGCGAACGTCCTCGTCTCGAGGAATACTTACAAGCTCAGAAAGTGGACTTGTAGAGCTGGAAGAACGAGTGCGCATGCACTAAGTATAAAAATCAGTTTTCAAAAACAAATGTGAGGCAAAACGACAAGTGAACTTAAACCAATAATCACAAATGAAATGGCTTCTTTGAAAAAGGTACACCAAATCACAAGGACACAAAGGCAAGTTTTAATCTTTAAGATTGGGAACTTATTAATGTTCACACCCCCAGTTGGTAGGTGTTCTGCCTTGGTTTGCGGTGGTTGATTTTTATGTATTTATTAAGTACCACTGAAAAGACGTAGGTATAGATTTGTGCTAAGGGTTTAAATACTTTTGGACAATATTTTTGGTATCGTCTCGTTTAACCAAATCGTACTGCTTTAAGAATCACCTTAAAGAAAATACAAGATAGAAAACGTTACGATTGTTTTGTTGTTTTATATTTTTTTTTTTTTTGGTGTTGTTAACACTTTAGGAAAAGTGTTAATGAACTTTTTGATAACTTACAAAAAAAACTATTTACAAAAGGTGGTATATGTGCAAATTTGGGTCTGAGAATGCTTAAAACACGCTAAAGCCTCCCCGGCAGCGGCGCCAAAATTTGGTCTGATTCCAAACCGTCAAGTTTATTACACAAGTCAACCACTTGTGAATGGTCAACCATAATAAAATTCAAACAGTCTAAAACCAATGCAATTTCCCTTGGAATATAGTGGATTCCCGGGTCGTTAAGTCCCACGGAGGATTAATGGTGTTTAAAAACGTTCAGATGTCGAATGATCACTAAGGATAATGATCTGTAAGGATTTTGGTTGGTAATTACACTACTGATTGATTGGAATGGATTTAGATACAGAATTATAAGGCACAACAATCAGATTAAACAAACGTAAACACGTATGTTTACTAAATTTTACGTAAACGTACAAAATAAAAGTGAATTTAAAGAAATAAAAGACCTACAAATATGAAAATGATATTTTTACAATCCTAATAATAAAATAAATTTATTGGAAAATTAAAATTATTTTTATAACTATTTATTTAATTATTATTAATTAAAAACTATTTTTAACTATTTAATAATACCCTAAAATATAAGAAAATATGAAATAAATCTAGAAAATTGAAATTATGACTTAGAAAAATCTAAAATATTATAAAACTTATTTTAAAATTAAAAATATATTTTTTACACTTTTTATCTATTTATTATTAATTAATTACTATTTATTAATTATTTAAAATACACTTAAATACAAGAAAATACAAAATTAACCTGGAAAAATAAAATTTTAACTTAGAAAAATCTAAAATATTATAAAACTAATTTTAAAACTGAAAAGATATTTTTTATGTTTTTTTATTATTTATTACTAAATATTTAATACTTTTTAACTATTTTAAATTCTAATAAATACTAAACAAGCTAAGAAAATTATGAAATTTTTTCTATAAATATCCTATGGTGACAGAAAGCTAAGAAAATTATAAAAACAAGAAGTGCTTAATAATAAGCTGAAAGGAAAAATTAAAAAGCTAATTTCTATTAAATAAACGCTATCACTAATTTTAAAATGATGTTTTTGTGTTTTTTATTTTATAAACCTATTATACTACTGATTATAAGCAACTTTAATAAATACAAAAAATTTGAAACTTAAAAATAAGCTATTTGAAGGCTTATTGGCTTAACAGTGAGCTTATGAGCTTATTTTGATGTTTTTAAGCTCAAACAAACTTACAAACTGGAACCAAAGATAAAATAAGATACAAATAAGCTAAAGCTACTTAAATGAAGCTAAAAAGCACAAATAATCACACTGATAAGCTTAAAATAAGCAAATAAGCACTTGGCTTATTTGTGTTCTAAGACAGTAATGGGACAAAGTTTAAAGGACAAAACAAGTGGGGTCCACAGAGCTTAAGCTCTCAAACTTGGCTGAAACAGATAGCCAGCTGGGTTGTACCTAGGGTCCACTGATGAGCTTATGACAAGCTTTTGAAAAAGCTTGTAAACACTTATCAATGACTCAGTATGTACTGAGTCAGTGTATACAAGAAATGGGACAAACTAAAAGCTATTTGCAGCCTTATCAAGTAAGCTATAAAGTTGGAAATAAGAAATGGACTAGAGAGATGGGTAGATAAGCTACACAAAAATCTAAGGCACACAAGCTGAGACTCACTAATGAGCTTTTGACAAGCTTATGAAGAAGCTAGCTCAACTGTGCACATGACACATTTTCAGACAAGGGCTTAAAAGAAACCAATAAATAAGCAGTTTAATAAGCTAAATAGAAATTATAAAAAATACTATGATAAAGATGAGCAATTGAATATTAATATCCCAAAAGCTCAAATCTTGAAACTTAATATTAAATCCTATATAAAATTATCTACTTTATTCAAAAACGACTAAACTGAAAATTTGACTTTTTAAATTACACTAAAGGTTGACTAATATGAACTTTGAATTAATTCTACTTACTAATTATGTTGTATTAAGCTAAAATAAGATAAAATTAAGCTAAAGTACCAAGTTATAAGCCATTGTGATGAGTTTTGTTTCCTAAATCCTAACAGTTAATTACTAGAGTGAGATTAAAAGAGATTTTGACTTTTTACAAAGTAAGGACTGGTTTTTATGGTGTCTTTGAGTTATTAGGACCAAGTGTGACATGTAACAAGCAAAAACAATGACTTGAACATCTTCTATCACAGTTAAACAAGCAAATCCAAACAACACTTTATAGGACTCTTTATTAAGCTTTAAGTACTAAAACAGCTTTTCAAACCAAGAAAGCTATTGATTAACTTATACTAACTATATTTAGACAGAATTAAGCCAAAATTAACACACTTTAAACAGATAAACTATGAAATGCAAATTTTGAGAAAATTGCTTACAAATTGGAATTCAAGTGAAAAATGAGAACCAAGGACTGAGAACACAATCTATAGCTTCCCAAGAAGCTCTAAACCCAAGGGCAATCCAATATTCACCCTGCTCCAGCTGTGATCTCCATTTCCATTGATTTTTTATTTTTAACTAATTTTTTTGTATTTTTGGTATTTTTTTCTTTTTGATACTAAACAAAGTTTTAAGGTATCTAAAAGCTTTCAGAAGCTTTATAGGAGCTTATGTGAGCTTAAGAGTCCATAAACAACATTAATTACAACATTAAGCTAACATGAGAATTTTGACATGAAAATTGCATAAACTGAGAATGAAACTGAAACTTGGAATTGATGACTGAAAAAGATTTATATTACACTGAAATTGATAACAAGAGTACTTGAAAGCTAAGAAATACACTGAAAAGTTTAAATTAATAATAACGACTAAGGAAATTAAAGATTACACTAGATATTATCCACATTGCCTCTTTTCTTCTTTATAAAGATCTTATTAAGCTTTGTCGACATCTCTGAGACTTTCCCACTTCTTTCCAACCATTGGATCCTTCAAAATCATCACAACTGTCCATTTGGTAATTTTGGCGCCAAAATATCTTTGAGCAGGTTTCTTGCATTTAAAGAAGTTTGGGTGTTTGTGGAGGTGTTAGGGAGTAGTTAAACAGGTGGAAAGGTGGTGGTGAGGTGTAGAAACCACTCTGGTTTTGGTTTGCAGACTTAGGTGAGGAAGATGAACAGTGACAATGGTTTTTGGCGCGTTGACTGGGTTTGACCCGTTTTTAAGTATTAAGCTGGGGTTCAAAATGGTATATTGGCAGGGTCAAAATGATTTGGACTGGCTCAAGGGTGAAGGGTCAAGGTTCAAGTGGTGTGGGCTTGGGCTTGTGTTTGGGTCCGGTTTGGTTTTAATACACAAGGACCATTGTTGTAATTTCTGCAAACTTGAGGGACCAAAACTGTACTTTTTCCAAAGTTATCACAAGGACCAATTATGACATTTATGAATAGTACAAGGGTTATATTTATTAATTTTCCATTTTAAATAACCCAGGGACCATTTTTGACATTTTTCAAAGTTTAGGGACCAAAGTTGTCATTTTGTAAATTTTAAACTTTGAAGGGTTTGTTTTGACAACTCATGAATCCCTAGGACCTTAAATGATATTTTTGCTTTATTTTGATTTACCAGGGACTATATTTGACAACTTTTGAAACTTGGGGGACTAAAACTGCCAATTATGTAAACTTGATACGTTTTTCACCTGATTTTGGTATTTTTGCATTTGAAACACATAAAACACTTATTTGTGATATTTTTATCATTTTGATGCATTTCTGAGTGTTTTCAGATATTTTTGCAGTTTAAATGGGAATAAAATAATGAGTATTTGCACACTCATCAGTACTCTTCTCTGAAGATGAATGTATTGTGCTTTCTAAAGAGTTCAAGCTTCCATAAGATACTTCAATTCTGCTGAGAGTCCCTCGAACTCACAATCTATACACATTCAACCTCAATGAAGTTCACCCTGAAGGTGACCTCACTTGTTTGCTGGCTAAAGCATCATTGGATGAGTCTAACAAATGGCATAGGAGAATGGCTCATGTGAATTTCAAAACCATAAACACTCTCTCCAAAAGGGGACTTGTCAAAGGTCTTCCCACCAAAGTTTTCTCCAGTGATCATAATTGTGTTGCATGCAACAAAGGGAAGCAGCACAGAGCATCCTACAAAGCTGTCACTGCAGTGAGCATTATCTCTGAGCCTCTTCAGCTGTTACATATGGATCTATTTGGTCCAAATCAAGTCAGAAGCATCGATCACAAGTACTATTGTTTGGTTATCACTGATGGATATAGCAGATTTTGTTGGGTGTTCTTTCTAAGGACTAAAGATGAAACATCTCCAGTGCTGACAGACTTCATCACCCTCGTTGAAAATCAGTTGAACAAGAAAGTTAAGGGAATTCGGTGTGATAATGGGACAGAGTTCAAGAATGCTATTATTATAGAACTCTGTCGGTCTAAAAGGATAAAGAGGGACTATAGAAATCCAAGAACCCCGCAACAAAATGGGGTAGCTAAAAGAAAGAATAGGACCTTGATAGAGGCTACGAGATCAATGCTTGCAGACTCTAAATTGCCCACTATGTTCTGGACTGAAGCGGTTGGCACAGCTTGCTATGTGCTTAACAGATTCTCCATAACTAGACCTCACCTCAAAACACCATATGAACTTCTCTTTGGGAAGGTTCCAGTCATTCACTACCTCAAACCTTTTGGGTGTCAAGTGACCATTCTGAACACAAGTGATCCTTTGGGGAAGTTTGATGAGAAGGCTGATGATGGTTATATTGTGGGTTATTCAGCTAATAGCAAGGCTTACAGAGTATACAACTTATCTGCCAAGAAAATAGAGGAGACATTGAACCTGAGATACCTAGAAGATAAGCCTAATGTTCAAGGACAGGGTCATGTGTGGTCTTTTGATCTTGACTACCTAACTGACTATCTGGGTTATACTAGACATATGGCTAACCAAAGTGCAGGCCCTCAAGAAACTCCCTCTAACCATGCAGGTACCTTGGATGCTGACTCTGGAAGTGAATTTGAAGATGATGAACAACCCATTCTTGTGCCTTCTTTCTCCCCTAACATTGTTGCAGGTAACTCTTCAAGAGATAATTCAGCTGAGAGTGAAGATGAATCACACTATGCTGAGGACCTTGCTAGGCTTCAGACTTAAGAGTTTGTAGCTAAGCTTGAAGCTGAGAAGGTGGATGGGGAGTTTGCAAATGAGACTGTCAGTGGAAACCACATTTCTGCTTACACTGATGCAGTCTCTCCCATCGTCATCAAATCTGCTGAAAGCTCGTCTGCTACTACTCCTATTCCTACTAGAGTGTCCACAGACTTCGGTGACCCGTATACTCGCTTTCCAAGTCCTTCAGATCTCGGAAATCATCAACCCAAAACTGGCATTTTCACCTCACCTTCCTATGACACAACTTTTGTACCAACTGTGTCTAATCTTGAACCTACCATTGATGTCAACCCCACTGCTACCAAAAGAATCAACATCACTCACCCTCAATCCAATATTATTGGTGACATTCTAGCTCCTGTTAGAACTCGAAGGGCTATCTCAAGTCCTAAATTTGGACAGGTTGCTTTTCTCTCTTATGTCTCTAATCAGCAAAAAGACAATCACACAGACTTCAAGCATTGTCTGTTTGCGTGTTTTCTCTCACAAGTAGAACAAACCAGTGTCTCTCAAGCTCTTGAAGACTCAAGTTGGATTGAAGCAATGCAGGATGAAATGCAACAGTTCCAAAACCAACAAGTTTGGATATTAGTACCTTTACCAGATGGGAAATATGCTATTGGAACTAAATGGATTCTGAAGAACAAAAGAGATGCACGGGGTGTGGTGATTAAGAACAAAGCAAGATTAGTAGCTCAAGGTTACAGGCAAGAGGAAGGAATTGACTATGATGAAGTGTTTGCACCTGTTGCTAGAGTAGAGGCCATTCGAATTTTCTTGGCCTATGCATCCTACATGGGCTTCATGCTGTATCAGATGGATATTAAAGGTGCTTTTTTGTATGGTGAGATTGAAGAGGAAGTCTATGTCACACAACCAAAAGGATTTGAAGACCCAGATCATCCTAATCATGTTTACAAAGTCGTTAAAGCTCTCTATGGACTTCATCAGGCACCAAGGGCCTGGTATGCTAGGCTTTCATCATTTCTGCTGAAGCATGGCTACAGAAGAGGTGCCATAGATAAGACTCTTTTTCTGAAGAAGAACTCGACAGACATCATTCTTGTGCAAGTGTATGTGGATGACATCATTTTCGGATCCACTAAAGAAGCTTGGTGTAGGGAATTCGAGGATCTGATGAAGGGAGAATTTCAGATGAGTGCTATGGGAGAGCTGACTTTCTTTTTGGGTCTCCAAGTTCAACAGAAACAGGATGGGATATTTATCAGTCAGGATAAATATGTGAGGGACATGTTGAAGAAATTCGGCATGGAAGGTGTCAGGACTGCCACAACACCTTATGAAGCTCCAAAAACAAAAGCCAGCAATGATCCAGATCTACCTGTGAATGTTCATTTATACAGATATATGATTGGTTCATTAATGTATCTAACAGCTTCAAGGCCTGATATTACCTTTGTTGTAAGTGTGTGCTCTCGACATCAAGTCACTCCACTTACTTCCCATCTCAATGCAGTCAAGAAGATCTTTAAGTACCTAAAAGGCCAACCTCATTTAGGCCTTTGGTACCCAAAAGAGTCTCCTTTTAAGTTGGAAGCATATAGTGACAGTGATTATGCTGGTGCAAATCTGGATAGGAGATCCACAACTGGAGGCTGTCAATTCCTTGGAAAAAGATTGATTTCTTAGCAGTGCAAGAAACAAACGATTGTGGCTACCTCAACTACTGAAGCAGAGTATGTTGCTGCTGCAAACTGCTGTGGACAGGTGCTTTGGATTCAAAACCAATTGCTGGACTATGGGTATAACTTCATGAACACAACTCTTTTTATTGATAATCAGAGTACCATATGCATTGTCAAAAATCCAGTTTTTCACAGTAGAACCAAACATATTTAAATCAGACACCACTTTATAAGAGATGCATATGAAAAACATTTGATAAATGTAGCTAAAATTCATACAGATGATAATGTGGCAGATCTGTTAACTAAAGCTTTTGATGGACCAAGGTTTCAACACCTTGTGGTCAATATTGGAATGCTTAACCCTTAACTGCAAAGTTTAAGGGGAGGCATAGGCCTCAGGGGAGGCATATGCCTCAGGGGAGGAATTGTTTGTTTGTTTGTTAGATTCTTAGTTAAAAAAAAAAAAAAAAAAAAAAAAAAAAAAAAACTACTAACTTTCTTTTATAGGTTTGTTGTATGGTTTTTAACTCATCAGATATACCTTGTGTGTATCAAAGAGTTGGCTAGTCCAAAGGGTACAGCTTTGGTAAAGACACATCAAATCTGTTGATAGCTGTAATGATTTGCTCAAAATCATAGGGTCTGCAACCACCCATGCTTAATTGCTGAGAGTTGTATGGTCATCAATTCACCATGATCTATTCCTTGTTGGAATCCAAGAATTGACTAGCCCACAAGTATATGGCTTGTGGTAAAGGCAACTGCATCCATATTTGGTTATCAATTCACCAATTCTAAGAATTGACTAGTCCTGAGCAAACGGCTACAGGTAAAGACACATCAAATCCGTTTATATGGTTTCTGGTTTGCCTATAAATCAGATGGTTATCAGTGTACCATATTTTTCGAACTTAAACATTTGGCTACTCCAGTAGTAATGGCTATTGGTAAAGAGACATCAAATCCATTATTTTCAATGATTCACCTCTCACAGGAGTTCACACACCTGGAAGTGATGAGAATAGTATGCAACTAATAAGTTTTGATGTACATTATGTCATTTGTTGCTGCAAAGACCTGGCGTTTCAAAGTTTGATCATCATAGAGATGAGATTAGTATTGGTTCTTTGCTAATGATGTGTGAAAACAATCCTCTAGTACTGAAGTCTCAAAAGATCTTTCAAGGTCAGGAAACTGGAACTTAACCAAGTCAAATTCCAGTTTAGGGGAGGATTGTTGGGAATTATGTGAAGTAGGATTTCTGCTGTCATTACTGCCGAAGGTTTCTGCTGAAGTAGAAGCAGAATCTGCTGAAGAAGTGATTCTACTGAAGAGTACAAGCATTGCCGTTTTACTCTGAAGGGTGAAAGCTGACTAGGATCAGCATGCGCTTACTGTATTAAATGCTAACTCATTATTATCTTTGAACGGCCCGAGGTTAGCATGGGTTTTATTGTACTGCTCAATATAGTTTAGTGTATTAGTCATTAAATGCATGCTTGCATGTTTAGTCGATTGGGTAGTAATAGATTAGGGTTCCTTGTTTATAAAAGGAACCTCATAGTTTGTAATAGAGATCAATTCATCTGGAGCATAGAGTTTCAGTTAATAAAAAGATCCATAGAGGATCTAAGTGTTCTTAGTTATAACAACTTGTATTTACTTTCCGCTATAGAATATGAGTTGTAGAGACTGTCTATTAGTTTGCTTATGATTACATAGGCAACACTAACGATCCACGAGTGCTAAAGATCTGTCAAGGTCTGAGAGTTTTCAACAAAGTTGACTATTGAAGTCCAGTTGATACAGAAAAATGGATGAAGATGTGTGTATTGCAAAAAGATGGAAATAAACGGCTTAACCATGGTTTTTAAACCGCCCAGTCCATTTAAACTACATATAAAATATTGTTAGCTAATTATAACTTAACATTTTATAAACATATTTAACTATTAAAAACTATTTTATAAAAAATATTAAAGCTTAGTCATTTCAATGTATTACAGAAAAAAAATGTATTTTAGGAAAAAAGAAAATGATACACTTCGATCTCTTCAAACTTTTTACACCAACCTTGATAGGCACCATAAAAAACCTAGATATCGTACAAATTTATGATAGTGCATAAATTATTTGTCCTGTCGCATCGTCCGGGTACTATGCTAGTATTTCTTATATGTACATATAATTTTAGAAAGATATATATTGTAGATTTAGTTGATATTAAATAGATTTATGGGATTTGATATTTTATTTAACTTAAAATTGAGTGAAACAAAAACATATATATAAAATAATAAAATTAAAGTTAAAACTGCATCTACCAACTCTTATAAAGACTTCACTCAATTATTAGATCTCCTAAACTTTTGATATGCGAATTGTCTATTTTACCTCTTACATACTAAATTAATTTATTTGTTTCCTTATTTATTGAATATATTTATGATTCATTTAAATGATAAGTATTAGAATGAATTAATAACTATTAAATACATTTTTAGATTTAATTAACGAACGTTAAATACATTTTTTCATTTTAGAAGCTTTGAGTTCATTAAATTCCAGGTAGATGAAAGAACGCTCCCCCCAACTTTCCCAACAAAATAATTGGAGGAGATCCAACTTATTGAATCCTCTAAACAAACATTGCATTGCTCATCCGACAAGTTTGGAAAACATTGAACAAGCGCATATATAGGGAAATCAAATGTACTCGTGTTCCCTGTGGCAAATTTCAGTAGCGGACCACCATCTGCAGCTTTCTGTCCCAAGACAGCTAGTAATGTTCTAAGAGCTCCATTGAACCCAGCAACATCACTAGCATCGAGAGACTTACCAGTTACTGTATACGTATAAGACTTGATTCCAGTTTGTTGCGTTGTTACAGTTTGGTCAGAGTATTTCAAAAGGCAATTGTAGTAGTACCCCATTGCTTCCTTTTGGTTTGGGCAAACAATCCGTAACTTAAATACAGAGTCAGCTAGACACGTCTGACAATCATCTGGATGGACGTCGCCTCGACATAGGGCGACTGAGTATACTGTATCGTTCCCTTGGCCAGTGGACAGGTTGAAGAAACCAAAACCGGAGAGGGTCGTGTAGAGATTTCTTAGCTTTTATACATGCTGTTTAGGGTATAGTAAGCATTTTCATTACATAAATGGGAAATGAAGTCGGGTTGAGCTAAGGTGGTTGTATTGACGACTATATATATCAAAATAAAAGAGGAGCATATGAGTAGTGTGAGTGTGAGCATTTTTTTGCTGTGTTAGAATATGATTGAGGAGAAGATGGTATTTGTGAGTTTATAAGAGTTCGGCATAAATAGGAAATTAACCATCTTAATTTATTGAGTAGTGAATAAATAAATAAATAAAAGAGGGCCATATGAGTAGTGTGGTTGCTTTTCATTATTTTATTGGAGGGCTATGCATGTACGTCCTTTGGTTGGTTCACTTTTGCATTTTTGTTTTTCACGTGGGTTGGATGTTTCTACATAGTGTGAATCCATTAAAAACAAAAAGGCAATTGAGTATACTTCGTTTCGTGTTTTTAAATCTTATCTATTTTTATTTTTTGAGCAACTAAAGTTCCAAAAAGTTAAAACAAAATTGCATTTTTTAACCGAGATTTCCGTTAAGTTTTCGTGCCAAATTTCAAGGTATCTATTTGCTCAAATTTCACCAGAGTTCTGACTTTTTTTTGTAACGGATTTTAAGGAATCGAATACAACCAATGATCAATCTTGTAACGCCCAAAACGAAGTAGAAGACGAAAAAAGAAAATGACAAAAAACATATTTTAAATTTATTTTACAATGGGCTATAAATTTATGTCTTGGGTCGTTAGTTTACGGTGGCTCTGTAAACACTCAACCGTAATATGTGTCCATGTTATTTTCCCAATTGTTTCAAAAATACAAAATATTACTTAAAACCATATATTTTTGGTACTATCAACAAATCTCAACTTTAACTATTTTTCAACTTTAACATTACTCGTAACATCGTAATTTGTCCCGTAATTTATCAAACAACTATGCCATTTCAAAAACCAATCAAAACGTGCAGAAACCATATATTATTTATCACATATAACCGTTGACACGGGTTGATTCAACCCATTTGTCCCGTGAATTTATACAATTTTTGAGGAACGTGACGTTGACACATGTAATTTGTCGTTATTTTAAAACATTTAAGCGACGACAGGTAATAGTGCAACCCTATTCGACGTACGAATCTTTTAGCCATTTCAAACACACTTTTATCTAAATGGCCATTTTTTCCATCCAAGAAGTGCATATTTCCTTTATATATCATTTCAAACATGTTTGACTAGTTCATCATTCGTTTTATCAATAATTAGTACAAAAAGAGTCCATGACCTGAAATACACTTTATTAGTCATTCCAACCTACATTCTCAACTTTCAAACACTATGTAAGATCCCAACCCAAAAAACGACAATTTTTCTTTTTACAATTCTATATGTCTTTATTAACAAATACACACACTATATACGCATGATTAAATACGTATACCTTTAACTTCACAAATACGTACATCTTTATCTTCACAAATACGTACGTATTTATCAAACAAACATGTAAACGAATGCGTACGTCTTTAATTTAATTAAATACGTAGATCACAAATACGCAAGTCACAAATATGTTGTGCAAAACCACAAACACGTATGGAAACCTTTTGCCCAAATCGTTTCAACTCGTTTTCGAGCATTTCAAGACCTGGAAACCTCAAAACTAGCAAAATCACTTAAAAACACATTTTGAACATGTCTAAACAGACTATTTCTAGTCAAGACCTGGAAACCTATGTTTTGTAGGTTTACGTAGTGCCATTGACATGAACCCATATTTAATTAGAGATAAATATTATTTTACCCGCGCGATGTGCAGACTGTTATAAGTTATTATATGAAATAGATAATGAAATTAAAAATATAGACATCTAAAATTAGCAAAGTATATTGTATGTTGTATTATTTTATCTATATAAATAATGAATGGATAAAATGGAATTCAAAATCACATGATTAAAAAATTTAATACCTAACGGGAAGCTTAATATTCAAACTAAGCAACTTCCTTCTGTTGAATAATCTGTCAAACCTTCTCTCTATATATACAGGGGCTAGTTCTGTCATTCACAGAACTAGTCTAACTCTAACATAACTAGTTTGTTCCTTGTTTGTCTCCTTTCCACTTGTGCAGGGACTAAAGATGGACAAGATCAAAGATGCAGCCTATAAATACCCTCCTCCTCCACTACATAATACTCACTCTAGTCGTCTTCTCCAATACGACTCTCCTTACCTCTCTCTGATACTCACTCAGTGTATAGCTAGGCTGATCTATCATCTTGATCAAGCCTAGAGTGTAGTCTGATTGATTGCTCACACCTGGTGACAATCTTAGTCATTCCTTTCTTGTATTGTAATCTGATACTATCTAATTTGAATCAAGGGGTGGTTGGTTGGATTCTATCTTGGTGTTGTTATAATTTCTACATAGTATCAGAGCTTTGGCTCTGGCTCTGATTGATTGGTGATTTTGTTGTCTAGGGTTTCATCCAATTTTTGGGGGTTCTTGAAATTGGGGTGAGATCTGATCGATTCTTGGTTAATTCAACATTCGTGTTAAGTTAATTGCTGGTTGTGGTGGTTTCGGGTGATTTCTGGTAAATTAGGGTTTGAATCTGAAAACCCTAATTTTTCTGATTTGGGGGTTCTTGTTACTGGTGTTTTCTGGTGATTATTGGGACCTTATTCTTTCACAATATCTCTTAATAAGAGTGTTGTGATTTCTTTCCGTTGGTTCTTCTCATTATAGCCCCGTAAGTATTATCTTATCTCTTAAAACTTACTTAGTTTTAGTTAAGGGGGTGCAAATGGTGTGATTAACTCCTTGATCTGCCTCCTTGAGAGGTGTGAATACCTGCTCTGGTTACACCCAGTCCCCTTGGCTAGACTTTGTAATTTTTTGGTGTGAGTTTTATCTTCTTGCAAAGTTATTTGTCAGTATTTTTACTCTGCTGGTTCTATTTTATCTGGTAGTTGCTTATCTAGTTTTTTATTATGCCTCTTGGTACTAATGATGTTGATCTGATTAGTAATCTGACTTGGGTAATCCTTTGCATCTTCATTCTAATGATATTAGTACATCATCTATTGTGTCCATTAAACTTACCGGTACTTAAAATTATAGAGTTTGGTCTACTGCTATGAAATTGGCTATTAATACTATGAATAAAGATGGTTTTATTAATGGAAAAATGTGTTAAGGCTACTTATGCTTCTAGTGATGTTCTCTCTAATCAATGGGAGAGATGCAATTCTATTGTGTTGTCATGGATCTTGAATTCTGTGTCTGAAGATTTATATCTTGGTCAAATCTTTTCTGAAAATGTTGCTGAGGTGTGGGCTGAACTTAAAGAGACTTATGATAAACTTGATGGTTCTATTATTTTGAGTCTTATGCAAAAAATTAATAATTTTAGACAAGGGGAATTAACAGTGTCTGAATATTATCATAAGCTTAACTCATTATGGAGAGAATTTGATATTATGACAAAATTGCCTATGTGTACTTGTGCTGCTAGAGAAGATGTGTTAAGACATAATCAACTTATGAAACTTATGCAATTTCTTATGGGTCTTAATGAAATTTATCAACCAATCAGAAGCGGTATTCTCTCTAGAGAGACTCTTCCAGATGTTAAGGATGCTTTTATTACTATTTCCAGAGAAGAGTCTCATAGAGGCATTGCCTCTTCTTCTACTGGTTCTGAATTTAAATCTCAAATTGCTTGATTTGTTTCAAAAACAAATTGGACTAATAATGGAAATAAAAGATTTGAAAATAAGAAGAGTTTTGTTAATGATAATAAGAAGTTTGTTAATACTTGGAATAATAACAATAATAGGGGTCCTAATCCAAACTTACTTTGTACTAATTGTGGTAAAATTGGTCACACTGTCGATAGATGTTTTGAAATAATTGGATTTCCTCTTGGGTATAGTAAAAATCCTGGTAAAAAACAAACTAACTTCAAAACTTCTTATAATGTTAATGCTTCATCTATGGAAAATGGTTCCTCTATGTCTATCACTAATGAACAGATGATGAAATTAATGAGTCTTATCAATGACATGCCTTCTAGCAGTATGCAAGCCAATATGGCAGGTATACCCAGCTTTATAAACAATAATGTTTTCTTTAACATAGATTTTATAACAACAATACTGCTTTGTGTAAAGATAGTATTGGGTGGATTATTGATTCAGGGGCAAACCAACACATGACTATTAATACTTTTAATATGTTAGCATTGTTGATATTTCTGAATTAAACCTTACTGTGGGACATCCCAATGGTACTCTTGCCAAAATCAAGCATATTGGTAACTTAAAACTCTCTGATAAAGTTACTTTATATGATGTGTTGGTAGTTCATGAATACTGTGTTAGTCTATTATCTGTGCATAAACTAATTAAAGACAGTAGAATGTTTGTTGGATTTGATGAATCTAAATGTTACATTCAAGATTTTACTTAAAACAAAATCATGGGGACTGGTAGTGAAAATGGTGGTCTTTATGTGTTTGATACTCCCTCTCCTATTACTTCTAAACATCAAACAATAGGTAATATGTATGTTACTTGTTATGTTTCTAAATCCTTATGGCATAACAGACTTAGTCATCCATCTGACCAAGCTGTGAACATGCTTCAATCTGATCTTAAGTTCACTAAAGATTCTCATGTGTCTCCTTGTGACATCTGTCACAAAGCCAAACAAACCAGGGAATCCTTTCCTATTAGTGATCATAAGAGTTCCTCTATTGGTGATGTTGTGCATATAGACCTTTGGGGTCCTTACAAGGTCACTAGTAGAGAAAGATTTAGATACTTTATGACCATTCTTGATGATTTTACCAGGTCTGTCTGGATCTATCTTATCAAATCTAAAGATGAGGTTTATAACTTATTTGTTAGCTATGTTAATCTGATTCTAAATCAATTTAAGTGTGGTATTAAAACTGTGAGATCAGACAATGGTATTGAATTTGTTAACAATAAAATGAGAAATTTGTTTAGCAGCCTGGGTATTACTCATCAAACTACTTGTGCTTATACTCCTCAGCAAAATGGGATTGCTGAGAGAAAGCACAGGCACTTATTAAATGTTGCTAGAAGCTTGTTGTTTCAAAGTGGTATTCCTTTAAGTATGTGGCCTGAATGCATTTTAACAGCTGCCTATCTAATTAACAGGTTACCATCTACTGTTCTGAGTGGAAAGTCTCCTTTTGAGCTGGTATATGGTCACAAACCAAAACTTTCTCATATGAGATGTTTTGGTTGTCTGTGTTTCTCTTCTATTCTTAATAATTCTAATAAATTTGCTTCTAAATCTGAAAAATGTATCCTCATTGGTTTTTCTACAACAAAAAAGGCTTATAAGGTTTACAGTCTTGAGTCAAAACTGATTTCTTACTCTAGAGATGTTCAATTTTATGAAACTATCTTTCCATTTAAAATGAACACTCAACTACAAACTGATAAGGCTTCTGAAACTACACTCAATGATCTAAATTTTTTCAATGAGAAACACATTGATCTAAATCCCAATGATGAAAGGAGAGGTTCTTATACATCCAATGATGATGGTTGTGCCTATTCATGCCCTAGAAGTTCACATACTGCTAATGATGGTGAGAATACTGGTATGACAACATCTATAGATGATAATAATCTCCCTGAGGGAAGTACCCCCACTAATGAAAACACCACACAATCTATCCCTACTCAGAACACTAGTCATGAGCAGCCTGTTCTTAGAAGGTCTAGTAGGGACTCTAGAATGCCTGCTAAGTTTAATGATTATGTGGTGAGTAGTAATGTAAAGTATGGACTTGAGAAATATGTATGTTACTCTAATCTAAATCTTGCAAATTATTGTTTCTCAACCACTTTAAACAAATCTGTTGAGCTTTCCTCTTATGAGGAGGCTGCTAAAGATATTAATTGGGTTCAGGCTATGAATAATGAGATAACTGCTTTAAAAATAAATAACACTTGGACTGAGTGTGAACTTCCTAAAGGAAGGAAAATTGTCACTAGTAAGTGGTTATGGAAAATCAATACAAATCATCAGGTGAAATTGATAAATATAAAGCAAGGGTTGTTGCCAGAGGCTTTAGCCAGAGGGAGGGATTTGATTATAGAGAAACTTTCAGTCCTGTTGTTAAAATGTCCACTGTGAGATGTATGATTAATATTGATGTTTGTCATAATTGGAGTATTTTTCAATTAGATGTTAATAATGCATTTCTATATGGTGATTTAACTGAGGAGGTTTATATGACTCTTCCTCCTGGCTTTGATGATCATAAATCTAAAATTGTGAAGCTTAATAAATCTCTATATGGCCTTAAACAGGCTCCTAGACAATAGAATGCCAAACTTACTTTAACTCTTAGTGAAAATGGGTTAGTGCTATCTAAATTTGATTACTCTCTATTCACTAAGAGGTCTGGAAATGTGTGTTTAATTATGCTTGTATATGTTGATGACATTATCATCACTGTAAATAATGTTAGTGAAATTGAAAAGTTTAAAGTGTTCTTAAAAATCAAATTTCAAATCAAAGATCTAGGAAAGATGAAATACGTTCTTGGAATTGAAGTTTTAGAAAATGATAATGGTGTGTGTCTCAGTCAAAGGAAGTATTGTCTAGAGCTTTTGCATGAATATGGCTTGCTTGCTGCTAAACCTGTTGATTCTCCTTTTCCTGAGAACCACTCTAAATCATATTGAATCTGATGATGATAAAGCTTTATCTAATATAGGCAATTATCAGAAGCTTTTTGGGAAATTAATCTATCAAACTAATATAAGACCTGACATTGTGTTGGTTTTAGGTTCCTTGAATCATGAATTACTCTAAGTACTGGAACCACGGACAAGTTTGATATAACCACGGACAGAAGAGTGTAACCACGGATGAAGACAACAGCGGCTAGTAGTATTGTGTAACCACGGATAATATATTGTAACCACTGCTAGTCTTGTATAGTCGGTTAGTTTATTGTATTAGATAAATATGGAAAAGATATTTATCTTGTAGGTTACGTATTGTATAATGTATAGGACTCCTTAGTCTATAAAAGGAGGTTCTAGGTTAGTTTAGATATACGTAAGTTTTATATCTAAGGTCGATACACTTCAAGGTTGCAAAACCCTAATACTGTAAGAGTATTCGTATTATCAATAATATTGAGGTGTTGAATGTTAAGTTGTTCTTCTTCTTAAGATTAAGTGTTAAATTCCGCGTAATACTTAATAAGCTTTTGTTACAAGTCAGTTTCTATATTAGATCGTTTGCTCAACTGGGATCAACAAGTGGTATCAGAGCTTGTGATCTAGAAACTGTAACCAAGAAGAAGTTCTGTTTTATTCGAGAAAGTAAAGATGTCTGACGAAACTCACATGGTGACTGCTTCAAAGGTTCCCATGCTCAAGCATGGTGAATATCAAATCTGGAGAATGCGAATGAGGCAATACATTCGTATGATTGACTATTCTCTCTGGGATGTAGTTGAAAAGGGTGATACTCTTCCTAAGAAGGGTGCTGATGGTAAAGTGATTGATATTGTTAGTGAAGTTGATAAAGCTAAGAGGAAAATGGAGATCAAAGCTCACAGTATTCTCTCCATGGGAATACCTAATGAGTATGCTTTAGACTTTGAACAATATGAGTCTGCAAAAGATTTATTGGATGCTCTTGAAACAAGGTTTGCTGGTAATGAAGCTACAAAGAAGTCAAGGATGAATATGCTCAAGCATCAATTTGAAACCTTCACTGCTCTTAGTGGAGAAAAACTTGATGGCACATATAATAGACTTCAAAAACTTATTAGCCAACTGAAGTCTGTGGATTACAAGGTTAATCAAGAAGATATTAATTTGAAATTCATTCGAAGCTTATCATCTGGATGGGCTATTCATACCATTGTATGGAGGAATAAGGTGGACTTTGAAAAGATGACTCTGGACAATCTTTATAACAACTTGAAAGTCTATGAGTCTGAGAATAACTTTGCTAATACATCTTCTGCTAATCAGAACATTGCCTTTGTATCTACTAATCACAAGAGCCCACAAGATGTATCCACTGCTGCCTATGGGATAACCACGGCTATTGCAAACAATACCACTATTAGTGATAATGTCAGTGATGGTGCAATTTGTGCTTTTCTGGCTGATTTAACTACAAGTGTTACTGTGTTGAATCAAGATATGGATCAAATTGATCCTGGTGATCTTGAAGAGATTAATCTTCAATGGCAAATGGCAATGTTGACTCTCCAAGCAAGGAAGTTTCTGAGGAGGACTGGAAGACAGGTTAAGTATGATGGTCAAAGGAGAGCTGGGTTCGACAAGAGCAAGATGGAGTGCTTTAACTGCAAGAAGAAAGGTCACTTTGCTAGGGAATGTCGAGCTCCTAAGAGAATTGAAGGCACTAAGAAGACCACAGAAGAACATGCTGCTTCTTCAGCTTTGTTTGCTCAAGATGCGATTGGTGATTATGATTGGAGTGATCAAATTGATGAAGGTCCCAATGCAGCTTTTCTTGCTAGTGAAGCTTCAAAAGAGCATAACTTTGCTCTAATGGCCTATGCTTCATCCTCTGGCTCAGATTCTGAGGTATCTAATGATTCTATAACATCTACTTGTTCTTTTAAATCATGTCATGATAACTTAGAATCTCAAAAAGCTATCACTGAGAGTATGAGGAAAGAAGTTGAAAGACTGACTATGGACAACTTAGGTTATAGAGTTGGTTTAGAGAGTGTAGAAGAGAAGCTTAAATACTGTAGTAAATGTGAGTTTGAGTATGTAGATAAGATCAATATACTAGGTGGTGAAATTGATCTTAAAGATAGAGAGATTAAGATGCTTAAAGAACAACTAGAAGAGGCAGAGAGTGTAAAACAAAAGACCCTAGAAGAAAAAGAAAAACATGTTGTTAGAGTTGCTAAAACACAATATGCTTCTGATCTAGTAAATAAACCAATAGGTCAAAAATTGTTCAAAGATGGTACTGGTCTAGGATACAATAATATGCCACCACCCTCTTTAATGAAACATGCACCACCAGCTAAAGAACTGTCATTTAGTAGTGAATTCAGCTTTAACAAACCTGTAGAAGGGTCAAGTAATACTTAAACAACTAAGATAGATTCTGTTAAGTCGTCTGATGCTCCCACAATTGAAGACTGGGAATCAGATTCTGAGGAAGATAGAACTGAATCAACTCAATCTGAAAAGATAGAACATGTTAAGAAAGTTGATTCTAAACAAGTCAACCTTGTACCTAGATTTGGAGCTAAAGTTACCAAGAAAGTAGTTGAGTACAGGGAAATACCTAGGGAACAGATGAGACAATATAAACCTAGAGGTAATCAGAGAAGCTTAAATGGCCTAATTTCTAGCAGATTAGGTGATGAGTTTCAATGTGTTAAAAAGGCTTGTTATGCATGTGGTAGTTTTGAGCACTTACAGAGAAATTGTCATAAAAACAGACCACCAGTTTGGAATCAATGGAGGAGGGTAAATCATCAAAACTTTTCAAAGAAAACAAACCCTCATCCTAATAGTAACATGATTCCTAGGGCAGTGTTGATGAGGAATGGGAATACTAAATCAATAGTCACTGTTGCACCTAAATGGGTCCTAACCACTGCTAAGCAAAATGTAAACACGGCTAAGCAGAGTCAAACCACTGACAAGCAAAATATCACCACTTAAACAAAAGAAGTTTTAAAGATTCCAAAGGTGATAACTGACACAGTGGTTGGAAATCATTTTTATGATGTTAAGGCCTCAGCAAGTTGGCAATGGAAGCCTAAGACCAAGGTTTTACATCATGTCAACTGTGCATCAATGGACCTAAAGAAATTTGAATATTTTGATGCACAGGGCAGACCCAATTCAGTCCACAAAAAGAACTAACTTGTTTAATTTCATGTGCAGGGCAATCTACAAGATGAGCTAAAAGACAAAGGAGTTTTTGATAGTGGTTGCTCTGGGCACATGACTTGGGATGGGAGCAACCTGGAAGAGTTTGAAGCTTTTGCTGGAGGACATGTGGCATTTGGCAATGATCCAAAGGGAGGAAAGATACTTGGCAGAGGAACAAACAGAACAGGGAATTTAGACTTTGAAAAGGTCTATTTGGTTCAGGAACTGAAGTACAATTTATTCAGTGTTTCTCAAATGTATGATAAGAAAAACTGGGTACTTTTTGGTAAAGATGAGTATGTGGTGTTATCTCCTGAGTTTAAGATGCCTGATGAGAAGTTCATACAACTTAGGGTACCTAAGAAGGAAAATATCTATTGTTTTGATCTTAAAGATGTTCTTCCTAATAGGTCCTTATGTTTGTTTGCTAAAGCATCTGTTGATGAGTCTAAATTGTGGCATAGAAGGCTAGGTCACCTCAATTACAAAACAATCAATAAAGTGGTAAAAGGAAACTTAGTGAGAGGGTTACCTTCTAAGGTTTTTGAGTGTAAGGAACTGTGTGGCTTGTCAAAAAGGAAAACAACATAGAGCTTCTTGTAAGACCAAAATCTGAACACCATAACACAACCATGTTTATGCTTCATATGGACTTATTTGGACCTACCTTTGTTAAAAGTTTGAACCATAAGCAGGATTGCCTAGTTATCACTGATGATTATAGTAGATTTTCTTGGGTATACTTTTGGTCGCTAAGAGTGAAACTAGTGAGATCCTCAAGAGTTTCATTACTAAGATAGAAAATCTAGTAAATCATAAGGTCAAGGTAATCAGATGTGATAATGGAACTGAATTTAAGAATGATGTGATGAATCAGTTCTTTGTAGCTAAGGGTATAGAAAGACAGTTTAGTGTTGCTAGAACACCACAACAAAATGGTGTAGCTGAAAGGAAAAATAGAACACTAATTGAGGCTGCTAGGACCATGTTGTCAGAGTCTAAGTTACCAACTACCTTTTGGGCTGAAGCCGTAGGAACTGCATGTTATGTGCAGAATAGAAGTAAGGTAGTTAAGCCTCACCACAAGACCCCTTACGAGCTGTTACATGATAGGAAGCTAATGATTGCATTCCTAAAACCTTTTGGGTGTCCTGTTAGTATCTTGAATACCATAGACTACCTAGGCAAGTTTCAAGAAAAAGCTGATGATGGATACTTTTTAGGCTATTCTACCAATAGCAAAGCCTTTAGAGTATACAATAGGAGAACTAGAATTGTTGAAGAGAACTTACATGTTCAATTCAGTGAAAAGACTCCTAGTGTTGAGACCAAAGGACCAGACTGGTTGTTTAACATTGATATGCTAACCAAATCTATGAATTATGAGTCTATCATTGCAGGTACTTCCACTAATGTTAATGCAGGTACACAAAAGGACTCTGATGCTGAAACAACTTCTAAAGAAGCTGATTCTCCAAAGGAGTTTTATTTGGTTGAAAAATGGAAAGTCGGTTCGCTCCTTCCATCATTAATAAGCAAGGTCCCTCTGATGATGAAGTGTGAAAGTTGGAGAAAATGTTGATCATCATCAAGATAAGGATGAGTTGTTGAAAGATAACTCAGTGTCGGTAAAAGAAATTGAAAAGAAGAAAAAGCAGTCTGCAAGCACTGCTAAGCCTACTGAAAGCACTGCTAAGCCAACTGTAATCACGATGCACCATCTTCTACCACCGACCAAGTGAAACCCACCAGCTGCAAGTACTGGTGATAGTACTTTCTTTGGACCACATGCAAAGCCACTATTTGATGATAAGGAGTATCCACATGATCCCAACATGCCTGCTTTGATTGAGATTGATACTCCTACTGATGATGAGGACATGGATGATTTCTTCAATGCTGATTTGACTAACTTGGAAACTGTCATCAATGAAAGTCCAATCACCACTACAAGGATTCATAAGATTCATCCCAAGAAACAAATACTTGGAAATTTGAATACCCCAGTTCAAACAAGAAGCAAGGTTAAGAACACTGAACCTTTTCCTGAACATGGGTTCTTTGCAAGATCTCTTCACAAAAGAAACAATCATAAAGATCTGCAAAACTGCCTGTTTGCTTGTTTTCTGTCTCAAAAGGAGCCTAAAAGAGTGGAAGAAGCTTTAACTGAAGAAGGCTGGGTAGAATCAATGCAAGAGGAGCTTCTACAGTTTAAGTTACAAGAGGTTTGGACATTAGTTGATCTTCCAAATTGGAAAAGAGCAATTGGGACTAAATGGGAGTTCAGAAACAAGAGGGATGAAAGAGGGATTGTGGTGAGAAACAAATCAAGGTTGGTTGCTCAAGGATACACACAAACTGAAGGTTTGGACTATGATGAAGTGTTTGCACCAGTTGCAAGGATAGAGGCTATTAGATTGTTTTTGGCTTATGCTTCATTCAAGAATTTTGTTGTGTATCAGATGGATGTTAAAAGTGTCTTTCTGTATGGCACAATTGATGAGGAGGTCTATGTTTGTCAACCTCCTGGTTTTGAGGATCCTGATCACCCTGACAAGGTTTATAGGGTGAGGAAGGCTATGTATGGTTTGCATCAAGCTCCTAGGGCATGGTATGATTGCCTGTCTACTTATTTAATGGACAATGAGTTTAAAAGAGGGCTGATTGATAAAACTTTGTTCATAAGAAAGCACAAGGATGATATTCTATTGGTTTAGGTTTATGTAGATGACATCATCTTTGGCTCTACAAATAAGGAGTTATGCAAGGATTTTGATAAACTTATGCATGATAAGTTTCAGATGAGTTCTATGGGAGAACTCACTTTCTTTTTGGGGCTGCAGGTTCAACAAAGGACTGATGGTATCTTCATTAGTCAAGACAAGTATGTAGCAGATGTTTTGAAGAAGTTTGGGTTTCAAGATGTAAAAAGTGCAAGTACACCTATGGAGACTCAGAAACCACTGCTACCAAATGATGGAAGTCCCAAAGTTGATTTGAAGTTGTATAGATCCATGATTGGATCTTTGATGTATCTTACTGCATCTAGGCCATATATTATGTTCTCAGTATGTGTGTGTGCAAGATTCCAAGTCACACCAAATCCCTCACACATGAATGCTGTTAAGAGGATCTTTAGATATCTTAAAGGTCATTCTAAATTGGGCCTTTGGTACTCTAAGGATTCCCCTTTTGACTTGGTGGCCTACACAGATAGTGACTATGCTGGAGCTAGTTTGGATAGAAAGTCTACTACTGGAGGATTTCAGTTTTTGGGAAGCAGACTAATTTTTTGGCAATGTAAAAAGCAAACTATTGTGGCTAATTCTACAACTGAAGCTGAATATGTGGTTGCTGCTAGTTGCTGTGGTCAAGTTCTTTGGATTCAGAATCAATTGCTGGATTTTGGGTACAATTTTATGCATGCTAAGATTTACTTTGATAATAACAGTATAATTTGCATCATTAAAAATCCTGTTTTGCATTCTAGAACTAAACATATTGAGATAAGGCATCACTTTATTAGAGATTGTAATGAGAAAAGGCTGATTCAAATGGTAAAAATCCATACTGATTTCAATGTGGCTGATATTCTCACTAAATCTTTTGATGTGGCAAGGTTTCAGTACCTTATTGTTAGTATAGGAATGATTAATCTCTAAACTCTCAAATTATTTTGTATTAGTTTGTATAAGTATTGGACTGTTATTATGTAAACTTAGTCTTGCTATTCTTGTTTCTAACCACTGATAGTTTTGTTCAAACCACTGCTAGTTGTTCTGTGTTTCCACTAACCGTTTTCCAGATAAAAGACAAGTCATTATAGAGATTCAAGAAGTACTGAAGTTAAATTTTTCATTCATTCATCAAAATAGTTTACAACTTACAGCTTACAATGAAACTTCAAGTGCTAATTAAAGACTACTTCTATACATGATTTTCTACTAATATTTCTACTACTATCCTTGCTTCTATCGTTCAAATGCTGGATATGCTTTTGTGATATGCATGACCAGTATGACGAAGATGCTAAGGATCAAAATGGGAGAGATGGATTGATGAAAACGATGATGATGAAGATGAATACAGCAGATAAAGCACAAAGGACATTGTCACATCATACTTTCATCAAGCTGGTTTCACCAAAAAGCATCATTCCATCTTCCTTTTTCCCTTCCCCGTTACGATGTGTGAAGAAGCACCACGACTTGGTGCACAAAGACCAAGAACTACCTCTCTGTCCTTTGGGAGTGGTGGGTTTCTTGCTCGTGGTCTTGGTTGGGGGTTGGATGATGAAGGTTTGGGGTTTGCAGTCCTCTTCTTGGAAGAGTCATCAGAGTCTTCAGAAGCATCACTTGGATCCACCACACTATCATCTTCAGATAATGGGAGAAATGGGGATTTTAATGGTCTTGGATCTTGAGGAGGAATGTAGAACTGCCATGTGTTATCATCTTCACTGGATGATGAAGATGATGATGAGGATGAGGAGGATGATAGAGCAACTACCTCTGGTTTATTCCAACTAGGGTTCCACATGGTGATGGAGATGATTTTGGAGCAATTAGGGTTTTAACTTTTGATTGGGGTGTGCGTTATGTGATATTAGGGTTCTTTTTATAAGCAAAGATATGGGTTATGCACGTAAATGAGGGGCAGGTTAAATGTGGTTGAGGAGTTAATGAGATTCTTGGGCGTTGGACTAATAACAGTTCTAGAAGTTGACCATATTGACTTAACTGTTCTAACCACGGATAGGTCTTTTGGAACCACTTATGGCTCTTTCTAACCACTGATAACTATAATCTTCTTCTCTGTGTTTGTTTTGTGTTTGTCTTGCAGGTGTGAAGGATTTGTGTATATAGGAGCTGCTGTGTTAAGCTGCTTGTGTTTAAAAAAAAATTATGTAATCCTTCATATTTTTGTGAGATCATTCTTAATTTGGCACAGATTTACTTGCTCTATCTTGGACAGTTGGAAGGAGTATTACAATGTATCCACTGATGATACGTTTCAACCGCGGCTAGCTGTGCTGCAACCGCGGATAGCATGGTGCTTGGTTTTGGATACTACAGGAGCTGTTTGGTAACATTGGCAAAAGTTTATTACTCTCCCCAAAATCACGGATAGATCATTTATATGATCTTCAAACCACTTCCAATTGGCACTCTACCTTAACCCTAATCACTTTCTTGGCATAATTCACAAAACCCACATCATACCAATCATTAATCACAATGGCGGAAAAGTATTCCACTACACATAACCTTGTTGCTATTCTATGCTCGCTCTGAAGAGTTTCATCAAATGATTGATTTCCTAGTTCATAGTCCCATTCACTATGCTTTAACTGTTAAACCCACCATTCTTAAAGCCTACATACATCAATTCTGGAGGAATGCTACAATTGAAGATGTTGATGGCATGGAGGTGTTTCGCACTGTTGTGGATGAGCATGCTATTTCTGTTACTGAGGAGATCATTAGGGAGGTTTTGAAGTTTGATGATGCTGATGGGGTTGATAATCTTTCAGATGCTGAGATTGTTGCTGGTTTAGAGAGATTAGGTTATACACATAGGGGTGAAAAGGTACAATTCTTTAAGAGTTTGTTTTCGAAACAATGGAAGTTTTTAATTCACACATTGCTGATGTGTATGAGTAATAAGACCACTGGCTTTAATGACTTTCCTTCCAAAATTGCCACTGCTATTATTTGTTTATCTGATGGAAGGAAGTTCAATTGGTCTAGAATGATATATGAGGGGCTAGTTCAAAACATTAGGAAGAAGGGTAAATACTATTTATATCCTAGGTTTGTTCAACTTATTGTGGAAAGCCAAATCCATGAACCTGTTGAGCATACTAGAGAGTATGAAGTACATCATATGCTTCCTAAGGTTTTTTGCACATATGAGGAATCAGCCACAGAATGTAGATATTATTGATGTTCCTTTATTTCCTCACATGCTTACTTTGCCTACTAGTTCTGAGTTTGATGAAGGTCTTGAGTCTCAACCACTTGTCACTACAACTGCTGACGGTACTTCTGAACCCACTTCTAGTACACCTCAAACTACTGACAGTACTATAGTAACCACTTCTAGTCAAACCCAAACCACTGTTAAACCTATTGTATGGACTAGGAGACAAAAGGGCACTAAGCTTCCTCAGGCTAGTGTTAGTGGTGTTGTACATGAGGCTGTCACAAGGAGTGAAGGTGACATGATTGGAAGGGCTTCCACTACTGAGTCATGCTTAGATGCTGGTCAGGATAGTGGGAACATCAATAAGACCCAACCTTTGGCAACTCCTAATGTGGAGAGTTCCTTGGAACTCAATACAGGTGGAGGAATCCCTAGCCAACTGGCTGACACAGGGTACATAGATGTTCAGACAAGGTCTGATGCTATGTTTTCTTTATCCAAGGATTCACCTCTCAGAGCAGGTTACACAGCTCGAAGTGATGAGGATAGTTTGGAACATGAACATGAATTGACGGATCCTACACAGGTACATGATGACTTTTCCAATGAACCACCTCTGACCAGCTTAACACATGTGTCGAAGTGGGGAGGATATTCTTGAACGGTTAAATGAATTGATGGCTAAATGTACCAAAATGGAGAATACAATTTCAGGTCTACAGGAGTTAGCTGTTTCAGTGGTAAGGATATTCAAGATTGAAGCACAGAGTATTGGTTTTGGAGAAAGTGAAAAGACCTGGAGTTGCTGTGTTGAGATCTATGAAAAGAAAGAAAAATGTGGTCTCCTCTCCAGCTCTGAATGTGGAAGATGTATCCAAACAGGGGAGGAATGATGGCATGAATTCAGGGGAGGCTGTGGATGTATCTGTTGATGTATCTATGAATGAAGATGTTGATAGTGGAGATCAAGTGTTTTTGGTATCTGATAAAGATGGGAATGAGGTTGTTCTTGAACAATTGAAGAATGTTGAAGTAGTGCAGAAAACAACAACTGATAGTATGGCTGAAACCACGGTTAGTTCCCTTGTAACCACTGATGCAGTTTCAGACTTGGCTATTGTAGCCACTACTGTCATACCCACTGCTATCATAACCACTTCCACTGTTGTCACAACACTCTCCGTATTACCACCTAAGTCTAAAGAAGTAGAGAAAGAAGCTGCAAGTACATTGATAAATCTAAGCAAAACATCATCTATTTCTACACCCATCATTGCATCTGCTTTATCTGTTCAATCTACTGCAACCAAACCTAAAGGAAAAAGTTTAGTTATTGGTGAACCATTGAAGAAAAAAGTAGTTCAACTAGATATTGGAAAAGGGAAAGGGGTTGCTGTACCAGAGCTGAAGTTTAAAAGTAGAGCAGAACAAGAAGCTTATGATGAAGAGTATGCAAAAAGTATTGTAGCAGATGAACAAGCAGCTTTAGGTAAAAGGAAGCAAGAAGAAGAGGAAGCCAGTCAAAGATGGTTAGCTATATGGTATACATCACAAAACTATCTTGAAACTTCTCAACAAATATATAATGAATATACTGCACAAGAATGGGCACTGTTTGATGATGAGGAAAGAGCAAGGCTTCTGGGTTTAATGGCAAGGAGGATTGGTAAAAACAGGAAGCAAGTTATAAGAAAGAAGCATCCTTCTATTGCACAAATGAGGAATGTTTTGATGAAGATTATTAAGAACTCAGGCATTCATGTTCCTGATAATCTTAGTAAATGTACATTTGAAAGAATTTTGGAGATTTATGAGAGATGTATGAGAATTAATAATGAAGAGTTCTGTCCAATGAATTCTAAGAAAGAAGAATAATGGATTCAAAGTAGAAACAAGAGAAAATATGAGCTTCAGGAGTCATCTGATTCTAAAAGGTTGAAAGTTGTTGAAGATGTTAATCTTGAAGATGTCAATCAAATTATTTCTTATGAGTTTCATGTTAAAGATGGAAGTAAAGGAGTTTGGAAAATTCAAAGACTCAACAATGAAGTTTATGAGTATAATAAATTTTCACAGATGCTTCAATATTTTGACAGAGATGATTTGATGAATCTTTGGATACTTTACAAAAACAAGTTTGGTGAAGAACATCCAAATGATTATCATGAGAGACTGGTTTATCACCATTTGAAGATTTTATTTGAACCTACTCACGATGAACCTGAATGGCAAGGACTCTACAATGGACATGTTACAAGATGGTTTTTATATCAAACTTGTGGAGTTCATGTTTTAACTGTTTCTGGAAAGATTATTCACATGCTTGTAGAAGGTGATTATCCTCAGTTGAATAAGCATCCAGGAATCATTGCTCAGATGTTAAAGCCTGGTTGTATCAAGTTGTTGTTGCCCTATGATGGTCAAGCTTACCAACTGTTGCTGAAGTATGAGAACATTCTCAAGGCTAGTAAGTGTTTGGCTACATCCTCAAATTCAGATGTTTTGAGCTTAAAGGAAACTTGAGAATTCTATTGGAATGTATCAAGTTTAGGGGAGGATTGTTGGGTTTTAGGTTCCTTGAATCATGAATTATCTCTAAGTAACCGAACCACGGACAGGGTTTGATATAACCACGGACAGAAGAGTGTAACCACGGATGAAGACAACCGCAGCTAGTAGTATTGTGTAACCACGGATAATATATTGTAACCACTGCTAGTCTTGTATAGTCGGTTAGTTTATTGTATTAGATAAATATGGAAAAGATATTTATCTTGTAGGTTACGTATTGTATAATGTATAGGACTCCTTAGTCTATAAAAGGAGGTTCTAGGTTAGTTTAGATATACGTAAGTTTTATATCTAAGGTCGATACACTTCAAGGTTGCAAAACCCTAATACTGTAAGAGTATTCGTATTATCAATAATATTGAGGTGTTGAATGTTAAGTTGTTCTTCTTCTTAAGATTAAGTGTTAAATTCCGCGTAATACTTAATAAGCTTTTGTTACAAGTCAGTTTCTATATTAGATCGTTTGCTCAACTGGGATCAACACATTGCCTACTCTGCTCACTGTTTAAGCCAATTTATGCATGCTCCCTTACAATCTCACTTGAATGTTGCCCTTAGAGTTTTGAGATACTTAAAAGGATCTCCTGGTAATGGCATTCAGATTAACGCAAATGGGAATCTTAAGCTTACAGCTTATGCTGATTCTGATTGGGCTAGATGTCCTGTCACTAGAAAATTTGTTTCTGGGTATTGTGTGTTTTTGGGTGACTCTTTGGTGACTTGGAAAAGTAAAAAACAATCCACCTTGTCTAGGTCATCCTCTAAAGCTGAGTATAGATGCATGGCTTCTGCTACTTGTGAAATTATTTGGCTTGCTAATGTGCTTTGTGACATGGGTGTTAAAAACCTGTTACCTGTGGTTTTACATTGTGACAATAGTTCTGCTCTGCATATTGCTGGTAATCCAGTTTTTCATGAGAAAACTAAGCACTTTGAAATTGATGATCACTGAGAAGATTCACACTTCTTAGCAAATTGCTGATATCCTGACTAAAGCCTTGGATATTAAGCAACACAAGTGGCTTTGTGATAAGCATGGTATGATGGACATGTTTAAGGTTGAAGGTTTGAGGGAGGGTGTTAAATAACCTGTCAAACCTTCTCTCTATATATGCAGGGACTAGTTCTGTCATTCACAGAACTAGTCTAACTCTAACATAACTAGTTTGTTCCTTGTTTGTCTCCTTTCCACTTGTGCAGGGACTAAAGATGGACAAGAGCAAAGATGCAGCCTATAAATACCCTCCTCTTCCACTGCATAATACTCACTCAAGTCGTCTTCTCCAATACGACTCTCCTTACCTCTCTCTGATACTCACTCACTGTATAGCTAGGTTGATCTATCATCTTGATCAAGCCTAGAGTGTAGTCTGATTGATTGCTCACACCTAGTGACAATCCTAGTCATTCCTTTCTTGTATTGTAATCTGATACTATCTAATTTGAATCAAGGGGTGGTTGGTTGGATTCTATCGTGGTGTTGTTATAATTTCTACACCTTCTTATTATATCTACAGTTTGTTTGAAAACTTTCTCTTAGTTGATTCCAAACTTTGAAACAATTGTATCATATTCTTTCTAAATATCGTAAACAACGACAATGCAAGATTTTTAAACTGATTGGTTGTATATAAAAAAAATTCAAAAAGTTATGAAATTACGATGTAATATCCCATGCTAACCCACGTTTTTTTAGTACTCCGAAAATTACTGATATATTAATTTATCAAAATAACTAAAAGATGGTTAAAATATTATTAAAAATTTATCATATGTAAGTTCATATGCATAATGATTCGAGCAAGTGTTTTCTTCTAACAAATTTGTTTAGTGAATTTTTATATCATAGTATTCCAAATTAAAATTAAAATATATCATAATCTACCTATATTTAAAAGATTAATTTAAGGAATGTAGAAACAAAAGAAAGAAAAGTGAATCAGCATGTTATAACAATATAAGTATAAATAGATATATATGGAAATAAAATATAACCAATTATCAAATAAATATTTGTCAAATTTAAAATATATTTAAGGTTATTTAATGTAAATCCAAAGAAATGAGATCGGTTCGAGAGTAAAATAAGGTTCGGATAGGTTAGAGATTGCTTTGAACTGCTACGAAAGTTATTGTTTTAGTGTGTATATATATATATACAATATATTATTAAGAGAATGAGGGGGTCTCAAAATTCAAATTTTTAACTAGAGAAAATTTACTATATTACTATTTTATCTTACCATTTACATACTTATATTATTTCTATATTTATTATACCTAATTATTTTCATCTTTAAAAATTAACACCAACATATAATAAATAAATTTTTATATATCCATGTGCTAGACAACCTAGAGTCGGTGAAGTCAACCACCAATCGCAGTCACCCCTTGTCGTTTGTACCTATAGTTTAATTTTTGTTGTTTGAAAACTCATTAATCATCGCGTATTGTGTGGGTATGTTTCTAGTGTATGTGTGTGTGTGTGTATATATATATATATATATATATATATATATATATAGGGGAAGGTTAATGTGAGATCAAACTTAAAGTTGTAAAAATAAGATCAAGTCTAAAACATCACTAAAACGTTTATAAATAACAATTTTAGCAATAATACACAAAAAATAATATTTTAATATAAATTAACATTTTAGAAACCAAATGATACATGAGTTGAATTAGTTACTTGATACACATACAAAACATGATACACATTACTAATCAAGTGTATCACCTAAGTTTCGTAAATTTTAAAAAGAATTCTATCAAAACTTTAACATTTAGTTGTAGCTAATAAAAAATTAATAAGGAGAGTGTCAATTTATTGAATTTTAACAACTTTAAGTTTGATCTTATTTGATCTAGATTCTATATAGTTTGATCATACTTAAATGTTAAAATGAGATCGAACTAAAATTTAGATACTCTCCTTACAATAAAAATAATTTTTTAACTTAAACTTGTTGTTCGATAATTTTTTCTTTTAAATTTACGAAACCTAATACACATTAAGTATCGTGTTTTGTATGTGTATCATCGGTATCATTGTTATTAGTGGTTAATTTGTAAAAATGTATGATTGCTATTGTTATTTATAAATGTTTTAGTGGTAGATTTGTGTGTATATATATATATATATATATATATATATATATATATATATATATATATATATATATATATATATATATATATATATATATATATATATATATATACACTAATTATATCCCGTGCTATGCACGGTTTGAAACGAATTTTAATTAATAATTCAACGAGAATTCAATAAAAAAAATAACTTTCAAAAAAAAGTTAAAAACATATAAATCTACATATTATATCAAAAGGTTTATCATATGGAAAACTCTACATAAAAATCTACATATATTTAATGGTGTTGAATGTTTTTCATCATTAAAATGGTAGTTCAAGTGGAAAACTCCTTGTCTTTGGATTTAAATGTCAAGAGTTCAAATCTCATTATTTGCAATTTTTTATCTAGATTGTTATATTTTGTGTCAAAAGTGAAGTTAGAAATGCTTAATTGAGTGTCACATAATCAAAATGTTGAGGTGGAGGATAGCCACAAGAAATTGGGCTATCCTTTTTTATATTATATGTAGATGTAAATAGATTGTTTTGTATATATAATGATATGAACGGAAAATTAAAAAATGAAATAATAAATAGTAAAGTTTGTGAGGCCCGCCATTAAAAAAAATGGAATCAAAATAATTTAAAAAAATGTATGGGTCAATTGCTTTTCCCGTTCCGTTTATAATATAAAAGCTGAAACTTCTTGCCATTTAAAAAAGAAAGAAATAAACAGTAAAAATTATTTGGGTCAAAATCACGGATTGCTAACAAATGATGTAATCATTATATCAAATTATTTGGTTGTTCTTTCAATGAACCCTTTGGTTTTTATCTTTTGTCAAAAAGACATATTTGTTTGTCTTTTGGTCTAAAAGGACAAAAATAAAAGACCTTCATATACAAATAGTCTTCGCAGAGTAAAATGACTAGCAACTAAAGAAAACCATTTACGAGTTAATTACTCTAAGGGATGGCATGACAAAACGGAATAACGGATGAGGTTTTTCCTATTTGGATTATGCGGGGAGGACGAGTCTTTTTAACTCAAATGTGCATGGCCTAATCAGGTTATCCTGTGGCCGTTTTCGAACCCTTCCTTAGCTACCCGAAGATGTTACATAGTAACATTCGAACATGAGACCTTCTGTAAACATGTTAGGACGATTCCATCCCATTTAAAATAGAAGGCTAATTCTGTTCCATTTAAATTCTCGTAGGAACACTCGCCTTCTTCTTTATGAGTCTAGGATCTCTATTTCACACACAACTCACAAACAATACGAGAATTTTCAAAACCCAAAATAGGTTTTATTTACAATCTGTACTTTCATAATTTTCTTTTACTTTTCAAGGTAAGTCTCCTTTACAACACAAAATTTCATACCTATTTTTTTTTTAGGATAAACGTTTTCTTCAAACAAAGAAACTTTTTCAAAATGCTTTCTAAAAGGATATTTCTTCCCGTATAACTTTCATAAAAGTTATTTCTCACGGCTAGGACAAACCTACTTTTCATTATTAATACAAAGTAAAAACCCGTTTTTATTGCATCTCATGTCTTTTGAATGCTAAAGAGGACACATAACTAATATGTGTTTTCGGGTACATTCATTTAAGCAACAATGAATTAGGAGCACTCGGGTTATCTCACATAATAGTATGCTTTTTCACTTCTAGCCTATTTGTCTTTTCTTTTTAGGAGTCGAGATAACCGTAACTCCAAATGGTTTACATATAGGCACACACTAGGCACAAATATTTCCAAAAGGAAAATTTTGAGCTGCCTGAGTCACCAGTACCACGGATCCCAGCATTAACGCTGGACGGTTCACTCAAGGGAAGGATCCGTGGGATCCGTGAGACAGAAGCTGAAATTCTCTTCTATTTTTCTCACTTTGGCTAAAAACCTCTATATTTTCATTATTTTTTTTACTAATGAGTATGTTACTTAATGCTTCTGTTCTCATGATCACATGCCTTAAATTCATATCTAATCATTAGATTTTAGTCCACATTTTGGGTCAAGCATTCATTACAATGCATTATTTTTTCTATAAATAGGATTCCCAAAATGCTTGCATCTTCATCACTCTCAACCTCACAAACAACCTTCATCATGTCATCCAAAAGATCTTTCAACATAGATGAACCACCTAGTGCAAACAATCCTTTTCAAGAAATCCAAAATTTTGTCCTACCACCTTCCATAGTACCACCACCCAAATCTAGAAAAACCGCACGGATTAGCATCCGGCCTTGTTGTTTAGCCAAATCATTATCAAATAGTTCATCACCAACTACTTATTCATCACAAAATGCTTCCATAGTAGCACCTCCCTCATCTCCAAAAAGCACACCAACATCATCACCCATAAAGTCTCCACCTAAAGTCACTCTATTGGAACTCTTTAAGACTCCAACAAGATCCCAACAAACCAACCCAAAAGAACTAGTCTTTTTAACACCTCCCACATCTCCAAACACAATTTTTAAAAAACCTTGAAACCTCAGCACCTTTAGCTCTCATTGTCTTACAAGAACATCTAGGTTCTTTTCCACCACCACTTCCAAACATTCCAGACTTTGATCCTTATTTTCCAACTTTTCCACCACAACTTCCGCATCTCACAAATCAAACTAACCCGAAACACTTCCGCACACATTACCCACATTATTTACACTGTGAACATTGCCAATCCACTAGGGATCTTGCAATAGAAATTAGGGAAGAGATGCGACTCGTACTTAACCTCATCCTTGATCGGATCAACATCATCACTCATTAAAACTTCCA
The DNA here is from genome assembly GCA_910596185.1 of Chrysanthemum makinoi. Classification (NCBI taxonomy): domain Eukaryota; kingdom Viridiplantae; phylum Streptophyta; class Magnoliopsida; order Asterales; family Asteraceae; genus Chrysanthemum; species Chrysanthemum makinoi. The sequence goes on along the minus strand of OU343222.1, from coordinate 897,879 downwards.
TCCATAACCTTATGCAAGCATGGAAGGAATCATTTTACTATTTTCTCTAGTATTTTCTTATGAGTCATCTTTATAACAAGTCTTGTTCTTAGTTTTACATGCTTGTATGTGGCATAAATACCACTACATTTTGTTATTTTATTACAAGGCTTTGTTTACATACCTTGGATCCCAATCTTGTTTCTCGTCAATCACAAGATTATTTATGCATGTTACTACCAACCTTTTCTTTATAGGTTTTTATATTTTCTCACTTGACGCCCCATTTTAGGGGGAGCTACCGTCAAGGGGGAGTTAGGGGGAGCTACCGCCAAGGGGGAGTTAGAGTACGAAGATTATTTTTCCACACTTTATTTCTTCATTAGGGTTAACAAAAAGGGGGAGAAGAAGTAAAACCTATGCTTTCAAAACATACATATAATCTTAAGTTTTACTCATCATAACATTATGTTTTGTCATCAAATAAACCGTAAAAACGTTTATTAATATTTAGCGATCTCTTTGTGTTTTGTTGATAAAAAATATAATGTTATCATAACTAAGATTATAAGGATACATGTTTGTAAAGCATCTAAATATAGTCATTTAATAGAAATTGTTGTAATAATTCATTTGTTGTAATAGTTTATTAGGATGGGTAAAAACCAACCATGACCCATACCCATGGAGCATATCCATAACCCATGGAGTTAACCCATACCCTTTTTCTAGATGCATTGCATCTATTAGATACATTGTATCTATTTAGATACCCATGGTTCATAATCTAGGACCCGTGACCCATAACCCAAAAACCCATGGGCAAACAGGAGCGTCTCACGGATCCCTGGAGTTACACTAGACGGATCTCTCAAGCAAGGGATCCGTGCAACAGTGGCAAGAATTTACCTATAAATAGAGAGCCATTTCTTCATTTGTACTCACCCCTCTTCTTACAAACCCTCTCAAATATTCTTACACTCTTCTAACAAAAGATCACTTGATCTAGAGAGTAGTTCTTCTTTCTTTTATTGTGATTCTCATATAGGTCCTTCTCTATGGCGAGATCACGAGCATTCTACAAGTCATCCAAGCAAGGGGTCCTTGAATGATTTGTACCTCCATAAAATTTCTGTAGCAAAGATCTTGTATTTCATATTTCACATATTTGTTGTGTTATAGTAGTGTTGGTTTGGTCCTCCGTGTTACAGACTCGGTATTTAGCTTTGTGCTAGAAAAAGTGTAAGTGACGTTGTGAAGGCTTCTCCACCAAGTTGAAGGATTTTGTTGACATAGTGCTTGAACTCTCAAGTAGGTGACACTAGGAGTGGAGTAGGGCAAGGAATATGTCCTTGTAGTCGAACCACTATAAATCGGTTGTGTCATTTCTATCCTTTACTTTACTTGCTTTCTTTACTTGCATTACTCTTAAATCTATACTCTTTCTTCATCTATACGATTTCACATAACATCGAATCTAAAGTTTTTGAAACTAACTTAAAATCGGCAAAACTATTCAACCCCCCCCCCCTTCTAGTTTTCCACAATAACATAGAGCCTACATTCTTCAAATGGTTAACATATGGGTTTCAGGGGCAGCTTAATGTTTAAATGTTTAACCATTTATATGCTACATCGAGGTGAAGGTTTTTACTACTACTTGTTGGTATTTTACTATTGGTTCAAATTTCTATTGCCTTAATTTCATTTTTATTGCGGAAAACTTCATGGAGGGTATCTTGAGGCATTAGAAAGATGGATTAGTCGTATGATATTGGTTCGTGGTTTTGAAGATCAAAGTTGCTTCTACTTTGCTTCTCCTAGTGGATAATGGCAAAAAGGGGAAGAAGAGTCTACTTGAAGATTTGCGACATAAAGATCCTTGATGGTATAGCATGGCTTAAGGGGAAGTTTCATTCTATATGTGGTTTTGTAATTATCAACTAGGGGAAGATTGTTGGGAATTTTATAAGTTGATAAATACAAAAGTAAATAAACAACAATGAAAGACGAATGAAGCTTGAAGGACCTAAAGTGACAAAGGATAAATCTTCAATTAAAAGAATATTACAGGATATTTTATATGCGTAGGAAGATTTCTTTGTATTATTTGGTCTTATCTCTTTGTAACCCTAGTATCTATAGTTTATAAAGAGATACAGGGAATTGGTTTATTTGTACGTACAAGATGTAAAACCAGGAAATGTGTGTGTGTGTAAACCTAGGCGTAGGTCATTTGTAAACGCCTAGTGTTTGTGTTGGTTAGCCCCAAGGCAATCAAGGTCTCCTTGATCCCTGTTATAGGTTAGATAACCGTACTACCATTAATCAGGTAGTATTGTGGATGTGGTGATTGTTTGTAATAGAGTAGAGATGATGACAAAGAAACCTTGTTCAATAACATTTATGTTTTGATGTATTCTGTTGCGTGTTATTGTTATTTGTTATTGTGATCCTAGATAAGGTCTAAACAACCTCGAGCATCGATTCTAACAGCATGCATAGTTTGTTGGTAGTTACCCTTGTTTCATTAGTTTTGAATGGCAGTAGTGTCTAGTTGCTTAGGAGAATTGACCAACTGACCCTAAGTAGGTAGACTGAGTGGGAAGGGTAAGAATTGACCAACTGACGACCCTTCTTCGCTTGTGTGAATTGACCAAATGATCACCTGCCGTTTGGATGAACTTAAGAAGTTAGGGATAAGTATCTAAGATGCTAACGCCCGGGCACTCATTGTTGTGAATCTTGCATGTAGATGTGCTTAATGACTTGGCTTAGAGGACTAAAAACAACTGGACTTTCAAGGCTAGTAGCTTGATCTCCGGTGGAAACCTTTGCTGATAGGTTAGGACGAACTGACAAAATGCTGTCCTAGCGACCTAAACCCCCACTTGAATCAATTGGAAGTAGTTAAGCGTGAACATAGCATGATAGGATGAATAGCTAGGTTAGCACACTTTATCCCTATTGAGCACATCTCTACCTTTTATTTGCTTTCTTTTATTTCTTGCTTTATTATTTATTAATCATTTCAAACCTAAAATCAATTAAAACCAGTGACACCTAGACTTAATTAGAATCCGCTCACACAACTCTTGGGACGACCTTGGTTTTACCGATTACTACACTACACATGACCGGGTACACTGCCCGTTAGTGCATAGGGTGGACCATAGGTAAACGAGACACTTGTAAATATTAAAACCTGGTCAGTAAAACCTGCATCAAGTTTTTGGCGCCGCTGCCGAGGAGTTATAATAGGATTTTTATTTAAGTCTTTATTTTTTTTTATTATTGTTTCTCACTATTGATTTTAAATTTAAGATATTATGTCTCTCACCATTAATGAGTATCTCACCACCTCTAAAGTAAAACAGGGGATCACTGTTCCAGCTCTCGAAGAAAATGTTAGATTCGAATTCTGGGGACTATGTCTGGAAAAACAAAAGAAATGTAACTTTTATGGAAAAAAGGATGAACAAGCACAAGAGCACATCTTGAAGGTCTGTGAAATCGCTAATTTGTTCCATGCACCAGGTGTCTTTAGAGACCATATTATGATGAGAGCATTCCCATTCACTCTCAAGGGAAGAGCTAGAGATTGACTGAAGAAACTACCTTCTGGATCTATTACAGCATGGAATGCATTCAAGAAGACCTTTCTTAAGGAATATCGAACCCCTGCTATGATCCTTTAGCAAGTTGACGAAATCAAAAGATTCTGTCAGAAAAATGATGAACCGTTATTTACAACTTGGGGGAGATTCAATGAAGCCATCCTCAAATGCCCCGAGCATAAACTCAACAAGCACGAGCAACTGCAAATATTCTGCAACGGGCTAAATATCAAGACTCGACAAATGTTAGACTCCAAGGAACCTATTCCTTTGATGTCTGGTGATAAAGGATGGACTAGGGTTGAAGAATTTGCCCTTCATTCTTCATCCTAGAATGAAGATTGGGAGGAATGCCCGTTGGAACTACAATCAGTAATTAAGAACTTGGAAGAATTCGAGTCTGACATGCGCTCCCTTACTGAAGATGTGAAGATGGTTAAACATAAGTTCGATAGCCCAATTGAAGGAAGAGTGACAGACCTCGAAAAAGTAATAAAAAAGCTTGTGAGAGAATCTAGCATAAAGCAAGAGGAAAGCGAGAAGCTGGTATGGAACATCAAGAAATGTTGGGATTTGGAAAATCCATATGGAAGAGTCGGCCACCCCAATTATAGTATAGCATATGTTAGCTCGTAGACATTACGTTATTTATTAGTTATTAGCTAGTTATTAGTTAGTTAGTTAGTTTAGAGCAACACCGTGGAGGACGGACGGGTCTTTACCCACTGCATGCCTGATCCACAGTCCGAAGGAGGACGTTTTCTTTGTAACTATAAATACCTCTTCCCACTTGGGAAGAGGTGGTGATTTATCTTAATCTAACCTTCTTTTTATTTTTACTTTCTCTCCGCAGAAACACCCTCTCATCTCTTTATCTCTCTACAATGGCTAATATGTTCTTTCATCATCCAAGACCACCTGAATCATCAAACAACACAAAATTATGATCCTAACAATTGGTACCAAAGCCAAGGTTGTGTTGTTCTTGATGATTCGTACGATGTTTGAATGCGTTCTTGTATGTGGTTTGATGCGGTTCTATGATGTTTGGATGCGGTTTGATTTGTATGGGTTGTGATATGATAACATCAAATAATCCTGAATATTAAGTGTCAATTTCCCCAATAATGCTCCTATTTTATATCATTTATATGGATTTACGCTTGTTTTCCTCTATATTTCACTTTCAGATAAATTATGAGCATTGAAGCTAATGAGACGCGGATTTGGAGAGTTTATTGAAGATATATGATAGTATGCTCATTTTGAAGATGTTACGGCGTAACTCCCCTTTCACATTACACCGTAACAGAAGCATGGCTCAGAAAACCAACTCAACTGAAGTTTACGGCGTAACTCCATCCTAAGATTACGCCGTAACTAATTAGGTTAAATGAGGTTCCGCGCCACTGCTAGCTATGCCGTAACTCTTGTCACAACTACGGCGTAACCACGATTTATTGAAGATACGGCGTAACTCATTCCTGATGTTACGCCGTAACCAGCTTTTCCAGAGCAAATTACGAAGAAATGGATGTTACGACATAACTCTCAACTTAAGTTACGCCGGAACCAGATCTGGCCTATAAATACCGTCCAAATTCCAGCATTTCTATTCATTCACTTCAGACCCCAATTCAGAGAACGTGGGTAGAAGGTTGAAGGTAGATCTTAGGGAGCATACGGAGCCATCTCCAAGGGAGAAATCACTCCCCTACGATAAGCATTAGCGTTTTATCATTTCTTTACTTTCAATTCATGTATTTCGATATGTTAAACATTGAATCGATTGTTTTAGTTAATATGAGCAGCTAAGCACCTCTGGTGCTAGCCTAGTTATGATTCCTTGATTGTTTTGTTTATGTTTACATTGCTTCCGTATAATTGTTTCTTGTTTATGCATGCATAGTTTGTTGGTAGCTACCCTTGTTTCGGTAGTTTTGAATGGCGGTAGTGGCTAGTTACCTAGGAGATATGACCAACTGACCTTAAGTAGGTAGACTGAGTGGGAAGGGTAAGATTTTACCAACTGACGACCCTTCTTCGCTTGTGCGATTTGACCAACTAATCACCTACCGTTTGGATGAACTTAAGAAGTTAGGGATGAGTGTTTAAGATGCTAGCGCCCGGGCACTCGTTGTTATGAATCTTGCATGTAGCGGAACTTAATGACTTGGCTTAGGGGACTAAAAACAACTGGACTTTCAAAGGGTCACCCGAGATCTCCGGTGGAAACCTTTGCTGATAGGTTAGGACGAACTGACCAAATGTTGTCCTACCGATTTTTACCCCCACTTGAAGCAATTGGAAGTAATTAAAACTTTTATAAATAAAAAAAATGATATAAGTTTTTTTGATATAAAACTTACGGTTATGTTTTTTTCTTTTCACTCTCCGCTTTGCAGATCTTGTTCTGGGTTGGGGGCTCCGATTAGGTTTTTTTTCCTAATCCTAATTGAGCGCCGGTTTATTGGTGGTTCCGGTGAAGTTTGTCTTCTCTGGTGATATGGGTGTGCGTCTTGCATTTCCCCCTCTTCTGGTTCTTTTTATGGGTTGAGAGCTCCGATTAGGGTTCTTCCCTAACCATAATTTGAGCGCCGGTGATGGTGGTTCCGATGAAATTCGTCTTCGCCAGTGATATTTGAGGTCAATTGGATTCGAAAAACCTAATCGAGGGTTTTTTTTCGTGTGAATCTCTTCTCAGGTAAGTCCTCGTGACTTCTAAATCATATACCGGTGGAGGTAAAACCACTTAGGTGTGGCCACCCTCTGTATCTGATGAATTGATTAGCCCCTTGTCGATCTTCGGTGATGGTGGTTAATCCGGTCAAATTCCGGTGACACTTGTTTTCATTTCTCCATTTAGTTTCAACCGGCAAATGATGATTAACTTTGGTTTAAACAAAGTTCTGATGCCAATTGATGGGTTATACATAGGTATAAATTCAGTATCGTTGAAATCAAACACAAATAATATATTTTCTATATGAGAAATCTGTTAGAACTGATATTGTGATTGATTACATATGTTTCCTATTTATACTATTCCAACCGGTGTCAAGAACCATTGTGATGGTTGGTGGTGATGGTTGGTAATTGGTGGTGGTTACACCATAACTGAAAAGACATACCTTTTCAGGTTTAAGACAATTGCTAACTGGTCCCTATTATTGCAGTTTCTATGTATTGCGTAATTGGCCCTTTGACCTTGTTTAACTATAGAATCTATAAGGCAATGATCGGGATTACCCCAACAAATATTACAGTAAACTATCATTAAACCAGACCATAATCTTTAACATGAATTCGGTCAACTTCGACTTTCCATGTTTCTGCACCAAACCATAGATCTATATATGAGCCAGCTTCTAAGTTTTGCATACCATCTTTTTCTTTTGGGATAACTACGACAGAATCAAAATTAATCAGGGTGTCAATGCAACCCCAGCCACTGAATTGCCCTTTATTATGTTTGTAAACAAGTACTTTCACACCATAAATCACGCTGGAACCTGTGAGACCTGCATCAATAGTTTTCACCACTGTTAAGCCCATGTAACGAAACTTATATATTGCCACTATATAATACTACATACACTAATATTGATGAGTCCACGTGTTTTTGTAAGCTTTTCGATATAAATCAAATTGTTAGCCTTCATCATTGTACGGGCCCAAGCCCATATTAGCCCATTTCTAGAATATACCGGCTTGTGGTATATAGTTGGCATGTAATCATGTATTATACAAACAATCAATTACAATCAATAATATCAATCATATTATTATATTCTTACATGGTATCAGAGCGTTACGATCCTAATACCTAACCCTAAACCTAAACATTTCAGCCGCTGCCTCCGGCCGCCGGCTACACGCCGGAGGTTCGGAGGGCTCCCTTTAAACCTTAACCTCCGTCACTTCTCTTCTCTACAACCCTAATAAAATTGCCGTCATCCTATGCTCCTAACACAAAAACATTTATCAATCAATAAACATTATCATTCTTACAAGATCTTTAAGGTTTCTCTCTCACACACTAACAAGAAAATAACACGCACTGAAATAGGATGGTTTCGGTTATTCATTGGCACCAACATGTTGTCATGGTAATGGATCTGCGTTAATGGTGGTAACAGATTTTCATATATAATGGTGGTGACTTTTGGTTGTTGTGACAAATGTATGGGTCTAAGATAATACTTAAGCATTATTGCCAAGTCTTTTCAATGCTTCTATTAGGCTATGCGCAGAGGGTGGGTCGAGGGTCGGTCGGTTGCGTCGGTTATGGTCGGTCGAGCCATTGTGGCTGTGAAAGTTGTGTTCGGTTGGGGGAAGAAAAGGGAGGAAGAAGGTTGTGGTTTCAACCGAGTTTTGGTCCAAGTATATCCAAAAAAAAAGCAACGTTCCTATTAAAAAATAAATAAATTAAACTTTACCACTTTTACAACATTATAAATACCAAACTCAAACACATTTTTAAACACACAATTTCAAACAACTTCTCATAAACACTTTCAAACACATTTTGATAATTATGTCATACGAGTTATTTTTTAATTCTTCGTCTTCCGACGAGGAAGAAGTTATGAGCGAGTTTACGGAGTTCATGGAGTATACGCAGCATGCTTGGGACACTTACCAAGCGTCACTGCCAAAGGCTCGACGAAACCACACGGCTAGGGATCATGTAGGTGCTCATAATCGTTTAGTTTCCGCTTACTTCTCCGAAGAACCGTTGTATAACGAAAAAACATTTCGTCAGCGGTTCCGGATGCCCCGAGACCTATTCACTCAAATTGTGCAAGAGGTAACCAATCATTCTCCTTATTTTCAACAAACTCCTGATTGTAGAGGTTTACTTGGTATTTCTCCATTGGTCAAGTGTACTGCGGCAATTCGTCAATTGGGATACGCGGCAGTTCCTGATTCTCTTGACGAGTATCTGCAAGTAGGTGCAACAACAAAGACGCGATTGTCTCCGTAACTTTTGCACGGTTATCATGGAGTTATATGGTGCTGAGTATTTGCGAAAGCCCACGTATTCGGACCTTGAAAGATTATATGCTCATCACGAGCATAAGCATGGGTTTCCTGGGATGATGGCAAGCATTGATTGTACAGGTTGGCCTTGGGAGAACTGCCCAAATAGTTTGAGAGGTCAACATGCTAGGGGTGATCACGGGCCACATCCATTCATTTTATTGGAAGCGGTCGCCTCCCAAGATTTATGGATTTGGCATGCGTTCTTTGGTGTCTCCGGGATGAATAACGATATAAACGTTTTATATCGTTCCCCTGTTTTCAATGATATCAAATCTGGGAGAGCAGCGGAACTTGAATTCGAGGCTAACGATGTTGCTTACAAAAGGGGATATTATCTTACTGACGGGATATATCCGGAATGGTCTGTTCTTATTAAGTCCATTTCAAATCCTCCTACTGGTGATGAAAAAAGAATGTTGTACAAGAGGAAGCACGAAGCAGCAAGGAAAGATGTGGAACGAGCTTTCGGTGTGTTGAAGAAGAAGTGGAAAATGCTTAAAGTTCCGGCTCGAGGGCTGCGTAAACAGGATCTCGAAGATATTGTGTATACATGCATCATATTACATAATATGATCATCAAACACAAGCAGCGGGCGATTTGTCCTACATGGTTTCCACAAGAGGGCCACCGTGATCATGATCCGGTAAGATCCCATGCAGAATCCTTAGTAGTTACTCAGGAGTTAACGGATCGATCAACTCATCTAAACATAAAATCTGATTTGGTCGAACACATTTGGAGAAACCGTGGAAATGCAGACAATCAAGAGATTGAAGCCGAAGACGAAAGTGACGAAGACCGAACTGACGATGAAGATTTTTTTGTGATGTTTTCGTTTAATAAGTATTGTAACGTCTACGTTTTATTACTTTAAGTTTTTAATTATTGTTGTAATGTTAAGTATTTTTATTAATGAATTTTAATTTTGTGTTTAAAAATATTTGAATTAAAAAAAAATAAAATAAAATAAAAAAAATAAAATAAATCTCAGGTCACCTGTGGCAACTAGGTCGTCGTCAGGTCGTCGGAGAGAGAAAGCTGATGTGGCGGCGACGAACTAGGTCGCCTCTGTGCATAGCCTTATTGTCTTGATGTATAAAAAAAAAAAAAAAAAAAAAAAAAACGTCCTTTTAGTCTTTAGTGGCGGCTGGGATAGAATAAAATATGAGAATGGATGTCCTTTTATTATGCAACTGATGTGTCTTGGTTGCCAATATAAATGAGATATGGGGCTGCTGCCAATTTCGAATAAAGTGAAAAAAAAATTGCATCTTTATGTTTTTTCTATGTAAAAACACGCTCCGTTTGTTCGGAAGATTCTTTGGAGGTTGAAGTTTTAGAACCAACTTTCGTTTTCTTTCATTCGTTTTAGTTGTGAGGGATACTTTGGTTTATCCCATTTTCTCATTTATTGTTATTATTATTATTATTATTTCTTTGTGTTGGTGATTTGTGCTAAGGTCACAAATCCACACATTATTATTGTGTTGTTCGTGCTTTAGGTCACTAGCCTGTGTGTTGGTGATTTGTGCTAAGGTCACAAATCCACACACATTATTATGTTAATATTTTGTTTTTTTTTTCTTTTTTAGTTTCCTACTTCAGTCCGACCTTTCGCGATTTCGCCGCTCGAACTGCGAGAGAGTGTTAGCCTTCATCATTGTACGGGCCCAAGCCCATATTAGCCCATTTCTAGAATATACGGGCTTGTGGTATATAGTTGGCATGTAATCATGTATTATGCAGACAATCAATTACAATCAATAATATCAATCATATTATTATATTCTTACACAAATTCACTTCCTTGCAAAGGCCATCAACATCAATTGCATACTCGTTATCATTTTCCTCACGGATCAACTGTTGCAATTGTAGTCTCATCCTTTCCGGTGCTCCCTTCAATCCACATAATCCATCAAGAACAAGAAGTTCAGTTGACTCCAGCATCAAAATGTTCTTGACATCAAGAAGTACCTGAAAGATGCCTCACCAGCAACACATTAGAATAATTATAATTGTGTATTATTTAAGAATGACAACTGTGTCGATTTAATCTTAAAACTCAAGTTTTATGCGAGTTCATAAAATAAACAAGCAACTGTGAAATAATATTATCTTCCCAGAAATGAAAAATAGAATACCCCTAACCCGTATACACTTGAAGTGCATTTGACACTTGATTAGAGTTTAAAATTTGCTTTGCCAAGGACGACATATATACGATGACAGTCTGCTATAAGTCTATTTGGTATCCACTATGCATTTATCATATTTCATAGTTCAGAGATTTCATCTGACGAAACAAAACAATAAACATTTTCATATCTGACGGCAACCTTCTCCTGAAGATCTAGGTCATCTGATGTTGTCAAATCAAACAACACCTTCACCAACGCACAATTGCTGAGAAAAGGGAGCTCCAGAATTACATTGACACACAAATCCTAATACGACTTGAACACTTATCCTAAACAATGACTCAACTTGACACATATCCTCTTTGAACTCGGATACGACTTAAATAAACAAGATAGATAATTATCCCATGACATAATCCTTTTGCCGCGCCGGGATAGACCTGACCCGTTTGGATCGGCTCTCTTCCAAAGCTTGAGTCGTAACAATATATTTTTATTGTGAGATAGTTATTTCCTGTTCTAGAAAAATGTTTTTAGTATACGTGAATAAATAAGAAAGACAATAAAATAATAAAGAGAGGAAAATAGAATGAACTAATTAAATCTTAGATAAATCTTCACCATTAAATTAAACTAGATAGATAGTGGAGATTATTAGTCTGCAACAAAAACTTACTCCCTAAATTAACTTGTATCTAAATTTTCACGGTACGTAATCCTATATTTAGATTGTAGTTGTGTGTGTGTATTTGAGTTGCTACCATGCAACTCGCATATGTCCTATTTTTGGCAAAAGAAATGCAAAATTCTCTCTTTCTACAAGTGAGGCCCATCCCCTACCTCCCATTCACTATCACCTCAAGGAAGAAAAAAAAAAAGAAAGACATATACACGACAGTGGAAGTTGTTTTAGAGATCGATTACAAGTGAAAGAGATGTACCATCTCATATGAATGCATAAGTATGATATATATTTTTTGTAATTTGACAAGTAAGTATTAGGATCATAGGAGATAATCTGATGGACGCGAGCCAATCACCATCTATATCAATAATAATCAAAATCAGGACTATTATCTTCATCCTCCTGATTTCTACATGTGAATCATCAAAAGACGAGCACAGAGAAAGAGATGCCTTATTGATGTTCAAGACGTCGTTAAAGAATGCAGAGGCCGTGCTAGAAAATTGGAACAATCCCCCAAGCTTGCCATGTCCCCGACTAGGATCATCTTCAAGAACAACCTCACCTTGGAGAGGTGTAATATGCTTAAATGGAAGTATATGGGGGCTGCAACTAGATTGCTTGAAATTGTCAGGGGATATTGATGTAGACTCGCTCACAGGGTTAGGGAAATTAACAACACTGAGTTTGATGGACAACAAGTTTGAAGGTGCAGTGCCAAATTTTAGAAAGCTAGGTGGTACGTTGAAGTCTTTGTGTATCTCCAAGAATAATTATTCTGGAAATATCGATGATGACGCCTTCCTTGGGATGTCTTCTTTAAAGAGACTGGATATAGCGGATAATAGATTTAGCGGTGAGGTACCGACATCATTAGCATCATCTATGAGGCTGTTAGAACTTAGGATTGAAAATAACCAGTTTGTTGGCACAATTCCTGATTTTCCACCAACTCTCGTCAAGTTCAACGCTTCTAACAATCAGTTACGAGGTCGTATACCACCTTCTCTTTGTGATATTACTGATACCTCGTCTTTCTTAGGTATCTATTTATGTATATATATCTGACATTAATTAATGCTATGATTAGTTAATAACCATTACTATATTTAATGTAGGAAACAAGGATTTATGTGGGCCACCACTAGATTCAAAATGTGATGGAAGTGGCTCATCATCATCATCCCCTAATCAAACTGTTCCGAAAGCTAATGAGAATACGTCGATCCTCCATGTCATAAGTGTGATAATATCATGTTTGCTAGCAATAGCATCAATAGCAACACTTATTATGGTGTACCTCCAGCTAGACATGAAAAAGGATGGTGTGATAACACCTAGAGGGGATGGGAAGTTGACATTTTTTAGATATGATTATGGTTGTTTTGACCTGCAAGACCTTCTTAGAGCATCTGCTGAGGTTCTTGGTAGTGGAAACTTTGGGTCATGTTTCAAGGCGTCTTTGATGGATGGACATTGTGTGGTTGTCAAGAGATACATACACATGACCAACTGCAGAAAAGATGAGTTCCATCACCATATGAGGACACTTGGCAACTTGTCTCATCCTAACTTGCTTCCTTTAATCGCCTACTATTATCGGCCACAAGAGAAGCTCTTGGTTTTCAAATTTGTACATAATGGCAGCCTCGCAAAGCAGCTTCATGGTACGCATATAGTATTTAATTATACGAGTAACTACTAGTCATAATATTCATTTTTTTATGTAAATATAGATTGATTTCGTATGAACTGATTACCTGATTAGGAGACCGTACATGTGAAAAGCAAGCAGGGGGGCTTAATTGGCCAACTCGTTTAACGATTATAAAAGGAGTAGCAAAGGGTATGGTATACTTGTACAAGAAACTACCTAATCTCCTAGTGGCTCATGGTAACCTCAAATCTTCTAACGTACTTTTGGACAAATGGATGCAACCTCTTTTGATGGATTATGCCTTATTGCCTGTGGTTAATGTTGAACAAGCACACAACTTGATGGTGGCTTTCAAGGCACCTGCATATTGCAAACAAGGTCGCATCGACAATAACTTGGATGTTTGGAGTCTAGGGATACTGATACTAGAGACAATGACCGGGAAGTTGCCTGGGAGCGAGTTAGAAAGGTGGGTGGAGACCATAGAGAGGGAAAAGGTATTTGATAAAGAAATGGGAGGCACAGAGAATGCTCAAGCTCAAATGACTAAGCTTTTCGAGATTGGGATAAAATGTTGCAAGGTGGACATGGAAAAAAGACCACAACTAATAGAGGTTGCTAACAAGATTCAACAGTTAGATGAAAAGGACATTTAAATTGTTCATGGTAAGTTTTAACGTACTCTATATTGAAACGAAAAAATTACATACACGAAATCTAACAGATGACTATGAGATTGATCATAAAAAGATCTCTTCCACATTTGCAACGGATAGCAAGTTTTGACATTTAATTTGTTTATAAAATGGTTTAGCATAACTTTATTTTAGTTATAACTTATAAGAGCTTACGTTGGAAATTGGGTAACGGTTGTGATCAGTGGCGGACCCAGAACAAAATCTAAGGTGGTTCCTTGTTAAATGAAGATGAAAATTTTAGCGATGTCAACCGATCCAAGAGTTGAGACGGGTCGTGTCATGTCTATTTAAAACGAAAAATTAATATGACGCATGAAAAGCATAAATTAAGTACTTAACTGTTAAAAACTGAGTAATTTTCTATGAAAAATAAGAAAGAAATCAACACATTAACGTTATAAAACACGATGCTACATAAATATAACTAGATTATGCACAAGTTCATTTGATGAGAATTGAGTTTTCCAAAATTTCATTTTCAGTATACTACAAAAAAAACATGTAAAAGATATAACCAACACAATGCATAGTAGCAATTAAGAAATAGTTCATCCATCTCAAAATGATAGTTCATATTTTCTTTTTAGGATGTCTTAAAATAATTGTCCACTTTCTTTTTTTAATAAAAACTAGAGAATTTAGTGAAAAAATATTTTATTTGAGTGGTTGAAAATTAAATGGTCTTATTTTTATTAAACTATGCCATTTTTGTATCCTCACAATTATTTTGAGACGGAGGGAGTAATACTTTGAAATATAGAAATTCAGAACAAGGTCTAAAATTTTTAAATGGGTTACGTTCTTTATGTGGTCATGTTAAAAATGATAGATAGACTTATCAAATGCTCAACAGTTCAAGGGTTTAAAATCAATTACTCTTATTTTTAATAAGGAAGCAAAAGAGAAAAAAGTAACAACAATTTACATGGGGAATACAACTCCTGTAAAAGTAAAACATCAAAAATGCTTTTTAATCTCTTTTTGACTTTCACCTTTCTTCTCCGGCCACCTCCCTAATTTTCCGGCACCCAAAATGTGTAGCAAGTCACTTCATGTTTTTAAAGAGCCACGATCTTTCATATACCAAGGTGGTTCCCGTTTAATTTCTAAGGTAGTTCTCATAATTTTGTTGCATATGTTTCTAGCCATTTTTTGTGTCTAAGGTGGTTCCCGGGCACCACTTGAAACAACCATAAGTCCGCCTCTAGTTGTGATGATAATCTTAGATATCTTCTTGTATTGTGTATGGTCACTTTCCTTATAAAGTATTTTGACCTTATTGATGCGTGGGTATCATGAACTCTTTATCGGGATAATTCAAGAAGAACACTTTGTTTCTAGACACAAGAGAACAAAGCAAAACATAGATAATTGTGTGTTCTCATACATATGGAAGAGACCAGATATGTCTGTTATAAAACCCAAACATCTTGAAAGTTAATATGGCGGTTAAAGTTGGTTAAAAACCAACAGTCACAACTTTTATCCAACATTCACATCGTTTGGGAAAAGGAGGGAAAACGGGTTTGTCATTTGGAGCACCAAATATATCGTTGACCCTGCAAGAGGGCGCAACCCCTTTAACCTTCTGCGTCTTTGTCGTGGTGGAAACATATTAGCTCAACCGAGTGTGCATTTCACGCTTCCCTAACTCGTATCCGAGCATAATATAAAATCCCATTGATTTCTAGTAAATCGCAATTATCTAAAATAGTTAATGACACTAAAATCACCAATAGCTTATACATGAAAATATATGCTCCAAATCAATTATATTCCTAACAAGACTAAAAGAACGAAAAGTAAAAGATTTCGTTTAAAATAACAATAGAATTCGCTTACTCTAAATCAAACTTCCATCGCAGGATTCGAACCTTGGTCACCCGGGACTCGGGGAAACAATGGACTTATGTTAAATTATTTCACAACCGAATACACATACAACAATTGCAAGTGAATTATATGAATACAACAATAAACAAATACACATCACTCTCAGAATATCACAACACAAAACACACAATCCTTGAAAACTATCATCTATTATATAAAATCATTAAATAATATTCGCCAAGAAAACTTAAAATCCAAAAATCATTAAATAACATTCGTCTTCGAACTACTGCTTTGCACGAGTACAATGCTAGTAGCTTAATAAAGGAGTAATGAGATTTTGAACAAAACTTTGCGTTTTCACAAGAATATGCAACAACACAAAATAAAAAATGTATTACTTTACTTTTTGTTTCTTAAATTTATTTGAATATATCATTAGTCAAACCATTATTTTTTTTCTTGTTCAGTATGTTCATCTGTTACATTACTTGTTGTATTAGTTGTTTTATTGGGTGATATATTAACATTATTTAATGTTTAAAATATCTATTTTTAACATTAATGTTTGAATAGTTTTTCGCATTTTTTTAGTTCACATGTAACGTAACATATAAAATGATCACTATTTGAGTGAAGCAATCATGAGACCAACGAAACAAACCGTTTTGGGGAGATATCATTAGTGTAATTTCCCTTGACCAACCTTTTTTTATGTTTATCGTGACTTTGTCTTCGTTAGAACCATACCCCTAATGGTGTCAAGGAGATTTCACCAAAGGCAGTGCTACCTAAAGATCAAGGTGGTCTGGGGATAAAACCACTACAAAGATGGAATGAAGTTCTTCTGTTAAAACACTTGTGGAACATTAAAAAGGACTCTATATCGGTCAAATGGGTCAATATGGTTAAATTGAAAGGTAGGAGCATATGTGATGTTGGTGTTGCTCATAATGACACTTACGGTTGGAGTAATCTGCTGATGTTGAGATATAAAGTTAGAACACATGTGTTTTCAGAAATTGGCAATGGTAGAAGTGTTTCCATATGGTATGTCGATGACTATTTTTGTGGTGATCAAAGATTTTTTATTTTAGAAACCTCTTATTTAGTATGTCCCAAATATTTTATAACATAATAGATATATGTTTTTGGTGCGTGGTTCGGGGTCGAAAGACTTGCTTTTTCGTGAGCAAGCTTTACAACTCATTAGGCAGTGTATCTAATCGTTGCAGTATAGTATGTGTAAGCCTAGGGGGTTGATCATTCTCTAGGAAAATAAAGATGCTAGTCGAGATGTATGACGAAAAAGCAAGGGTGAGGGTGATTCTTTTTATTATTTTTTGTATTTTTTAGAAAGTAATTAAAATCTTGGGGTTGAAGAAAGTAATATTTTTCATTTAGTTAATAGTTTGTGTGTTGTGTATAAAATGCATAAAATTTGGTACAAGTGTAATAGTTAATTTCATTTAGATTATGTAATATTTTTTATTTTGATAGTTTATTAGTAGGAAATGAAATAAAAAATAAAGTAAGGGTGTGTTTGTTTTTTTTATTTAAATCTTACTATCCCTCTTACTTTTACCAATAAAAGGAGGACAGACGTTTTGCTTGTTTGTTTTTTTCTTTTTAGTAAGACCCAGTTAGACATATAACATCTTACTCAGTAAGATGTGGGGGACTTGTCTTACTGCCTCTTACTCGTTTTGTAAACTTTATATAATATATTTGATTGTTTATTAACTATGTTATATTTATGATAAATAGTCTTGTTTCATATTTACATAAGTTACTTATTATCGCATTGCGTTGGTTTAATAAACAAATTGCAAAAACGAGCACTTAAAATCATTCAGACACTTATAGAAAAACAAATAACACTATTTCGTTCAGATTTAGACTTTCTAGCCACCTCTTACCAATAAGATGTGGTAGTCAGATTCAGACCCAAAACATCTTAATGAAACAAACACACACACCCTAAGTATAAGATAATATTTGACAAGTTGAAGAAAGTAATAAAGTAAGTAAAGGGTGATTTATACATTTTTATAAATAATTGGGACATTTAAATTTTAAATGTTTAAATATTTATACCCTCATATTATTTTTATTTTTAGATATGTTTATTGTGTATCGAGTGTGCAAAATATTTATGAGAGTTGTTGTGAGGATAAAGAAATTGAGAAGATGTGAAAAAAAGAGGGTAATAAAAGAAAGAAAAAGCTAAGGAAGTAGAAAATGGTGTTGTGTTTGGGGAAGGAAAGAAGAGGGGATTTCATTTCATTGTGAGTAACTAGTAGGCGCGCCAATTAATTAGACAAAAGGAAGGACGGATTGCCGCTTCATTCATTCATTTCTTCCTTTTCTTCCGATTGAAATCGAAATAAATAATTAAAAAGAATGGGGCAGCCACCAACACAACAACAACCACAACAACCACCACAACAACCGCCACCACCAGGAGGAGGAGGGGGAGGCTTTGGCTGCCAAGTGCGGTGCGCGGGATGCCGAATGATATTAACAGTTGGGGTTGGATTGACTGAATTCGTATGCCCTACATGTCACTTGCCCCAAATGCTACCACCCGAATTATTATTACTTTCTCAACAAAAGCAGCAGCAGGTGCCTGCTCACGGCATCGATCCGAGTAAGATCCAACTCCCCTGCGCCAACTGCAAGGCTATCCTCAATGTCCCTCACGGCCTGTCTCGATTCTCCTGCCCTCAGTGCAAAATGGAACTCTCCGTCGATTTAACTCGTCGTCATAATAACAACCACTTCTATCCTCCTCCCCCTCCCCCCGAGGAAGTCAACGAGGTTTTCTTCCTCTCAATTTTTACCTAATTTACTTTTTCTTAGGTTTATCATTTCCACTTAGGGCCTGTTTGGCTGCGGCGGAGCTGTTAGCTTTTTGTTACAAAATTATCTCCTATAAACTAACTAACTAGCTTTGTTTGTTTGGATGCATTAACTACAAGCTTTTATTTCAAACAAATAGCTCCAAAATGAAAAGCTGTTTTTTAAATGTCTTCGAGCTGTTAAAACTTTAAATTACTGATATACCATTATAGATTTGTCCTTTTATGTCATTTTACATTTTATAATTATAGATTTGTCCTTTTAGTAAATTAGGGCTATGTTTGGCGCGTAGCTTTTTAGATCTTTTTTGAGCGATGAGCGGTGAGCAATGAGCTTTTTGATTTTAATTGTTCGTTTGGCAAAGGAGCTGTGAGCTTTGCTATTTTTTAGGAAAGCTCATTTTTCCAATGCTTTTTTAAGAAGCTGTGAGCGGTGAGCTCACAGCTACTGCTCACAGCTACTTTTGCCAAACACACTTTTAGGCTATGTTTGGTGAAAGTAGCACTAGCAGCGAGCAATGATGAGCTGTGAGCGTAGCTGTCACAGCTCACAGCTTCTTAAATAAGCATTGGAAAATTAGCTTTCCTAAAAATTAGCCATCGCTCACTTCTCTTTGCCAAACAATCATTTAAAATCAAAATGCTCATCGCTCCAAAAAGCTCTAAAAAGCTACGCGCCAAACATAGCCTTAATTTACTTACACATCAATTCTCAACCCTTACTTGTTTTATTATTATTTTTTTCTCACATGTTTTCGCTAAAAGAGAGCCAGTGTGTTATCCACATTTCTCTTCTCGCCTTAATAACAACTACAATATACAAATAAGTTAGTTTGTTAGGATATCGTCATTTGTATCAAGTTTATGGATCAACTCCAACACAATTAAAATTATGCTTACCATAAAATAGTAACTGTTCCGCCTCAGCGAGTCTCTTCCAATATCGGTAATCGAAACCACTAAAGAAGACGAGAATGCACACGCAAAAATCATAATGTGTCTTCTCAAACGTTGTTTGTTTTTTCTTCAGGTAGCTATTGAAGTGGAACGCGAAGAAGACGGTGGAGGTGTTGTTGGAGAAACATTCACCGACTATGTCAGTATTCATTTCGTCACGATATGTACTTTATTATTTATTTGTTTAATTTTTTATTTATCATATTTGTATCTTATTGTAATGCAGCGCCCACCAAAGCTATCTATTGGTCCTCCACATCCGGATCCTATTGTCGAAACCTCTTGCTTATCCGCAGTGCAGCCACCCGAACCCACTTATCATCTTCGTACAAAGGATCACTTGGAAACTTCTAAAGTCTTATCATGCTTGCAGATCGAGACACTAGTTTACGCCTCTCAGGTTGCTTGTTTGTTTTTTTTTTTGTTAAACCTAACTGTCTGTCAACTTATGATTGCTCTATGCTTGACGTGCATTTTATGTTATCACAGAGACACCTCCAACATCTGGAAAACGGCTCCAGGGCAGGCTTTTTTCTTGGAGATGGAGCTGGTGTCGGCAAAGGACGCACAATTGCAGGGCTAATCTGGGAGAATTGGCAACATGGGAAGAGAAAAGCATTGTAAGCTCATCACTGGCTCTCATGTGTGTATGTTATTTTCATGCTGCTAATGCTTATAAACGTGATGATACCAGGTGGATTTCTGTTGGTTCAGACTTGAAATTTGATGCAAGAAGGGATTTGGATGATGTTGGAGCAACGTGTATAGAAGGTATTAAGTCAATCTGCGTGTTTGAATGAGCACCATCTCTGTCTTTAAGTACTCCCTGTATCTTTTATCTCTTTCTTAGTCACGTGCATTAGTTGATATATATGACACACAAACATGGTTACAATATTTATCATTTCCTTGCAGTGCATGCTTTGAACAAACTCCCCTATTCCAAGCTTGACTCTAAGTCTGTTGGAATTAAAGAGGGTGTTGTTTTCTCGACATATAGCAGCCTTATTGCGTCTTCTGAGAAGGGTCGCTCTCGATTGCAGCAACTTGTGCAATGGTTTGGATCAGACTATGATGGGCTGATCTTGTTTGATGAGGTACCAACCTCTTTTCTTCTTTTACAAGCGATCACTTGTATGATTAAGTTAACAGGTCTGTCTGTACAAGTAGCAGATAACCGATTTCCGTTAGGTTACTTTCTTTTTCAAATTTGTTTGTCTATTTTGGGTGATAACATGTACATGAGTTAGTTCTAAAAACTTCTTGATATGATATTGTGCATTTGTGCATTAGTATCATTATATAATGATCTTTTAGGAATGAGAAGTCTGGCTAATAATGGTTTTTGATATTTGATAATTACCGGTAATATATCTGGAAGGTGTAGTAGGAGGATCTCTTCCAAATATACAAAAAATTTAGAGACAAGGGTAAAATGTGTGATGCTTGCGCAGTTTCTGATTGACCTTACATCTTGTGTTTATTCGTGTGACTGTAGTGTCATAAGGCCAAAAATTTGGTACCTGAAGCTGGAGGACAGCCTACACGAACGGGTGAAGCGGTTCTTGAAATCCAGGTTTATTCTCACACCGTACCTGAATGCACCTGTTAGTTTATTATTTGAAAATTTTAGTAGTCATTTGTTATTGCTAGTATTTTAGTGTTATCACTGTTAATGGTTCTTATGGAGAAGACTAGTGACATAGTAAAAAGAAGGCGGTACCTAGAGCTAGATATCCCAAGCACTTAACAATAACTAAAAGAGGCTTAATGTTTGTCTTTATTGAAAATTGTATGGTGGTGGGTTCAGCTATATGCATGAGTACCACCAGAGAGAGGGGAGCCAGTATATGTTGGTGGGTCAAGTGACTTACGCAAGAGTCTTCTGATAATTGATAAGCTCTTAGTGATTATATCCGTTGGTAAAACGTCAATTTGGATGGGTCATGCAGAGATTTTGGTATATAAGTCTTATATGAAATGCCTGTTTGCTCTAAATGTGGTAACTTGATTTATAGGTAAGGCTAAAATTATGTTTAAATAGGTATATTTAGAGCTTATTTGATGCATCACAAGACTCCTCATGAAGGATATTATTAGCTGTCAGGTCACCAGTAACAATCGACTAGTCGCTTTTTTTCTGGTTACACTACCCTTTAGGTTTTGAAGTCCCAACCGGATTAGCTGTCGAGTAATTTGGTTCCCAAATGGACTTGGGTGTTATAAATACCATGGCCAAAAGGAGAAGAGATGTAGGAAATAGGGGCATGGGAGAGATGTGTTGGTGGTGTCTTATTATTTAAAGGCCAAAACGTTGGGGGGTTCTGGTTGAAATTTTGAAATCCTCTCTTCAAGGTATGGGACTAGAGTTTATTGAAATTGAGATTCGAGGGGCTAATTATGTCACTACAGATGTAGTTCATTGTCTGAAATTGTAAATGTTACTGTATGTTACAGTATTTTCATCAAAAACCCAAACCCTGCCCCCGGGATTGGGTATGTTGTTGTTGTAGTATTTTGATCAAAAACTAGTTTTAGACTCAAAAGGCATAAGAGTGAAATTACAAGCAAGTTACATGACACCTGTAAATGAAATCCAATCTACATGGCGCTGGATGGTGTTTTGGTATATCCACTAAAGATTGCATGCAGTGGAATGATTAGCTGTGCTATCTAGAACACTAGGTACAAATATAGGATACATGGTATACATCTGTGTAGTTGGCACGTTAAAGGGGTTTGTGCTGAAAAATAAAAGTAATGCAGATGAGTCAGGCACATGAAAGCAAGTTCTTGAATTGCATTGAAGAGAGACCAGCTTTCTCCGATGAAAATAAGGGAGGCTGTTTCTTGAATTGCATTACACAAAGGTTCTAATTTACTTTGGCCAATAAGTCATCTTAATGGCACGCGTTGAAGAAGATGAACAACATGAGAAAGAAAGGCAACAGAGTAATACAAAAACTTAATTTGTGAAATAGGCCTAAACTTTTAGATTAGTTAAAGAGTGAAATCTCGTGTATGTACTTTGGACTAATACAAAAGAATCACAGAGCGGCACACTTATATTTTTATGGTAAACCATTGCATGATGCTTTTTTTGGGAAACCATGGTTTCCGACCTTTTGGCCGGCATCTCATGATGCTTGACATTGTATGGAAACTAGTTGCTGCAAGATCCTTGCGTTTCATTCTTTAAAGCCGAGTAACATCGTATCTTTAGCAATGGATGCTTTATAAGGCAGAGTTGATCCCTGAAATTGACAGTATATCATTTTATATTGCTTAGTGATATTATTCTTTGAAGGTTCTAGGAGGCTTTGTTCTCTGTTCATTCTGACTTTCTCTTTCTGATTTATTTGGTATGCATTTCATATAGTCTTGCATATTAAGGTGGTATAATTCTCCAAAGGTTCTAATAGGCATTGGCTCGATGTATAACAGGCACGACTTCCTGAAGCACGTGTTGTTTATTGTTCGGCGACTGGAGCATCAGAACCCAGAAATATGGGTTATATGGTTCGACTTGGTCTCTGGGGAGCTGGAACTTCTTTTGAGGATTTCCGTGCATTTTTAGGTGCAAATACTTTACCTTGAACTTGTATGATGTCTTTTTATTTTTGGTATATATACTTGCATGTAAAAGTGTATCTGTGTCTGCATTATTATACACAACATATTCACATTTGACTGCACGAATGGTTGGGTTTTGTTGTTTTGATGTTTTGTTTTGCATTTCTTTTTGTCAGTCGCCTTTCTGTGTTTCCTATTCCCATGGTGTCGGTTATCTTGTTATGGGTCCAAAAGGCTTATGGTTTGTTAACACATACACACGTGTGTGGCATCCAGATTTTAGTATTTCTAGAAAAAGCTTACATCAGATACACATACTAATCTTGTCATTTCTATTATTTACTGACCAGTTGAAAGGCATACAGGTGCTCTGGAGAAAGGAGGAGTTGGAGCACTGGAACTCGTTGCCATGGACATGAAAGCGAGGTTGGCAGTTAGAATTTATCTATCATATAGCTTGAGTACTGTACTAATTATGTGTTTTGCCTTTCAGAGGAATGTATGTATGCCGGACTCTGAGTTATAAAGGAGCAGAATTCGAAGTTGTTGAGGTTCCACTGGAGGCCAAAATGACGGTACCAATTAGTTTTCTGCATCTTTGAATGTATCTACGAGTTTAGCTTATGCTCATGTCATATCTAATGTTTTACAGGAGGTCTACAAAAAAGCGGCTGAGTTTTGGGCTGAATTGAGGGTGGAACTGCTATCTGCAAGTGCATTCCTTGCTGATGAGAAGCCTAATAACAGTCAGTTGTGGAGATTATACTGGGCAAACCATCAGGTTTGCTGGTTCAACTTTGTTTTCCGTATACAGATATGTGCTTGAATGTTTCTTCTGGTTGCTTTAATTTGTTCATATGTTTTGTTATATTCTAGCGTTTCTTTAGGTATGTATGCATGTCAGCGAAGGTACCAGCTGTTGTAAGCCTTGCTAAGCAGGCACTGCTGGAGAACAAGTGTGTGGTTATTGGTCTCCAGAGTACCGGGGAGGCAAGAACAGAGGAAGCAGTGACAAAATATGTGCGTGTTTTTTGCTTGCTTAGAGGGTGCATGCATTCTGACATATGATTTGATGCTCTTTTTTTTATTATATCGTTTTTTCATAGGGCATTGATCTTGATGATTTTATTTCTGGACCTCGCGAGCTGTTGCTTAAATTTGTTGAAGACAACTATCCTCTGCCTGAAAAGCCTGAATCTCTCCCAGGTATCATTGGCATATAGCTGTGTTGTCTCTAACCTTTTTTCCAAAATATTTTATAGGATTTTCATTTTATCTTCTATAGGAGAGGATAGTGTCAAGGAACTTCAGCGTAAAAGGCACTCAGCTGAACCGGATGTTTCTTTTAAGGGAAGGGTGAGGAAAGCTGCCAAATGGAAACCTGCAAGTGATGATGAGAAGGATGAAGAATCAGAATGTATGTTGTGAAAAATGGCTGTCTCGTTTACTTTGCTAGTATATAGTTTATGCTCTACCAAGCAAGTCTAAATAAGATGCCTTTAACCTCATGTGCACTTGTTGAATTTAATTCCTCAACTAATGGTGTTTTTACTATGCGTTCAACTATGTAGCTGATTCTGACCATGAATCTGTGGAATCTGATGATGAATTTCAGATATGCAACATATGCAATTCAGAAACGGTATACACGCCTCAATTTGTTATCTACACGTCAATTGCTTTTGATTCTAAATGTGGGATGTTATCAATCTTTCGTGTGTAGGAAAGAAAGAAATTGCTTCAGTGTTCATGTTGTGGTCAACTTGTACATCCAGCATGTCTTGTCCCACCAGTAACAGAAGAAATATCTTCCGGTTGGTCGTGTCATTCTTGCAAAGAAAAAACAGAGGAATATCTCCAAGCTAGACATATATATCTTGCAGAATTACTACGAAGGTGTGATTTTATCAGTGCACTTCTTGCTCCTCTTTTTTTACTCTTTTTGTTGCTTGCCTGATGTTTCTACATATTGCTTTCTTAGTTAGTTTTACAATTTTACTACACCATCTTGTATTAACCTGATATATGTTGCCAGTCTAAGCAGTTTAACATTCTTTGGTTTGTTACTAGTGTTTTTACATTTGCTATGTGGAATGTGTTAGATATGAAGCAGCCCTAGACCGCAAGTCAAAGATTTTGGATATAATTCGCACTTTTGACCTTCCAAACAATCCATTGGATGACATTATTGATCAGGTATTTTATAAATGCGAATTTGCTATGTCTACGTATATGTATGTATTACTTTAAAGTCGTCTCTTGTTCCTAATATGCTATATCCGCATGCTTTTTATGCGCTAATTGCAGCTTGGAGGCCCCGATAATGTTTCAGAAATAACAGGCAGACGAGGTATGCTTGTTAGGGCCTCCAATGGAAAAGGGGTCACATATCAGGCACGAAATACGTAAGTTTAGGCTTTGATTATTGGTAGCATAATATTTGCTTTTGTTTCAGCCGCTGATGCATTCCTATGTTTAATTGCAGAAAGGATGTGACTATGGAAATGGTCAATATGCACGAAAAACAACTTTTCATGGATGGTAAGAAACTGGTTGCCATCATTTCTGAAGCCGGATCAGCAGGCGTTTCTTTGCAGGCTGATAGAAGAGCACTGAACCAGGTAACTAAATATCTGATGTATTTGGACTTTGGAGATCTTGAAATAGCACATGTGTCCTTAGGCTTCATAAGCTCAGTTACAAGAATGCTTAAGTTTTGGCTTTGGGTAACATATTATGTATCAATGTGATTTAAAAGTGGCACACTGGATGCTGCACCTCTGTGATACATTGCCTACAAATAAAAAGTCCTGCAATAGTATTTAATCCCTGCTCCATGCATAGCAAGAAATTGGGGAAAAAACATTTGCAAGTGACTTGCAGTCACGAACTGGCTAAACCACTACCTCATAAACACATGAGCTCAGTAGACAGCTCAGTTGACCCTCTAAAAGTTTGAGGTGCTACATAAGGGCCTACATTAATGCTGTTTTTATCTAACTGTTTGCATCAGAAAAGAAGGGTCCATGTAACTTTAGAACTACCTTGGAGTGCTGATCGTGCAATTCAGCAATTTGGGAGGACTCACCGTTCAAATCAAGCTTCTGCACCCGAGTACAGGTAGTTCTGCCTATTACTTTACAGGTGTCATGATCTATCATTTTTTGTAACTTGTAAGGAGGCTATCATGGATTGGTATGTTTATTCATCTATCAGTTGATGTTGTGCAAGTCTGGATTTTAAGGTTCAAATTGTATTTAATGTAAACTGAAGCCTAAAAGTTTTTCTACAAGGTGCAATGGCTATTGCAATGAAGCTTTGCATCAGACAAACTATTAGATTTTTCTATTATTTTGACTCTATAGGAAGTATTAAGCTCATCGCATTATTTTATAGGTTACTGTTCACCAATCTTGGAGGTGAACGCCGGTTTGCTTCCATTGTTGCAAAGCGACTAGAGTCACTTGGAGCTTTAACACAGGGAGATCGACGGTAAGTTTATGCATCCATGTGTAATTATTGTTGAATTTTCTAACTTCTGCTTTTTAGCAGCCCATATTCTTTATGGTTTTTAAATTACCCTTTTTTCTCTTTAGGGCTGGACCATCTCTTAGCGCCTATAATTATGATAGTTCGTTTGGGAAAAAGGCATTGGTGATGATGTACAGGGGAATTATGGAGCAGGTTTTGATCCTTTTATTTTATTAAATCTCATGGTCACACCTATGTGAGGGTCCCCTTTTTTATGCAACCTTGGTCTCATTCTTTCAGGATTCTCTTCCAGTTTTGCCGCCAAACTGTACGTCTGAAAATCCTGCTACAATCCGAGATTTTCTTGAAAAGGGCAAAGCTGCTCTTGTGTCCGTTGGCATAGTTAGAGACACAGTTGTTGGTATAATTTTAATTTGACCCACTTGACTGGACAAGTCATATTAGTGTACTTTTACATTATCTCATCCATTTTCTTTTTGCTATATTTTATACAGGAAATGGCAAGGATTCTGGAAAGTTCTCTGGCCGCATAGTTGATTCAGATATGCACGATGTAGGACGTTTTCTGAATCGGCTTTTAGGACTGCCACCTGATATCCAAAACAGGTTATGTTTGTTTAATTTTTACTGTATGAGGGGTTTTCTTTTTGTTGTTATGGCATTTAATAGCATCAATTAATTAATTGCAGGCTCTTTGAATTGTTTGTTAGCATCCTTGATCATCTCCTTCAAAATGCACGTCTTGAAGGACAGTTAGACACCGGGATTGTTGATATGAAAGCTAACACTATTGAACTAGAAGGAGCTCCAAAGGTTATTTGTCTGTCTTTTTTACTAGAAGGAGCTCCAAAGCTAACACATTGTAACGTGTATGTATGTTAACTTTTATCGTCTTTTGCCAGACTGTTCATACGGATCGTATGTCTGGGGCGTCCACTGTACTATATACATTTGTTATGGATCGCGGCATTACTTGGGAGGTATGTGTATTCTCTTTATTAATTGCAGTGTTGTTGGTTATATCTGTATTTTTCCTAGATTCTGAGATCTCTTGATTTTTATTTTACTTAATAGGCTGCATCTACATTGCTTAGCGAGAAGCAAAAAGATGTGTCTGGTTCTTCTGCTAATGGATTTTATGAATCTAAGAGAGAATGGCTTGGAAGAAGGCACTATCTTTTGGCGATCGAAGGGTATCAAAGTTTAATCATTTAATATTTTATCTTGCGCTGTGCGTTTATATTCTTGGTATTAACCAAGCAATAAGAAATGTATCATTGTTCTCCATTATGATGTCTCTTTCAGCTTTTATGGAATGCTCAAGATATTCCGCCCTGCTGTTGGAGAAGTAGTCAGGTATTGAAAGTCAGAAACTACAAACTTTGCTCACACTTGAATATCACCTTCCTGCTTTAGTTGTTTTGGTTGCTTATTCTAACAGTTTGATTTCCATACTGCTGTTATAATTTGCAGGGAGATGTCCATAACTGAGCTGAAGGAAAAATACAGGAAGACAACGTCATTAGAAAAGGCTCAAGGTGGATGGAAGGATGAGTATGAAGTTTCATCCAAGCAGGTATAAATATACTCGCCAAACTCATTAATGCAAATTTTGTCACACGTATTTAGGATTCTGTTCCTGTTTAATGGGGTTCAGCAGTAATACTATCTACAAGTGTTCATCTTGCTGCTTTACAATGCACCATATGTGTCACATGGGCAATTTTACTAAGCTTTGAGTTTACTCTGAGCTGCAGTGCATGCATGGTCCAAAGTGTAAACTGGGAAGCTTTTGTACGGTCGGCAGAAGAATACAGCAAGTAAATGTACTTGGTGGCCTTATTCTCCCAATTTGGGGAACAATTGAGAAGGCTCTATCAAAACAGGTAATTACTAAGTCACTGGGTCTTTCTGTTCATTCAAGTCAGTTACCAGATGTTATATGTGAATTTAAGCTATATTGAAAACAGGTGCGCCAAAGCCATAGACGACTACGTGTTGTGCGCATAGAGACAACAACAGACAATCGTCGAATTGTTGGACTTCTTGTTCCAAATGCAGTAGTAGGACCTGTTCTTCAAGGTCTCTCTTTCTCTCTCACACATACTTGTTCTTGTTTGATCATTTAGAGAATGACTTGTATTAAATAATCATTATGGGTATGAACCCTGTCAAAGTAATTTCCAATGGATACTCATTTGGTTTGACCGTGGCATTTATGACAGATCTAGCATGGGTTCAAGACATTGATGACTAAGATAGGAGTTTTAGGCTATGCTACGAGTATCATTGATGGATAAAAATAGTTATTATAAGCTTTTGTTATCTTCCATCAAATCTACCTACCAAAGTACATGTTTCCAAGGAAATAGTCGAGACTACCGCAGCCAACCTGAGTCTTTTGCAGTTGATACTTCCTACTTCATTCTTTCTACTTGTTAGTTTTTTGTAATTATTTCTACTGATGGGAATTACTGTTATAGGCCTAGATGTATAAAACATTGAAACCAACTTTTATGAATGATAGTCACACGTGTGATAGTTGCATCAGATATATATGACCCTGGGCTCAATATGTACTTTCTCAGCAAAACCTGCGAAAATGTGGGTGTTATGATAAACTTGCTTAGATAACAAAACCAAATTCATTCTTTTACTCATACTTCTAACAACAAGCTCGCGAGATTACGACAAGACTTGGGAGTAGTAAAGGAAATTAGTGAATCGCAATTGCCCAAACACCTTTAAGGCACATCAGCAAAAATTGACCATGTTATTCATATCAACATTTAGAGAAGTTATTCGATGAACCACCAAAGACTACCTATCCATTAACACGAAATAAATAAAAAGTTTCTTGAGCATTAACATATGCAAGGTTATGATGACACAGAAAACTGAGATCCTCTGTGGTGTTAGAGCAACAGGACAACAGAATAGTATATATCTTGATTCAAGTGTAACAATAACAAATATTTGAAAAGGTCACAGTTTTCATATCTTGTCAGAAAATGCAAGATTTTGGGTAGAAGAAACAAAAAAAAAAAAAAAACACAAGAGATGCTATTGGTTCGTAAATCCGGATACATCATCATATTTTCATCCTGCAAAACAGTAAGCTACTTCAATTGTCAACTTTAGGGGCGGTAGGAGCTGTGACCGGTTGAATCCTCATGTAGGGATTTCTAGTTAACGTCTCCCCCTTCAAAGCAGCAACGTACCTATCGTTTGTATCTTCCTTCCTCTGCAGTTCCCCAAGGAACTCTCCAAGCCTTTCCTTATTCACTTTTCCCATCATCTGTATGCAAACAAGTTTTAGCCTTTGGAGTTTGGAGATAATGTGTACACAATAGCATACAATATGCAATAACCTTTGATGTAAAAGCATAATGAGAGGCCAATACATGTATGAAGTACAGGCATGAATAGATCGAGTCCACTCATGGAATAAAAGATGCCTAGTTGTATAACAGTTATGTACTAAAGCTACCAGCCGTGTGTATGCCATAAAACATGATGTACTAAAAAAAAAGGTGATATGTAAAAACCTATACACCAAAATCAGTCTTATATGTTAATAAACAAGGATTGAATGTTAAAACAATATGACCATGGAATTTAGTTGCAGGTGATTGATTTGTAGTAAGTAGTGTATCAATACGACAATACTTTGTAAAAGACCTTTCACCATCCGTCCCATTACAAGCCATATAGAGGAACAAGGAAGATAATAGAGTGCAAGGTGCAATTGCACCTTATAACTATTAAAGGCGCCATCACGTCAGCATGTACCCTATAACACCCCCATAACTTAAATACCCTCCACAATAAAATTCCTATCACACACCACAAAAAATACCCACTCACTCACAAAAAAAAAAAAAAAAAAAAAATGCAAAAAAGGGAATGGCGATGGCACCTATAACACAAAGGGGCGGTGCAGTATAATAGTTATAAGGGGCGCCATAAGGTGCACATGCCACAGAACCATTGCGCCATAGTATTGGCTACATGTGGTATCACAAAATAGTAAGGCCCCTCACATTTAGGGGTGAGCAAGTAAACGGTCAAAAACTGTCACTACGTACATCTAAGTCAAAGACTAGCCCTCCCAGAGGGAAAACATCATCTGTTTACTATAATACTACTAGTATATGATAACACTGAGCTTGGGTATGAAGCTAAATTCCTTTGATGTTTTGGTGATCCTATGAGGCAGCCAATGTGTTAGCTTTATTCTCTAAAGGGGTTCAACGGGTTGTGCAAAGTAATTTTGCGCCCCCTAAGTCACAAAATTTCATTTTTAGTAGAATTGGTTTTGCTATTCAAAAGGGGGTTGCGGCACACCTTGTTGCCCGTTTGGCTGCCATCTTATTGTAATCCATTATTAGAAGTAATAATAGAATAACTAAATTCCCCAAAAAAAAAATAAAAAAATGTGTTAGCTGATTCTCTAAAGGGGTGTTTATATGTGGGCTGATATGATTTTGGCTTAAGCCCCAATATTCCGGCTTATTTTTGGACTTATGAGTTGATTATGATATGTTTGGGTGATGAATAAATATAGTAGTTACTAGTCCTATGAGGGAGGCAATGAGTTAACTAAGCGCTGTGTTCTCGAGTCGGATCATTAAAGAAAAGAAAGTGAAAGGGAAGTAAAGTGAAGATATTTACTTCCACATTGTGTTCTTGAGTTTTACTTAAGGAGGAAAAGTAAATGAAATGGAAGTAAAGTTAGTGTAATTTGTGTGATTTTGTTTCCTCCCAAAAGTGGGCGGAAAAGGAAGTAAAGTGTTTTACTTTACTTTACTTCCATTTTCTTTAATGACAAAACTCAAGAACACAGCGCTACGAGGAGGAAATTACAATTAATAAAATGAAATGAAATAATTAAAGTTAAAGAAGAAATGAGTATTGATTACAAGGGTGTCGGGGCTGGCGTTTTGGCGTAGCTGGGACTCGAGGTGATGGTGTTGGGTATTGGTGATCTGCATGACGTAATAACCGACGACACAAGGGACAACAACACAACAACCAGCAAACCCAAAGAAAAAGGGCTTCGAATCTCTGGTCTTACGAACCATCCATCGCCACAACGAACTCTTCTCCCAAAGTATTGACATCCTTCCTTTTTCTTCTTCTTCAACAAAATGATTACTGCTCTTCCTTACCTACCAGTTCCTGTTCAAAGAAACAAATTAACTGCTTTTGGGCCGACCAGGCCCATCATTTCTACATACTCAAATAAGTAAAGGGAGAGAAATTCTTCATTTTTCGAGAAAATTTTTCATATGAAAAGGGAAAAATTGAAAACCCGATTTAGTCATTTTTACTATATAATTTTCCAAAATAGAATTTCATTTTAATTCTAATAAAAAAATGAAAATACCATTCACCCTTCCACTTTTTCATTTATAAAAATAATAACCCATTTCCCAGAAGAAAAATGATTGGAAATAGCTTTAACTAAACAACTTTTCATTTAAAAAAAAAAATATAACTTCATTAAGGTTTTCAATTTCCAACTCTTTTCGAGAAAAAAACCATCCCTTCTCTGTGAATTTAGAAACGGAAAAAGCAGGGGAAAAAATTCACTAACTAACCCCCTTTTCTTCCATAACAAAACCCAGCTCTCAATATTCAAGCTTAATAAGCTCTTGAATTTTCGTCTCATTTATAAAACGAGGTGAATTCCTCGCGCGTTGCCGCGGTTTTTTGGCTATAAATTTTGTTGTTATCACTGCATGTTATTATTGGATTGTTTATGGAGTTTATGGTTGTGCCAATACGCATTATGTGCAGTTTTCACGTTTTGCGAAATAACCTCTGGTATTTGATTCAAATAAGTTTAACAAAGTCCAAAAGTGAAACTTAGGAAATAATAAATATAACTTCTTATTAAAAATTAGTCTGAAAAATTCCGGTTTGTTACAGATACATGCAACGTTGTTAAGTAAAACAACATCTCTTGCTTGCTTTTCAATTTTATTATTGAATGGCAGTATTTCATAGTAAGGATGTTAGTCATTTACTGCCAAAGAAGAAATGGTATATATTCTAAAGCCTATAGTGATGCCACGATATTTCACCAAAAATAATAAAATTGAAGATACACGCTAAAAGGTATAATATTTCACTAAAAATATTTTTAGTGAGATAACATACCTTTTAGCGAGTATTTTTAATTTTTCAAAGGTAATAAAAACCCAAGTAAATTAATGCAAAAACACAACCAATGGAGGTCATCTAAAGGACCCTCCCGATATAATGAATAGACCCGATCAATATACGGCTAGACCCGTCCATTATATGGCTAGACCCTATCATATATGGCTAGACCCGACCATTACACGGCTAAACCTGGCCATATATGGCTTTATCCGGCCATTATACGGCTAGACCCGGCCATATATGGCTAGACTTGGTTATTATACGGCTAAACCTAGCCATATATGGCTAGGCCATAGTCACATAGATCGCGGTACGCTCCGGTACGGGAACGAGGATCGGGAACGCAGATCGCCACTATCTAAAATTTGATACGCTAGGGGGTAGGCTCATTCCGGATCGCTTCGGTACGATGTACCATATAACATGGTACGGTGTATCCAATATGTAATAATATTAGTTTCCCATATAAATATGAATGGCCTTGAAATTGAAAAAAATAAAGAATCATATTAATAGAATTTGGGATGTGAAATCAATCATCATTAATGCTTGAAAAGTGTGAAATTAGTTGCTAATACATAGAAACGAGGCGTCTGGAACAAAAAGCGTTTCCTGATTCCTCTTTCCCGCCCATCTGATGGTAGGGGCTGATTCATTTGTATCCTTTATGGGCTAATTCAATCATTTACTAACCTAAACAGTCCCGAATCTAAAAATTACAAAAGATTGCCTAAATTACGACTTAAACCCTAGCATTATATTACCGCTCCCCATACTTTTAAAACATTTTACCTTGTTTTAAACTTTCATATATATATATATATATATATATATATATATATATATATATATATATATATATATATATATATATATATATATATATATACACAATAATACTAGGGTTCATTCTCGTTTGACTTATAACAAAAAAAACGCTATCTACCTCTCATCCCTTGCTCAGCCGCCACCCACCATCACAACCGCCACCCACCACCACAGCGTCTCCACCACCGTGTATTGCCACTGCCACCACCATCACCATTTGAAGACAAGAAGTAAAACGCGCTCCTAAACCCGATTTGAAGCCCGATTGGATCTATTTGACCATCGACATGGAACAACGTTGACTACTATTTAAACTACTATTTAAAATGGGTCAAAACGGGTTTTGGCACAAAACCCGTCACTTTGTAAAGTACGTTTCTACGGGTCTTTGAGACCATGTTTATACATTTTTATGTGTTGTATGTTCTGTTAACGAAATCTATAATGTTAATACAAATAAGCTGTAAAAACGTTTATTTATATTTTACGATCTTCTAATGTTTTGTCGATAACAAACGTAAAATCATTTTAACGAAAAAAATAAAATACGTAAATGGTTTGAGCCAGTAGTTTACTAACACACTTACGTTTTCACATTAAACACTAAACAAGTAAAAGTGATTTTATGATTTAGTAATATATATGTATAACAACTAGTGTTTACATTTTGGGTAAATATATACATAACTAGTATGTATTATAATGGGAAATATAAATGGGTAGAAGCTTAAGTATTTGACCCATTGACCAAATACATTAAATGTAGTTGGTTATAACCCAAAGTCCATGACCCATACCCATGTAGCATAACCCATAACACATTGCATGACATCATGCATAAGTCATAAATGGATATTATCCATGACCCATGGTTTTAACCCATGACCCATGGACTAGATGCATTGTATCTTGTAGATACATTAATCTACGGATACCCATGGTCCAATGTCTAGGACCCATGACCCATAACCCATGACCCAAAACCCATGGGCAAAGAGGAGCGTCCCACGGATCCCCAGGAATACACTGGACGGATCCCTCAAGTGAGGGATTCGTGGAACAGTAGCATTTTTTCCTCTATATAATATGTGAGTCATTTCTTCATTGTAACTCACCCTTTCACATATATTTTCTCTTTGAGTTGTAAACTCTCTAACCACAGATCCAAGTGATCTTTGTATGTAGTTTTGTTTTTGTGTGATTCTCTAGGTTCCTCTTAAAGGCGAGATCACCACCTCTTGAAGTCGAGCAAGCTCAAGTCCATGAGTTGCCATGCTTCATCATCATCAAGACTACTAAGGTTCTCTTTTTGATAGTTCTCTTCTTTCTCATTAGAAGTGTAGTGTCGAAGACATAAGTGAAAGATGTCTAAAGGGTCAAGACGAAGAAATTAGTGAAAGGTGTCAAAGAGTCAAAGTAAAGGCATTAGTGAAAGGTGCCAAATGTCCATATTGAAAGCACTAGTGAAGGGTGCTTAGAATTCAAGTCTAAAGGCATTAGTGAAGGGTGCCTAGAAGTCGAGTCAAAGGCATTAGTGAAAGGTGCCTAAGGTGTACATTCGATACGGTGTGTTCGATGTACAAGATAGATTTGTATTGGGTCAAAGGATATTGATATCCTTGTTGATGTTGTCATAAGGAGTGGATCTACTTAGGGATAGGATTTTTGTAGTGTTGGGTAGTAGTTTCTCCATTGTAATGGAACTCGGTATCTAGCCTAGTACCGGATAAAAGGGTAGGCGACGTTGTGATAGGTTTGGTTCTACCTCGTGGAAGAACCCGTGCTCTACCTTTAATAGGATAAAAGAGTAGGCAAGGTTGTGAAGGTTTCTCTCCCAACAAAATTGATGTTGTGTAGTGATTACAAACTCTCGAGTAGGTGACTCGGGGAGTGGAGTAGGGCAAGGAAGGTGTCCTTGTAGCCGAACCACTATAAATACTCACGTTGTGGTTTTGAGCTTCTTACTCTTTATCTTAGCTTTTTACTTATCTATATGCTTGTCTATCAACATCCAACACACACGTTCAAATAGATTGACATAAGTTAATCTAAATAATTTAAAACCAAGTTTTAATCAGTAAAACTATTCAACCCCCCCCCCCTTCTAGTTTTCCACTTATAAGTTTTGATGTTGTGTCATGTTATAGAAGTTGTTTTTCCGGAAAATGGATCAAAAGTGCACAAAAGGGTTATACAGAAAAAGGGGTGTTTGGGACAAGGTCAATTTTAACCCATTTTGGGTCAAATGGGTCAAGAATTTTGGGAAACAATGTATCTGATATATTTTTAGTTTAATGTCAATTACATGTGTTTAAATATAGGTGATGCAGGTTTTACTGACCAGGTTTTAATATTTATAAGTGTCTCGTTTACCTATTGTCCACCCTATGCACTCACCGGCGGTATGCACAGTGTATTATTGTAGTAATCGGTAAAACCGAAGTCGTCCCAAGAGCTATGTGAGCGGATTCTAATTAAGTCTAGGTGTCACTGGTTTTAATTGTTTTAAGGTTGGAAATTATAAGTAAACTAATTAACAAGAAATGAAAGGAAAGCAAATAAAAGTAGAGTTGTGATCAATAAGGGTAAAGTGTGCTAACCTAGTTTTTCATCTTATCATGCTATGTTCACGTCTAACTATTTCCAATTGATTCAAGTGGGGGTTTAAGTCGCTAGAACAACATTTAGTCAGTTCGTCCTAACCTATCAGCAAAGGTTTTCACCGGAGATCAAGCTACTACCCTTGAAAATCCAGTTGTTTTTAGTCCCCTAAGCCAAGTCATTAAGTTCCGCTACATGAAATATTCGTAACAATGAATGAGTGCGGTAGCATCTTAGATACCATCCCTAACTTCTAAGTTCATCCAAA
The DNA here is from genome assembly GCA_910596185.1 of Chrysanthemum makinoi. Classification (NCBI taxonomy): domain Eukaryota; kingdom Viridiplantae; phylum Streptophyta; class Magnoliopsida; order Asterales; family Asteraceae; genus Chrysanthemum; species Chrysanthemum makinoi. Next base: position 861,471 of record OU343222.1, on the reverse strand, counting down.
CGGCAGGTGATCATTTGGTCAGCTTAAACAGCGAAGAAGGGTCGTCGGTTGGTCAATTCTTACCCTCCCCACCGGTCTACCTACTTAGGGTCAATTGGTCAATTCTCCTAAGCAACTAGACACTACCGCCATTCAAAACTACCAAAGCTAGGGTAGCTACCAAATTATGCATGCATACACTAGAAAAATTATACGGAAGCAATGTAAAACATAAACACAACAATTAAGGAATCATAATCTAGGTTAGCACCAAAGGGCTGCAAATCATATTAAAGAAATAATCAATTCAATGTTTGACATAATGAAATACATGAATCGAAAGTAAAAGAAAAGATAATCGCTAATGCTTATCGTTAGGGAGTGATTTCTCCCTTGGAGATGACTCTGTATGCTCTTCAAGATCTGCCTTTGGACCCCTACCCACGTTCTCGCTTTTGGTGTGGAGTGAATGATGTGAAATGCAGAAATTATGGCTTGTATATATAGGCACGATCTGGTTACGGTGTAACTTAAGTTGAGAGTTACACCGTAACCTTAATATTTCTATAATAATGATCTCGTAAAGTCGGTTACTGCGTAAACACATGGGATGAGTTACGCCGTATCTTCCAATCAGGTTACAATGACATGATTACAGCGTAATCATCTGGAAGGAGTGCAGTAGGCGATAAGCGGCGTGGAATATCTTTTGACCTAATTGGTTCTGGTAATCCTTAGTTGGGAGTTACACGAATTTTTTGAGTTGGCCTTCCGAGTCACGCACTAGCTACGGCGTAATGTGAGAATGTAGTTAGCCGTAGCTTCTTCAGTGGAGCACACTATCATAAATCTCTTATAAAATCTCCAAATCCGCGTCTCTTTAGTCATCCAATGCTCAGAATTTACACGAAAGTGAAATATAAAGGAAAACAAGCGTAAATCCATATAAATGATATAAAATATGAGCATTATCGGAGGAAATTGACACTTAATATTCAGGACTATTTGATGTTATCAAATATCCCCACTGAACTCTACCTGGTAGGGCAAGTGATTATAATAAATTTCTAAAAAGATATCTCCCATTACAGAAAATATAAGATTAAAATCCCTTATGCTAGAATAAATCAAAGCATGAACACCTCTAAAATGGGAACAAAACACTCAAAATCTCTCAACTAATCTAAGTGTCAATTTCGGGGTGATCACTCAAAGCACAATCATAGCATGTATTCTATCATAAGCTTGGTGGTTACCATTTGGATCGATGTACTCTAACCAAACTAACTTAAATAGCTTGTTAAGGTTTAATAACCTCAGATAAATCCTAAGTTATGAACAATGAAACACTGAGCAAACTCTATTAAGTATGCGGAATTTACTTAACAAATCTAAGAAGAATATAACTTTTAACTTTTAACGATTTTATTAATAACTCTAAATCACGCTTGTTATGCGGACTCTTAAACAACACTAATAATATCGAACACTCTAAAACTCTAATATCAGCGTACTCATTACTCTAAGAACTCGTACTTAATGCCAATTTAGGGTCCTTTTATAGGCTCAGGATAACCCTAGTCGGTTTACAATTTGTAACCTTGTACGACAAGTAATCTAAACAAAAAATATTCTAGAATTGCAAAGCTTTCTATAAACGAATATAGAGTTCTTTTAGCCTTGCGTACTTTGACTTCTTCTTTAGCAGATTACTTTGACTTTTCCAAACTTTGTCATTCTTCAGCACTTTCATATCCCAACAATCCTCCTCTAACTTGAATTCTACTTGCTTGATTTCAAGTTCCTTTGTAGAATTATCTTTAACTTCTCCATCTTCAAGGAAAGATCGTGTCTTTGTCTTTGGATTGTATCTTTGTATTCTCTTGCGTGCTATCGGCATTATCAAAGTATCTTTAGAAAGTGTTCTTTACAAAGATCATTTAGCAAGCTCCATCTTTTCAGCAACACACAACATATATGACAATTTGTACATTAATTCAGTTTTAAGTTGATCTATTCTCATCACTTCGGTGTGTAAAACTCGTGAGAGGTAATCATTGAAAATTTAGTGGATTTTGATGTCTCTTTACCAAAGCCATTAACTCTGGAGTAGCCAAATGTTTCGATGTATAAGATCATGGTACTGCGATAACCATATGATTTTTAGCAAATCATCGGTATCAACATTTGATTTGTCTTTTAAAAGTTGTACCCTTTGGACTAGTTAGTTATTTCATCTATGGTGAACTAATTACCAAATAATGGTTTTTCCACAACCTTTACCACAAGCCATTTTCTTGTGGGCTAGCCAACTCTTCACATTTCTGATATGGTGAGTTGATTACCATACAACTTATTAGCAAGTTGTCAACTAAAAACGGATTTGAGATATCTTTACAGGCGTTTTGCTCATGGATTAGCCAATCCTTTTGTAAACCATGGTGGATTGATAACCTATTGTTGTTACCATCTCAAAACCATTTATTTCTTTTAACCTTTGTTTCAAAATATTTATCACTAACAAAGTTTTCTTTTCAAAAATCATTAACGGTTTAAAACTAGCAATACTTTGATGAAAGTACTTTGATCGCCGATACTGAATAAAGTCTTGATATATCAAAATTTATTCAATAAAGATTCATACCAGTTATTCATGCATCATCATCAGCCATAGCGCCCATCGATAAACAATTTGATGACCATAAGAGGCAATTTCATTATCTTCTTCACTTCCATTCTATGCTCTAGCATTCTCATGAGATCGATGTAGCGGATACCTTCAATGCGCTAACATGTGAATCATAGTCCCATCTTCTAACTCTAGAACATGTACTCAGATTCTTCAAAGATCTCCACTGATAATCTCCCAATCTTCTTGGTTTTCCAAATCTCAGATTGCTTTGTTCTTCGGTTTCCCAAATAGTTGTGAGATCTCCAAGCAAAACTAAACCAACTCCTTCTGATGGATTGTGTTCAAAATATTCTCGCACCACATGATATAAATTAAATAAATCCACTCTATCTATTATGTGCAATAGATCCCATAGCATATTAAACACTTTGAAGCTTTCATCTTCTCTATGAAACATCTGATAATCTCCATCCTTAGATTTTACAACTTCAAAAGTAGTTATTGGTGCCTTTTTCTTCTTCTTTTTTGTCTTCTTTTCTGCATCATCTTTAGAATACTCAAATTCTACAACTCTTAAGTAATTCCTTAGTTCATCATCAGTATTAGATCTTAACTCAATCTTCTTTGATGGCTGTTTATCTTCAACTTCAGTTGTTCTTTTTCTTTTTAAACTTCCTTTAGTGTCATCCTCCTTTTGCTTATCATCCTTAAAAGAAATAATACTCTCAACTTGCTTTTGATAAGCTTTTTTAACATTTTCATACAAATCTTTCATCTCTATATAATTCAGCTTTTGTAATCCAGTATACCCTTGACCCTTTAGATATGCCATCATAGCATTTCTTTCTTTAGCTTTACTAGGTGGTCTTTGTGATATAACAGCTTCAGGTTCCTTCACTGGTACAGCAGCTTCAGCATCAAATTTATCTTGTAATTCCCTAGCAGCTTCTTCATTCTTTGCTACTTCAATAGCTCTTATCTCAGCCAAAGTAAGCTTTTTCTTCTTTGTTTCCACGGGTTTTGCCTTTGTCTTTGGGATCTAACACCTTGGTTGAGAAGCTTGAGATTGTTCTTCATAACTCTGGAATACTAACACCTCTTGGTCTGTTAAATTTAGCATAATTTGAGCAAGCGTCATCATATCACTTGCGGTGTGCTCAACCATGGGTGTATGTTTCCTCTTCTTGTAGGACTGTTGAAGGACCAGCTTCTTCATCAAAGTTTAAAGCTCTTGGTGTAATAAGCTCTTGTCTATAAGTTCCTTGAAAATCAGCAGTACCTTGATCACCACCAGCACCCTGATCACCAGTACTTTCTATTACACCAGTACTTTGAACTCTAGTTCCTTCAGGCTTAGTACTTTCAATATTTACTTTCTTGCTTCATGCTGAGGTTCATCTTTTCTTCATAAAACTCAGCATCTTCTTTCAAATTATCTTGCTCCAGATTCCTCCCCAATTGGATAGAAGATTGCTGTTGAACCTTTTTGCCTTTGGAAGTCTTCTTAAATTGCTTTCTTTTCTTATTTTCAGCCTTTACCCACAATCTGTGAAGTAGTACTAAAGGCCAGACAAACTTCTTTAACTTCCTATACTTGTGCTTCAACTTTACTAGTTGTGCAGCCTGATTTTCAAAATCTTTCTTCAACCTTTTTAGCTCTCTTGTCAAAGCATAATTGTCCAGAACTTGACCCTCAGTTGCCATCTCTCCTCCAGCTATTTGAAGCCCATCTGTTGAAGTGTAATCATTGGGAGAGGATGGTGGGTTTACCTCTGGTTCTGAATCTCCATGAGTAGAATGTTCTGGAGATGTAGGTGAAGTTGCAGTACCTTCTTGTGAAACAGTACTTTCAGAGAAACAATAAGCAGTACTTTTCCATCCTCTTCTTCACAATGGCAAAAACATCAAAAAGCATTGTATTGCCTCCCCTCAAGCAATGCATAGGACTATCTAACTAACTAATCAGTCCTCCCTTTAAATATAGCTTAGTAATTAATATGCCTTCAAATCTGACAGAATCTCCTTGTCTCCTGTCATGCTAACAGAACAACCACTATCAACAATTAAATGATCTTTAAGCTCCTCTTCTGGTTGTGCCTAATAGATGAAAAGAAAAAGTTAGTTTTGAGGAACCCAAGCCATTATGACTTGTGTTTCCCTTAGTGAATTGACATACCCATTACAGCAAGTATGTAGTCTCCACTGTTTTTTAAAGCATGATCCAATATTATCTTTTGATTCAAAACTTGTGGATTTTCAACAAAACTCTCTTTTTCAACTAAATTCTCCTTTTCTTGTAAAACAAAAACATCTGATTCATTTTTTGTTGAAAGTACTGTTTGTCCCTCAGCAGTACTTGCTTTCTTAACCCATTTAGTTTTAATTGCTGGTTTAGAGTCCTTTGACTTAGCTAATCTTTTGGAGTTGTAACGCCTTCTAGATTGATAATAATTTAATCTCCTAGGCTTTCCATTCCAAAAAGTGTTTACAGTACCTTGATTGTTTGAAAATCTAGCAGTACTTTGAGAAGGTACTGCTGGAGTTCTTTGAAAAGTATTTGAAGGTATTGGAGGTTTTGAAAAAGGTCTTCTTTGGTGAGGGTACCTATAGTCTTGAGAAAAATTGCTATGGTTAACCCTATGTGAATGATTCCAAACTGGTTTATTCTCTCTAGGGCTATGGTTGGTGGTTCTGTTCTTTGGAAATTTGCGTAGGCCTGAGTGAAAGTCACAGTCTTAATCAGATGATCGGGACTATAACAAACAAAGCATAATTTTTGACCCAAACTCCCAAAGCTTCTTCTTTTTATGACCAAACTATTATGTCTTAAGGTGAATGATCAAAACTGTTTTGACCAAAATTATCCCAAAAAGGTTTAGCAGTATTTTGAAAAGATTTTCCTAAAGGTACTGCTGACTTTTAACATTATTATCCTTAGGTTTTTCAACATTTTCTTCTAGGGTGTCAGACCTAGATTGACCAAGAAGCTTTTTCCTAAACTCTAGGTTGTCTAAACCAAAACGAGAAACATCTGGTCTAAGAGGTTGAAAACTACGGTGGGATGAGGGACGACATGATAACCTTTGTCTTTCTTATATTCAGGAGGTGTTTCACTAATTGATTCCTCATTACTAGATGTGTCTACATAGTTAATGAGTTCATCATCACTAATTGTTATATCCTCAAAATCAAGGTCATCCTTATCACTAGGTGGGTTTTCTTCTAAGTTATCAAAGTCCATACCAAAACCTAAGCTAGTTCTAATGTAAGCTCTTTTCTGTTTTTGAACATAAGTAACATGAGAAAGACCAGATTCTTTCCAGGCATCAAACTTTGCTATCAATTCATCTTTGTTGTTCATACTTTTCTGCCCAAGCCATTTCATTATTTTCATGTGTTAAGATTTTGGCTTCCATTGACTCTAAGGTTATTTGATAACCAGCTACCTCAGACCTAGCCCTTATACAGTTATCTCTTTCAACCACATACTGTTGGTACTTTTGATAAAAGTCATGACAATTGGAACATACCTCGGAGATCTGGGTGAACTTGGTGAAGTAGCCACCATTGCCGATAGAACAGATAATCTTCACTCTCCATGCTCCAATCAAAGCCTCCTAGACCATCTCTGGATTCCAAAGCAGCAGATTCAGGTTCTTCATCAAAAGCAGTGCTCCAATCAAACTCTTCCATTGCCACCATACAGTAGGTGACTGGTTCAGTCGACATCTTTAGGGTTTGTTGTTAAATCGGTTTAAAGGGTTTCTTCTTAATCAGAGTTTCCACACAAGCTCTGATACCACTGTTGGATCGATGTACTCTAACCAAACTAACTTAAATAGCTTGTTAAGGTTTAATAACCTCAGATAAATCCTAAGTTATTAACAATGAAACACTGAGCAAACTCTATTAAGTATGCGGAATTTACTTAACAAAGCTAAGAAGAATATAACTTTTAACTTTCAACGATTTTATTAATAACTCTAAATCTGCTTGTTATGCAGACTCTTAAACAACACTAATAATATTGAACTCTCTAAAACTCTAATAATACGCGTACTCGTACTCTAAGAACTCGTACTTCTAATGCCAATCTAGGGGTCCTTTTATAGGCTCAAGGATAACCCTAGTCGGTTTACAATTTGTAACCTTGTACGACAAGTAATCTAAACAAAAAATATTCTAGAATTACAAAGCTTTCTATAAACGAATATAGCAGTTCTTTTAGCCTTGCGGTACTTTGACTTCTTCTTTAGCAGTACTTTGACTTTTCCAGTACTTTGTCATTCTTCAGCACTTTCATATCCCAACAGTAACACAAATCTCCACCACTAGAGTTAAGGACTAAACAATTCTTGAAGGCAATATGGGTAGACACGACATGGGTTAAGGGTGAATCGTCATTACTAACATGTCTAAACCTCCAATAAATGCCATAAAACTCCTCAAACAAATCGTTTTCCAAATCTCTCTCAGTGTACAATCCCATTCTAACCATAAACTGATTCAAAGTCAACTCCCTTCTTACCCCTCCAAGCTGAAACCATAATGTGGTTTGATCATCGTTTTTAATTTCATGTCTGAACTCAACGGATGCCAAGAATTTCCTGACATACTCGGGAATCACTGGCTCTTTGATGAAGAGCCTAAGCCACGCATAAACGAACGACTACGCACCGTGTACTTGATCCTGCAAAAAATTTTCAATTTCCTGCAAGCAGACCCTTCATTCACTTCCTCGAATGCATCAAAATCAAGAGCTTCGGGGGTATCAATCTCCTTCTTTGCCAACTTCTCATAGTCATCTCTACATAGCTTCCTTATTTCATCGTCATAGGACAAGAATCTTACCCATTGGGTGGGATTGTTATTGTTTCCTGAAAGAAAAAGAAACTTAAATCAATATTCTTGCAGACTAATGACAAGCTACGGCGTAACCAACACTACAAGTTACGCCGTAATTATATTTCAGAACATGGTTACGGCGTAATATCACCCACTGATTACGCCGTGATTCTCCCCAAAAATTCAGCACAACACATGGTTACGACCAGCAATAGATTACGCCGTAATTAATTTTTAATTATTAAATTTTTTTATTATTATTATATGATTATGATAACGCTACACGCGTCGTTCGGGGTCAAAGGAACTTCCTTTTCGTCGAGCAAGTTTTTCAACACCCTAGGCAGTGAACCTAATCATTATAGTGTAGTATTAGGGTGAGCCACGAGAATTGATATCGTTCTCTAGGGGAATAGGAATGCTAGTGAGAAGTTACTACGCTAAGGTTGGGGTTGAGGAAGATTATTTTTATCTTTTTTATGTTTTTAGGAAATGGAAATGTACGAATCTCGGGGTTTGGATTTGGGGGGTTGGTATTTCTACCGATTACTCTACTTGTCTAATTATCTAATCTAGGGTAGTCTATGTCTAATTATTGTGTGCTCGTATGATGATTTAAAGATGTGTTTACTTAGGTTTTATTACTCCTTAATTATCTCCTATTGATGGTTGAATTGTCACGTCCTTATTCTTAATCGCGTTGCGTGTCTAAGGTCGTAGGGTATGCGTTTATCCCTAACTCTTTGAAACTACCAAAGGTTAATGCCTACAAAATCTCTAGGATTTATAAACTTAACACTAAGGTACTCTTCGGATGGTTTTGCCTACAATGACTCTAGGTACTATAAGCTAAGGTTCACAAAGATTAATCAAGCATTAACTACACAACGGATGACCTATCGCAATACTAGATCATTAACAATTAAGATAAGAGATAACCAATCAATATTCAATAATTAAGTTTCATATTCCCTAAGCAAACACACAAGTAAATTAGCCGGACATGGGAAACACGCAAGCATATACACAATTAATTGAAGACATAATTAAATTATTGAAGTAAAACACTTATCTTGATGTAAGATAGGGTATGGAACCGTAAAATACTGTACAAGACAGCATTGGTTCGGTTTAGGTTTTTACTCCAAAAGACTACACACTGAAAACTAAAAAATTCGGATTCTATATATAAGATTACACATGCGACGACGTCACCCTTTGATTTGTGACGCCGTCGGGTCGCCGTTATTAGGGTTTCGTCTTGGCCACGTTAGTCTTGTGACGTCGTCACCTTATGCTTGTGACGCCGTCCCTTTCAGTCTCTGACGTCGTCTGGATCAAATCTAGGCCTTCTGAGTTGCGACGCCCTACTCTTTTAAAACCTGAAGCCGTCACTTGTAAATGAGCAATTTGGCTACTGAGCCGTCACGAAAGTTGTTCGACGGCGTCACTAGTTTGTGCCTGACGTCGTCCCCTTCAGTTCCAGCAGCCTGAGTGTCTCGATTCTTGAGTTTGGCCATTTTCTTCGTATATTCGCGCCTTTTCGTCCAAATAAGTGTCATTCCAGCATTTTGCCTTCAAGATACCTAAAAAGTGAAAAGGAACGATATTAAGTAATAACGGATACAAAAGTGATCAAATAAGGGCTTAAACGACCCCTCAAAAAGGTACATTTTAAAACCTTATCAAATTTCATTATCAAAAGTATTTAATTTACATCATTCAAAAACAGTGCGGAAATATAGGCCCATAAGAGTTTAAGCGGTCCCAAATATTTATCAGAGTAGTCTATGAACATGACCCCTTCCAAGCGCCTTCCAACAGTAAGCTATCACCTTAAACGTGAAAATACATGATAAAAGTGTCAACACGGGGTTGGTGAGTTCATAGGTACGCATAAAAGTACTACAAGTTCAAAAAAGAGCTTTGCGACCATTATGTCACCCACAATGTCATGAAAACAAAATTTACCTTTAAGTAAAACAGTTAAGTGGACCGCAAGGTTTTCGATAGTGATTATAGAATACATATACTTCAAGTAAAGTTTGTATAGTGACTACTGCTTCACTCACAATATCAGGAAATATTAGTGGCTACTACTTCACTCATAGCTGCAGAAAAATATTCGTGGCTTCTGCTTCACTCACAGTTTCAGGAAAATATCAGTGACTACTGCTTCACTCACAGTCCAAGGAAAATATTAGTGGCTACTGTTTCACTCACAATACCAGGAAAATATCAATGGCTACTGCTTCACTCACAGTACCACGAAAATATCAGTGGCTACTGCTTCACTCATAGTACCAGGAAAATATCAGTGGCTACTGCTTCACTCACAGTACCAGGAAAATATCAGTTTGCGTGAACCCAAAGCACGCGATAATAACAACAGTTTGAGTGAACCTAGAGCATGCAATAATAATATCAATTTGTGCGAACCCATAGCACGCGAAAACAGTAACAATTTAAATAAAGAATAAACAGTTCAGTTCAGGTAATAGTTTTTAAGGAAACACAATTAAAATTTCAGTCCAAGAAATATCTTTTCAAACACTTGTGTCTGTAAGAAAGTAATCACGTATGTAACAGATAAACACATAACTCATTTGAATAACCAAATCAAGTATTTCAGCTAAACAATAAAGTTTTGAGTAAACAATTCGCCTATCCAAGTAAACAAGCATTGAGTTTAGTAAAAAATGAGCATGTATTCTCACCCCCAAATAGTTATAAAACAAGTAAAAGTAGGGGCTATAAACTCACCTCAATATGAAGTAACACAAGTATAAAAAATGTCACATCTGGTATCAAGTATAAAAACACAACGGTATCAAGAGGTACAGGTACAATGGTACGGGATCAACAAAACCCAATGAAACGGGAGAAACATAGATGAGTTGAAGATGACGACAACATGAACCAAGATCAAAACAATACCCACGATTATTCAATCTTGAATCTTGAATCCAAAAGAAAATGGTGGTGGCTACGGGATTGATGGTGGTGGCGTAGGTGATGGCAGCGTGGTGTGTCAGTGGTGGTGAGGTGGCAGCATGTATGGGTGGCCGGATGGTGGTGGCTGGCTAGAGAGAAGATGAGGGTGTAGGGTTAGGGTTTGGTTATATGAAGTGAAATGAAACCCTAACTAGGTTTTAGTATTAGTTCGAAATGCGCAGGGACCAAATGGGGCCGGCGGTGAAACTGTTTCCCAGAGACTACATTCGTGTAGTTAAGATTTACTAAATGATAAGAGGCATTAGGATAACCCTTGTTTTAAACCTGTTTAAATAATTACGTTAGTACACGATACCCCTAATTAACCCCTAAGAGCCTATCTTTTCGTGGTTCTCGTGATGTTCCGGTTTCCGAAATATCAATGAAGAGCATTGTGTACAATCCACCCACAAATGGCCAAATGTTACACCCAAATCGTCTTAGCCTTCCTTGTATGCCCTCATCTTTAGTGCATTATCGTAATATATTAAACCCTTAGTTCAATTATCTAGTTGATTACATGGTTGCTAATTCGAGTCATATCTTGTGTACATACAGTTTTGGGACGATTGAGACTCATGATTTAAGTAGTATTTTATAGAGTAACGGAAAGGAATGTCAAATTTAAATTCCCTTATCTACTTAATTAATTACTTCACGTGTTTTGATCCTCACTATTTGGGTCATTAGTTTAGTCTATAAAAACTCATGTGTAGGGATGCCACTATAAATCCATTTACTATGATGTTATGTTTTGCTGATGGTAGAGTAAAAGTGTATGAAGAAAAAAATCGAAAAAATGAAAAAAAAAAAGTAGAAAAAGAAGAAAAAAAGAAAAGAAAAAAAAATGAGGGCTACCATCTCGCTTATATCTTTTATCTTTTATCCTTTATTTTTGTTTTAAGTCAAGTAACAAGTTAGTTTACTGAGTCGAGTCTTGGTTTAGCAACATCTCGTTCTACATGTAAATAGCTTAGATTTTTTACTTGCCACCAGTGAAATTCCCCCATATCCAACAAATCCGTGTTTTTTTCATACCATTACACCTAACATTACAACCCTTTAAAAGCCCTATTTGATAGTTTATCCTAAGTGCTTACGCCAAAGCGGTGGAGGTTTGATCTAGTCTCAAGCCTATGGTAATCTATGTGCTATGACAGGTAGAGAGTGTTATCTTCCATTTTCATACATGTTATATTCATTATACACCCGAGAGATGAGAGAATCCAAAGACTATATGAGAGGTGCTAGTTATAATTTCCGTGCTTGTTATGACTATTGTAGAGCTTGTATTTGTTATAAACTATTTTAAACCAATGTTAAATGACCCATAACTTGTAAATTGATTAGATAAAAGCACATTTTCTTGAGTACAAGCAAATCTCAAGTGTAAGGATAATTGATAAGGATTTAAAACGTACATTTTTAGAGAGTCATTTAAGCCTTAAAATCGTGTATTTATGCTCAAATATTGCCTAAATTTGTTCCTTTTTCACTTTTTAGATACTTTGGAAGTAAAAGCTGGAAATCATGCATATTTGTACGAAAATAGATGAAAATGTGAAGAAAACGACCAAGTCTTGCAATGACTACAAATTGAACTCGTAAGTTTTGCTTCAATGGCCAAACTAGAATCACGATTTCACAAGTATAATTATTTGCGGCTATACACTATAACTTTGCGCGAGTATTCGTATGGTCTGTGATTATTATAAGATTGTGGTTCCTATAAAAGCAGATAAATTGAATAATAATCCTGAAAATTATGCGTTTGTAACCAGCTCCATGAAATGAGTCGATTATTACATCAAATTGTAATAAAATTAAGCTCATAGGGCAGTTGGGAAAACTCTTATCTATACTACTTATAATGGAGGGATGACCCTATCTCTTATTTATGAGTTTAAGATTTCCTAAATTAGAATTGAAGCAAATACTACTTATAAAACATAATGTACAACTATGTAAAGCACAATTAATTTTAAGCAAATACTATTTCTTACATACATACAATTAATATACCTCATCACAAATATATACAACTAACTAAGCACAATGTACAAATACAAATAAAACTAAAAACACACTATTTAATACATACAATTAATACACAATTTAATTTACCCCTTCACCAAAATATACAACTCTTTAACCATAATGTATAATATAATTAAACTTTCAAAACATAAAACTGAAATTAAAATAAAATAACATTTGTTTGCTGAAAAATTTAGTCACAGGATACCCGTCACCGCATCGCGTGGGTATCCTGCTAGTTTATTTAACATAAAAATACATCTAAAAGTTAATGGATTCAAAAGACCGAATCTATGCATAATTTGAGCACGAAAATAACAAGAAAATAAAAAATAAAAATAAAAATACATGATTTGAATGTCGTTGATATATTCAAAAAAATAACAAGTAGATTATTTATTTATTTATTTATTTGAGCAAAAGTAAATTATTTTAATGAAAATGCATGCTTAAACGGTATATATATATATTGTGGTTGAAGTGTATTATATTCTTTACATCATTCATAATGTGGATATATAAGGATCATCTTGTTTGTGTTATTATACTTTTGATTCTTTTAAGAACTAATTGGACTTGTATTTGGAAGCAAAATTAAGCAAAAAATAAATTACATGAATTGAACGTCGTTTATATATTCAAAAATTAACAAGTAGATTATTACTGTAATATATATTTAATTTCGAATAAGTCTTTTGTGACTGAAGAAATGTAGATGTGCATGCATGGATCGGAAAATGAAATACCAGAACTTGATCTTCATCTATCACAACAACAAAAACTTCAAAGGGACATATATAGACTGTTTATAACAAAGCAAATGTATCCGAAAACATAACATGAGCAAGTTATGTACAATCATTATTATCAAGGCTCTCGATCGATCAATAATTAAATGATGGAGCAATTGGTTAATACTAGGGTTTGATAAGTTCTTAGGGGCACACTCTCATATAGCTATATATAGTTAACTAGCTGCCTTTATATATGTCGGATTATGTTGTCGTAGCTAGCCAAAGGAAGAGCTTCTTCCTTGTGGAGACATATTAGAAGTAGAGAGCGTGGCCCTCATGTTATCCATAGAGCTATTTGACGACAACGGTGGTCTTCTTGGAGATGATGTTCTCTCCAACTTGATCTGATGATCATTCACCTGCCCTAGTCCAAGATGATGATCTGTAATATTCATTTGACTGCTTGCTGCTAATGTTAATGGCTTTGTTTCATACATATGACCAGATGGGACGGTAGAATCAAGATCACATCCATCTCCTCCTTCAGAGCTGTTGCTAGATAATACACTTATATGATGACGATGCTCAGATGGCCGATCATCTTGGAGTTGAAGTTCATCATCTGACCACATTAAGGGGCTCTTTCGGGATGCAGTACCAGTACCTGTGCTACACCCAAATTAACACAACTCATTTGATGAATCAAAACTCAGTTCATGTAATATTATTGTGCATTGGCGGATCTAGCTAGGGAAAAAGAATTTCATGGATACCATATATAGTGTTTTTTCTATTAGACCAATGTAATTTTTTTGAACAAATTAAACGCCAAGTTCACTTGGGCATCTGATCACTCAGTTTACATGTAGCTATATCCGCCTTGTATATATGTTTATGTAAAACTAATGATGAAAATGATCACCACCTGCTGCCGGTATGGCTGGTGGTGATGGTGACGGTGAAGTGCCATAAAGGTTAAGGTCTTGGAAGGAAGGAAAGTTGAGAGACCCAAAGTCCTTGATTGCTGATGGCACGTGATCACCGGGAAGTAGCATTCTATGACTATGGCCAGCTGTTGGTGGTTGATCAAGATGACCACTACTGCTTGTGCTTGCATTGATGTTAATACTCATATTCATATTCATTCCAATCCCACTAGTTGTTCCAACCATTTTGTTATTATTATTATTGTAACCTGCAGCGGCAGCAACAGCCATGCTTTGATCTCCAGCTAGGGTTTGGCAAGCTTTCTCGAGTATTGTTTGCATGTATTTCCCTTGTGCCTCTATCCTTAACTGCAGATGCCGTTGTACCTGAAACCACACACGTATTATTTCCAGCATAACAAATTAACATATGTAACGGATCTAAATTAAAGAACGTATCGAGTATATTCTAATTAGCTAGCTAGTATGTACATACCTCAAGCTGTTCATGAAGTCTTCTTTGTACCTCAATCTGCATTCTAATCATCAAATTTCAACATTAAGATTTTTGAAATCCGATCCATATATACAAATACATAGATAGGATGTGAATATAAACTTACTCGTTCATACTTCGACCCATCATTCCAGAAGAGGACGCACTACTGTTTCTTTGAAGTTCTAACGCTGAAGCTGCAAAATACAACATACAAGTAAATCAATTTTAACATGTATGGCTTAGGTTTATTTTTTATACGACAACGATCGATTATAAAAACACAATTACATCATGAGCATATGATCTGACCTCTTTCGCTGTCTTTTATGGAATGATCGTTGAATTCCTTGTGAGGTTGCTTTCCTAGCCTGAATTTCTATTTCAAAACCCGAATGGAATTAGTATATACAAATATATAAAAATGTGAAAATTGATGCATATATAGAATGAAGTATTTGGTTAGAAATACCTGAAGATGGCTCTTAAGATGATAAAGTGTGAGACCCTTAACTCCCATGACTCTCATGATTGTCTTTGGTGTTGCCTCTACAAAACATATATAAGTAATTAAAGAGAATAATTATATTAGGTAATCGAGTTAAGTTGGTGTAATTAAGCGCGTACTATCTGGCCCTCCAAGCTGAGCAACAGCATCGACAAAGCGCTCATGAAGCTCGACAGTCCACCTGAGACGTGGTTTGGGGTCAGTGGTGAGAACAAGGCCCGAGTCACCTTGTATGGTACCAGGAGTGGAGCCACACATGTTAGGTGATCTTTGATGATGATCATGAGGATGATGATGGTGATGAAGTGAATTCATAGCAGCCGTCGACCCCCCGCCTGCAGCTTTCTTTGAATGGAACATTCTTTCTTTCTAAATCTATGTGTGAGAGATATTCAGAAAGAACAAATGCAAATAGGGAAAGAAGAATACGGTTCTTCTTTTAAAGATGCATGAGAAACCCTTTTTTCATTTCCCTTCTATTATTAATCTTTAATTATAAATACATAGTCATCACTTTTTGGTTTAATTAGTTTACATATATACAGTCCACTTAATAAAATGTATGGTATGTGTATATTTACATAGGATCCGAATTGATCTAACTTCATTTGAAACTAGAATCACTGTATATTATATTGTTTTTTAAGTGTTTCTCTTTTTTGTTTTTTTCTTTTTTTTTTCTTTTTCGATAAACATATTTTCCACGTAAGTATAATTAACAAGCATTGAAAGCGTTCAGAAAGGCCACCCTTAGGCTATATATATACTTGCTTCTTAGGACCGGTGATCAGGTGAGCGTTAGGGGTTCTCCCACTTATTTATTGGAGCGAGGATATAGTGCTTGTTGGTTTTATGAACATAAATTAGTAGTCGTGAGTTACAATCGAACTCGAGACCACGGGATTGCACACTTTACGTATGAGAATTAAAGTTTGATAATTAAATATAAAATGTTATACTCCCTCCGTCCCTAAATAAATGTCCACTTTTGACTTTTAAAGTCTTTCTTGTACAACTTTGACCTTAAATATTTTTATTTGTGTTATATAATACTTGATAAAAATTATACCAACTTAAAGTACATTTAAAACACAATTCATTCATATATTTTGTATCAAGTATTATATAAGATAAACACAAATATTTAAGGTCAAAGTTGAATAAGTAAGACTTTGAAAGTCAAACGTGGACATTTATTTAGGGACGGAGGTAGTATTTAGTTATTATTTAAACGAAACGAATAACGAACGTTAAGTAATTAAACGTAATGGATTAACGGTCGTTAAATGTTAAAGGAAATGACAAAAATTGAAATTAGGAGTCAAGATGGTTCTAGAATTCCCTAGGGGAATAGAACCGATCGGCCATAGGGTTTCCATAACCCAATCCTATCCTAACTTGGACTCTAAGTTTCTACAAGTATAAATACAAGGCTTAGGTTCTTTGTTATTTACTCTTGTACACATAACCTAAAACATAAGCTTGTGTTTCTCTTTGTTTTAGTCCAAACGATCGTCCCTTAACCCTAATTGCAAAATTTGTGTTTCATAAACTAGCATTTACTTTAATTCGTTATAGTACGTGTGTACAAAAACGTGGTACTTACACATTATTGTAAGTATCTTGGATTGAATTGCAAAAATGGTAAGGGGCAATTCTTATAATCTTTATAAACCCTAATTAGGGTTCAACTCAATTGCTAGTTTGGGAATCGATTCTTGTTTAGTTAGAATCAAAGGTACGCATAATTTTATGTTTATGTTAATTAATTATTCATTATATGTTCCTATACGTTTTCACATGTGTACTTGATGTTTATTGTGTTTTAATTATGATTATCATGTTATAAAATCCAACATTGCTTTGGATTAATTCAATATACGCTAGTTTAAGAGTGCAAGTTTAAGAGCACGTACATAACCATATCCTAGAATCAACTCGATTAATTGACAATCACAACTTAAAAAGTTTAAACAATGAATTGTTTCAACTTCGTATATTCTGCTAAGAAATGTATCATGTCTCGGCATCAATAGATTATACAGGCCTAAAGGGAGTGTCTTTTGATAAATGATATACGCCCATATGGTTAGAATTTGATATAAGGGAAACATACATATATATTGTTTTTTAAACTTTGAAAGTGTGCACCAATTCCAATGTGTTTCAACAACAAAAAAACGAAAAGAGAAAAAGGATGAAAGTAAAGCAGATAAGGATCGAGCTAGGAAGAAGAAGAATAAGAAGGATTTGAAGATGGTAAATAAATAGTGGGAACTAAATTTGTTGTATATGGAAAAGAAAGTAGTAAAGAAGAAGATATAAGTAACTTTAGGTTATGTGGCTCTTAACTTTGACAAGGAAGACATGATCATTCATGAGGAGGATGCATATATTTAAAGTAAGGGGGACCTTCTCTTGTGCTTAGATCGAGGGATTCTTCTTCACTTCCCATTTTCTTTTAATTTCTTTCTAATTTTATCTATACTTTTGTGGAATACAAGATTGTCCACCTGCCATGCATGCATGTGCATGCTTTCCCATAATATATACATACATACATATATATCGATCATACATTTTTTGAGTACCTATATATTATATAGAGTAAATTACAAAAATCATCCTTGTGATTTGGCCAAATTGCACGTTTCGTCCTTATGGTTCATTAAGTGCAAAGATCGTCCAGATTTAACACTGTTACGTCTTGACTTTTGGTCCTCCATCATTGCAAAAACCATCCTTGTGGTTTGCCAAATTTCACTGTTAAAGGACCAAAAGTGCATGTAACAATGCAAAATAAGGACGATCTTTGCACTTATTGATTTACAAAGACGAAACATGCAATTTGATCAAACCACAAGGACGATTTTTGCAATTTACTCTATTATATATGTATGTATCGAATACTTGCTAATTAATCTACTAGCTAGCTAAGTATATATGGTTAAAATATTTAAAGCATCTAAATTTTTAAAAAGAAGACCCATCGGAATAAATGCTTTCTTATTTCACAATCAAAAAAATATTCGCATTCAATTCTTCTTCTTCAATTTTTTTTTTTTTTTAATTTGCAATTTACACCTTCTTATTAGCACAAGCTAGTTATAAGTTTTAACTATCTTTATTACTAGTTTCCGCTAATTAAGGACTGTGTAGTAGTATCATTAATAACTATGTTAATCACTCGTACGTAGTACGTAGATCTACTCGGCATTAATTAGCTAACATCACCAAAAGCATGTGCGTCAAAAAGAAAAAAATTAAAGGTAAGTTTTAACTTTTAGTTCATGAGTATCATTAGTTAACTAATTAATTGTATATATATTTTAATCGAACTAAACGAGTTGCTCTAGCTTTATAGTATTAGTTTAAGCTAGCCAATATTGGTTGCTTGAGTTTGAAGCATCTTTATCAGCTTTACGGAATTTATTCTCATCTTCTCGATGAATATATGCTCATTCGATATGCTCAACTTTTTGTTGCTCGTGTACCACTTATAGATGTACACTTGAGATGTGACTGCCTTTTCAACTTGATACACAATAATTTTTTAATTTTTTATAACACAGATTTCATTGTTTAAGAAAACAAAAACTCCCTCGTACTAGTTTGTAACTTCATGCCTACATGAAACTTATTAATTATTATAATAATATATAAGAATAAAAAATTTGTTGGGTACTTGAGTTTTAAGTCGTATTCGCTGGTGGAATTAGTTTCGTTCATGTATGATTTTTTTTCTTTTTTATAGAAAGTTTGAAAATACCTACATGAAACTTATTAACTATATGCCCTAAGGGTTGTCATTAACAACAAACTCCACTTTTTTTGTTTCAAAATAATAGTAACATTAAGACATGAACAAAAACATGTGCCACCTTTTTCGCTTATACAACCAATGAATGAAATGAATTATAAATGTCTTTGAGAAATTCATGATGATTTTGTTTGGACAATGCATTATTTTTGTGAAAAGTTTGTTGTTAACGACAACCCTAAGGGCTGTTGTTAGCAAAACCCATAATAATAAGAATAAAAAACTTGTTGGGTTTTTAAGTCGTATTTACTGGTGGAATTAGTTTCGTTCATTTTTTTTATTTTTATTTTTCCTTTTTCTTTTTTTTTAAGAAAGTTTGAAAATACCTGAATTTTTACGAGAAAAAAAAGCAAATAAGAAACCTTGATAACAAAAATGTAGAATTGAGGACCGTGGTACACAAAGGTTTATATAGTGGTTCGGGAAATTATGTGTTATATCATGAATTTTATTTATTATTATTATTTTAAATAAAGTTAAAAAAAAATTAATCCAAGTAAATTTTTATTTCATCAAAACAGAATTTACATAGTGGCACAAGCTGCGCCGCTAGTCTTTTTTGAATTGCAAAGCTAACTGTTAATGAATTCAAATCAAATAAGTTATAGGGTCATGCTATTTTATGTATGATTTCGTAGTTTTTAGAAAAATTCAAGTTATATGGTTTATGGGGTGTTCGAATGGTGTTAGGGATTTGATGGGTTTATCTTAAAAGTTATGTTATGATGTCATGGAGTAAAGATAGAAGAAGAAAAATGATATATCACGCTAGTTCATAATTTTTGAAGATTATGTAATATGTTAGGGAGGTGATATGCACACTACCAAAAGTAATGTGCATATCATAAAATTACATTAGTGATGCATATAGTACAACATCACATATGCATGATTGTGGTGTACACATTACTTTTGGTGGTGTGCATATCTCTACTTCCTTAAATAAGTGTCCACTATTGACTTTTAAAGTATTCTCTTTTTGGCTTTGACAATAAATTATTTCAATTGTGTTATGTAATAGTTGATACAAAATATATCAATAGATTAGGTTTATATGTATTTTCATTGGTATAATTTTCATTAATTATTACATAACACAAATGAAATAATTTAATGTCAAAGTTGAAAAAAAAAAAAAAAAAGACTTTAAAAGTCAATATTGGACATTTATTTAGGGACGGAGAGAGTATAATTCAGTTGGTTGATATATACGTACCTAGGGGTCTTAATTAGGTATACCTGATTCGAATAAGCCTTAAACGGGTCGATTATGCAGGTTTTTAAGTTTGGAAAGTCTACCTGATACCCGACCCTAATAAGCTTCAGGTTGCGCAGGTACGTGTTATGCAGGTAGTCAAGCAAAAAAAACATTTAGACAACTTGATAGGAAGATTCATAGAGTTTCACGTTATCAAGTTCCAATCTATTTCTAGTGTTTTGGTATATCGAAACTGATATTGCTACAAGAAAGGAATCTCTCTGGGTAAAGTGGATCGGTACTGTGAAACTGAAAGGGAGGAG
The DNA here is from genome assembly GCA_910596185.1 of Chrysanthemum makinoi. Taxonomy (NCBI): domain Eukaryota; kingdom Viridiplantae; phylum Streptophyta; class Magnoliopsida; order Asterales; family Asteraceae; genus Chrysanthemum; species Chrysanthemum makinoi. The sequence continues at coordinate 840,979 of OU343222.1, read as the reverse complement.
TGTTTGGGATATTTAATATTGTAACAAAGATAGTTGGTGATGGAAGACTATATTGGATCTCAGACATACAGTAGATATGCATATGAGATACAAGGTAGGAAATGGCAAGACCATCTCTGTATGGTATCATAAGTGGCAAAGCAAATAAGTAGAAGTGATATATATGCTGCTGGTTTCAATGATCATTGCAATCTTAGTGATCTGCTTGATGTTAATGGTTGGAGATGGCTAACAGAGTGGAGAAGTAAGTATGATTTCCTCCAAATTATGAATATTCCAAGACTTGAAGTTAAACCTCATACGCCTGTATGGATTACCAAAAATGGCAATGATATGAAATTCGCCACTAATCAAGTATGAAAGGATTTGAGAGAGAAAACTTCTACTGTTAGCTAGGAGAAGTTAGTTTGGTTTTCTAATGGTATCCCTAGACACACCTTTTTTCTTTGGTTGGTTGTGAAGAAAAAGTTAACAACTCCGAACAAGTTGTTGAAGTGGTACCCCCAAAAGACAATGCATTGCCCTTTATGTAAGTCAACCATAGATACACATGATCATATTTTTTCTAATGTTCATTCGGTCATGATGTATGAACTGCAGTTAAAAGTAAAGTAAGGATAAGTAATAATGCAGAAACATGGGAAGATATCGTGATGGATATGAGTAGTCTTCAAAATCATAATATGTATTTGGTGTGTAATCAAGAAACTATGCTTTGTAGCAACAGTATACTTTGTATGGCAGGAGAGAAACTGTAGGATTTTCAAAAATGAGGATAGGATAGGAATGTTTTGACAAAGATCATTTGTGATGAGGTTAGAACTAAGCTAACGGTCAAGCAATGAGTGAGGGTGCAAAAATTTGTGAAGTGCAGCATAAGTAACAAGGAAATGGATGTGGTCTGCGGAATTTTGAAGTAGAATGTGGTTAAGAATGAATTTGAAATGGGTTATACAGATGGTTGGACCTCTGCTATTGTAGATGATGCCTATTATGGATGATGGTCTTTATGTTATTCTGTGAGGATGAAGCTGCAGTATATGCATAAATGGCTACCTTCATGAAAAAATTTGGGAAGTGCAATTTAAGTAACTAGGAAATGGATGTGGTCTGCAGAATTTTGAAGTAGAACGTGGTTAAGAATGAATTTGAAAGGAGTTATAGAGATGGTTGGACCTCTGCTATTGTGGATGATGCCTATTATGGATAATGGTCTTTATGTTATTCTGTGAGGATGAAGCTGCAGTATATGCATAAATGGCTACCTTCATGTAGGAAATGTAGTCCTCTAGCAGACGTAACATACTCCCTACATTCAATGATGCATTTCATGGATGTTGGGCTATTTGATGCTCTGTGAGGATGTAGCTGCAGTGCCATCTTTACCCTACCTTCGTGAGGGAAATGTAGTTGATGTAGTGGATATAAACAACAATGAGGCCCTTTAATACTGTTGTATATAGTAATTCTTTACTGGAATGGCTATATATAGAGTATTGTTAAGGGAAATGTAGTTGTTGTTTGTGTGTGTGTGAAGAATCTATGTTGAGTTTTTAAGTTGTTTTGTTTAGTTAGTATTTTGATTGTCTGTTATTTGGATCATGAGCATGTTCATGTGTCCAAATCTAAATATCTTGTAATCTTTTATATGATGTTGAGCTAATATATTCTTTGCCGTTTCAAGGAAAAAAAAAGAAAAGAAAAACAAAAGAAAAAAGAAAAACAAAAGAAAAAAAGGGTAAAAGAAAAATTGATTATGGCTATATAATATTATCTGGTTTAGTCGTTGGCATTGTTCATGTAAATGATTATGAAGCGTTTCAAATTTAACTCCTACAAATTGCATCGAGTTTATTGATGAGCTTATAGATCTTAGACCATGTTTATTAATGAGTTGGCAACCTAATTGGAAAGATATGCTATACAAAAATAATAATATATTAATGAAAACCTTCAACTTTCCCATCAATCACGTCGCATGGCAATCTAAGATCACAACCTTTAATCTGTCACATGACAACCAGTGAATGACTATTTTTTTTTCTTTTTCTTTTTAATACTTATTATTTTATATCATTATTAAAGAAATAGTATTATATGTTAAGTTAAGTTGTTGATAAATGATAAAAAAAATATAGATTTGTTGTATGCAATATTTTGAAAATCGGGTCTTTAATCAACTCGATCAAGTCATCAGGTTACCGGTTCAACCGGTTCGCCCACCAGATTAACCTGGTCTTCCACAAAATAAAAATAATAATAATATTTCCAATGACACAAAAAAGTATATATCCAAATCATGATTATTTCATATATTGAGTTTACAAATCATTTACTAACAAATATAACATGTAAAAATAAATTACGTCGTAAATGTATATAATTAATTTGCTTTATTTATTAAAAAGAAAAAACATGAAAAAAACAAAACTCGGCCGGATCTCGAGAGCCGGGTCGCTTCAAACCCAGCGGGTCTAACTGGGTTTGGAAAATAAGAAACTCGGTTTTTGTTTACCTATTTTTTCGACAGGAACCGGTTGAACAGGCCGGGTCGAACCGGTTTTCAAAACATTTGTTGTATGTATTGGTTGTGTAGGTGAAGAAAAAAGAGAATAATATTTTAATAAGATATTGAGTTGTGATAGATTGTTGATAAACATAGTCTTATAATCATGAATGTTGCATGCATTCAAGTCTCGCTGAGAAATAGGAAAAAAATAATTCTAAAGGCCCGTTTGGTTTACGGGTGTCAGCAGGTTTTGGATGAAAGATTTATGAAATAAATTGTTTGGTTTCTTGTTTCTTTCATTGACACATGGCGTCATTCCAAAATTTGAGTCCAGCCTCAACTAGTGGGATTTCATTCAATCCAACCAATGAAAATTCACTGTTTATTTTGTTTTTTTTACAGCTACAAGTTAAACCATTATCTTTTTTTATTTTTTATTTCTTTAAATAAAAAAATGCATAATTTTAGTCCCACATATAATAAATATATTTTCTCTCTCCTAAACATATCTCCAATCTAAATCTTATACCAAATCCAAATTCTAATCCAACCCCATTTATAAACTAAACGGACCCTAAGTATCTTATAATTTTGTTTTTATAAGAATGCAATATGAGATTAACATAAAGAAGTATAAATGAATGCACAAAAGTTCTTTACACTAGACGCACTTCAAAATTAAATACAAAACATGTGATGTGATTATGTTAGCCAAGCAGGCAATGACCTCTCAGTTGGTGACAAACTAAGTATTTTATCTCTTTAGATTTATCTATGGGCTAGAGTTATATCATGCGGGTTGCCCTTATAAATTAATTAATAAATTAACTGGCTTAGTTTAGTTGGAAATATGGGCTCTTTTTGAAGCCTAGTGCAAAGCCGTGAGTTACGAAGTCGTAAGTTTTAAAAGTTTCTTTTCGCAGGTTTGTTTTAGTAGTTTGGGCTCCAGGGCCTGCCTGTTTGAAAGGTTTAACTCGAGGATCGCATTTCAAGTGACATGCCGTTTTAAAAAAAATGACAACATTTTGAACAGAAAAGTACTAACTCCGTCTAAAAATTATTGTCTACAAACAAAAAACACGCAGTTTAAAAAAAAAACATTATCATTACAACTTCCTTTTTCTTACTTTTGCACAAAAACAGTTTTACCGTTAACCAATTAATTTATAGCTTCTTTAAAATTTGTAACCTTGACCAAAATAAGGTTATGCGGGTACAAGTACAAATTGGGTCGGGTAGTGTTTGGGTTAGACGAAAGCATATGTGGGTTGGGTTTAGCCCAGTAGAAGACAAAGTACAAGTGAAGATTGACGGACGGACGGACGGACTAAACAAAAGTAATAATAAAAGGTTCTTTTCTTCCTTTGTTGACACACACACAGAGTAATAATATAATAAAACTCTTGTTGTTGTCTGAAGAAAACAAGAGGAGTTTGTTTGTTCATCCATAAAATCGCATCTTCTTCTTCTTCTTATTCCTCCTGTTCCTGTGGATGATGAACACTAATAATAGTAATGCTGCTGCTGCTGTTGATTCTTCTTCAAGGACTAATTCCAAGCGACCCAAATGTATTACTATAAATCTTAACTTTCCTTACCTTTGTTGTTGTTTCTTTTTAATACTATTAATTATTATTATTGTTTAATAATAGATTCCAGATTTACCCAGCAGGAACTATCAGCCTGTAAACCCATCCTTACCCCATCATGGGTATGTATGTTTACATTATTATTAAATAACCATTTTATCAGTTAACATTTTGTTAATTATTATTATTATGTGCAGGTGATATCAGCATTTATGCTTGTCACCATCGTTTTCGTACCAATTGGCCTTGCTTCCCTCTTTGCTTCTAACCATGTACTTCTTCTTACTATCCCCTTTCCTTTCCTTTGTTATCTACATACATCTATATATATATATATATATATATATATAGTTGCTCTTCTTATTTGTTTTCATATAAATTGTTAACCAGGTTGTTGAAATTGTTAATCGTTATGATGATCGCTGTGCCCCCTCCGGCTCAAAAGCTGACAAGGTCCGATTTATTCAATCTTCCACCGCTGACAAAACATGCAATGCAACCCTCGCTGTAAGAACATTTTTAATACTCATTCCTTCATTCCTTCCTTCCTTATGCTAAATTGTACATACCCCTAACAAACATCATCGTTTGTTTAATTAGGTCCATAAAGACATGAAGCATCCTATCTATGTCTATTATCAGCTTGACAACTTTTATCAGAATCACCGCAGGTACCCGTTACACCTACTTTTGATTCTCATCTAACACACCTTACACTTTTGGAAACTAATTTGTCTCTAATATGTCTTCAATACTAGTATGCTCTAAACCATTCTTATGTTTCAACACACGTTTATGTCATTTTCCGCACAGGTTCAAAGTGGCATTAAACATGCACGTTTATGTCACTATCAGTACACGTTTATGTCACTATCCGTACACGTTTATGTGACTATTCGTGCACGAGTATGTCACTCTCCGTACACATTTATGTCATTAAATGTGTGTTGAAACATACGAATGGTTTAGAGCATACTAGTCTTGAAAACATTTTAGAGCCAAAATGGAAGGAACCTATGGGGATAATAAACTAGTTTACTATAAACATAGGTTTATAGATTTTGAGATTCATTATCTCATTATTTAGTTTTCAAGTTGTATATAATTCGTTTGTAGTATTTGAGTATACCCCATTAAGCACGCCAAACGACCAACGCAGCTCCATACACTCATAGTGGGAAGGAATCTTCAAAAAAAAAACAGCAGCAGCCATGAAAAGGCAGTTTTGCACTTTTAAAGGTTCCTTCTGTTACAGTGGGGAGGGGTGAGCAGAGTGAGTGCCGGCACTTGTGCAACGATGTGTCTGTATAAATTTAGTCTTCTGGCGCTATAAGAACTATGCTAAAAGCAATATAATAACTTTTTATGTAATGACTTATCTATCTAGTAGCTGAACCAAACTGAAAGTAAGCTCCGTCGTTACACTACAGCCTTTCACTTTAACTCGGCATTGGCACTCTTTCCTAATTCATCCACGGAAAACTCATTCTGGTACCTGATCATGAGTATTTGGAGGAATAGTATCTAATTATTTATGGCCATTCCACATGTAAATTCTTAATGAATCTGAAATATCTAAACACACCTGTAGTTGATACTTAATAGTAGTCGAAAGCCATCTTGTTACAACCGCCTATTTATTTCTGATTATTTTATACTGTATCACAAAACAGTTTGGAAACACACCTGTAGTTGATAGCATTTGAAAGCCTATTACTCTATTAGCATATGGTCTTTGAACAGCATGGTTAATATTTTCATACTTGTTTTTCGATGCTAGTAACCCCCGGGGAATCTGTCCTTTCTCTTCTCATAGTGTTAGAGGAGAATTAATAATCCCAGTTAGTTTACGACTAGACATTGTCTTGCAGGTATGTTAAGAGCCGGAGTGATCAGCAGTTGAGGAACCGTAATAATGAGAATGACATTAGCACATGTAAGCCTGAAAATGTTGCGAAGAATAGAACGGTTGTGCCTTGCGGTCTTGTAGCATGGAGTATGTTCAATGATACTTTCAGCTTCTCCATTAATAACAATCAGACATTGCCCGTGAAAAAGAGAGGTATTTCATGGAAAAGTGACAGGGATCATAAGTTTGGCAAAGATGTCTTCCCTAAAAATTTCCAAAATGGAGAACTCATTGGTGGTGCACATCTCAATGAATCTATACCAGTAAGCCTCTTAACCATACTGATTTAAAAGGATTCTAATAATGTTTGGTACTTTGCTGCACAATTTCGTCTCAGATTCGATGATGTTCAATTGGTTAATTCATTGAATCTAGTAATGTTGTCTGCTCAACATATTATTTTGCCACAATTTGCTGGCTACTTATGAAAGTTACAGTGAATAATGTTGCCTTTGGTTGGCCATCAATGAACCGTGGTCTATCATAAATATAGGTTGTAATTTCTCTAAAAGGCCTAAAACTTGCCTGTGATACTAGTTTCTCAATAAATGAGATTATCTTAGTATTTTTTTTTTCTTCTTAAGTTCTTAGTTTGTTAACAAATCTATTAGAATTAGGGGTGATTGAGGAGTGTAAGACTTGAGTATTAGCCGCTAATGTTCGTTAACATCGTCATTGCTATCATTTTATGATTACTGTGCAATTTACGCATATCATGACTCTAATAAGTTAGGATAGATTTTCTTGTGACCGGAAAATGAATACGAGTATCTGACAAGAAATTTGGTTGTGGATTGACATGTATATAGTTAAGCGAGCAGGAAGACCTTATTGTGTGGATGCGAACTGCAGCTCTTCCAACGTTTAGGAAGTTGTATGGGAAGATTGAGGTGGATCTTAAAGCAGGTGATACAATAAATGTGATTTTGCAGAACAATTACAACACCTACAGTTTTAATGGCAAGAAGAAACTCGTGCTTTCAACCAGCAGCTGGCTTGGTGGAAAGAACAACTTCATTGGCATTGCATATCTCGCTGTTGGTGGCTTATGCTTCATCCTGGCGATCGCTTTCACTATTATATATCTTGTTAAGCCAAGGTAATTCTTTTTTGTCCTGTCTTATCGACTGGTAATACCAGGCTGGTTTTCGTAGTACGATATGATTTTGACCATTATATATAAGTGTTGTTTGTGTTGGAGGATACTAACATCCTCTCTTGTGTTGCAGACGTCTTGGAGATCCATCGTATCTATCTTGGAACCGTAATCCTGGTGGTCACTGATTCAAGCAAAGGGTGGTTGAGAAGGACAAACGTTTGGTGTTGTATGTATTTAACGTTTGTTTCTTCTTCCGAGGCTTTGCCAAGAATATATTGATTGATTTAAGTTTAATTTGTGGTTAAGACTGATCTATTGTAACTTACTATATCGTGTTAGAAACTAGTCAGCTGTACTTTTATCAGTGACTGTAACATAAAATTTCTTATATGTTTGGTGTATTTAACTCATAATCTTAACCAACCAAACTGTTAGGGTATAGAAAGCGGGCTGCATAATGTTCCATGTTAGAACTCTTTTAAACCTAACATCATAATTCTTGATAAAAGAAATGAGACAAAATTTTGCATAACTAATTGTAATTTCCGACCATACAGAGCACGCGCTTGTATGTATGCGCAATACAAATGATATACCTCCACTTCCCTTCCATCTATTCTATTTTGGGTTTCTCTTTCTCTGTCAGTGAAGAAGAGGGGGTTCCTTTCTGTCATTGGTAGGCAATAAATGTTCAAACTACCCTCAACAAAAAGTTAGAAAGATAGGCTCCTTCAGGATACGATGGGTCAATAGGATGGTCGCAGGCTGCACCACTCTGACGTACTAATGTTATCTTCCTACCAGCCATTGAAGCAGCACCCTACATTACAACCAAAGACACATATATAAGGAAACATATCATATCAAACTGCTTCACTGCCTAGTCACACACTCATTGTATGCAATACCCTCCACAAATAAGAACACATGGAAAACTAAAGCCAAAGTTGGCGGCGCTACTTTTCACCAAATTGATGCCTTTGCTAAAAAAACATGTGAAATAGAAGAAAAGTAGAGGACTAGCCTGAAGAACAGGTAAGAACTGCCCACTTTGCGTCATAGCTCCTGAACATGAGCAAGTCATCAGAAACCCGCCTGGTTTTGTTAACCGCATGGCAAGTGAGTTTAAGTTCCTGTACATTCCACTTGCACTTTGTAGAACCTGGATCAAATCAGTTATTTAGCAAAACACAGAATACCAACATATCATTTGCACCTTCATGGTCAGACATTAAGAAATATTAGACATTTGTAAGTAGTGAGATTGAGTATTAGAATACCTTCCTTCGAGGTGCTAACTTTGGAGGATCGAGAATGACTATGTCCCATGCTTCATTTCTAGAAGCAGCATTCTTCATAAAAGCAGTTGCGTCTTGTTTCAGGAAAGATATCCTACCTGGATCGAGATTGTTAAGAGCAATATTTTGGTTAGCTAGTTCCAGAGCAGGAGATGACGAATCAACACCTGTGCATCAAAAAGCATTCATTCATTCATTAGACGGCTTTAAGAAAAAAAGTTATTTTTATAGTACAGCTGGGTTAGATACCATACCAGTTACATCCAAAGCATGACCGCGTGCAGCGTTTAGTGCAAAGCCGCCAGTGTAGCAGCACATGTCAAGTACTCTTTGACCATCCGAGATGGTAGACAAAAATTGACGGTTTTCACGCTGATCAGCATAGAACCCTGTCTTTTGTCCATCCAATGAGATCATATAGGATATTCCATTCTCCACAATCTGACATGAACCAAGAAAACTTCAATTTAAGTAAAATACTTTATTGCAAAAACAGCAGGTTACTGATTTTAAAGAAGTGTTACCTTGACCGTTTGATTAGTAGATGTGGATAAGTCGTCTTGTTGTTGCTGTTGATCAAGAAGAGCCAAGTCCAGTCCTTCCTCTTTCAAAATCTCGATTGACGGCCTCCAGACAACATTTTTGATGACATTGAATCGACTAATACAGTTTATAATATATTCCTTGTACTTCTCAACCCACGCAGCTGATGAAGCGACGACAGCTAAATCGCCAAAGACATCAACTATAAGTCCTGACAATCTGTAAAAGTATAATGTAATATTGTGAGGAGGTTTAGAAAAGATAATATGCAGAGGAGAGAAAATGAGAAAATTTACCTATCGCCTTCACTATTAACAAGACGAAAAGCGTTAGTAGTTGAAGAAGGAAGGCCCAAGTTGTTGCGTAGTTTGATATCCGCATTGATTCGTGTTTCAAGGAGCTTCTCAACATTCAAAGGGTCTCTGCATTTCATAAAGTAATACATAAATAAACAAGCTAATTAAAGGGTGATTGGTTGATTAGTACTACTCCCTCCGTCCCATTTTATAAGTCTATGTTTGAAAAGTCAAAGTATTTTTCTTCAGAGTTTGATACAAAATATATAAATTGATTTGTGTTTTAAATTTATTTCATCTATAATACGAAAAAAAATAATTACAGTCAAACTCTGAGAAAAAAGACTTTGACTTTACAAACATGGACTTATAAAATGGGACGGAGGGAGTAATAAATAAAGGAAAGAAGTCATACAATGAGGAGGATAGAAGTTCGTGTTGAAGCTGCATGAGCCTGACACAAAACATGGAAGAAGAGTTGTAAAAGCCCCAAGCGAAAGGGGTTTGAGTGCCGTCAGCAACGAGGACGACGTCGCCGGTTTTAGGGGGAGGACGACCAATGATTCGATCAACAGCACCACTGTAAACCATAGGACTCCCACCATCGCGAAACAGCTGGGTTTTGCCTTTCTTTAGGATAACCTTTGCAACCTCTTCTACTTTTAATTAATGAATTTATAACCACATTTCAATTAATGTAATTAAGTAAGAGTAATATATAATAGTAGAAGTAAAGTAATGGTGGTACCTTTGAGACAGCAACGTTGGAGGCTGCTGGTGAATAGCCTAGTACCAGTACTACTAGCACTACTAGTTGTTGACGAGAATAACATACTCCTTCACCTTCACCTTCACTTCAGATAACAAACATCATATATCATCAATTCACACATAACCTTTAACTTTTACTTTTACTCCCTTTATCTTTTACTTATTAACCTTTTTTTACTCTATTTTTAGAGTTATTTGCATTTTTGGTCTTTGTGGTTTGGCCAAATTGCAGGTTTGGTCCCCAAAACTTTGAAAGTGCAACGATAGTCCTCATTTTCAAGTTTGGATTGCATTTTTGGTCCTTGGATAAAGTTAAATTACTAAAATACCCTTCGTCTTCTTCAGAAAAAGACAAGGGTAATTTGATCATTTCACACCGATAAGGACAAAAAATGCAACCCAAACTTCAAAATGAGGACTATCGTTGCACTTTCAAAGTTTTGGGGACCAAACCTGCAATTTGGCCAAACCACAGGGACCAAAAATGCAATTAACTCCTATTTTTATCAAGGTTGCAAAAATCGCTAGGCGGTAGCTGGGCGGCCGGGTAGGGCCTAGCGATTAATCGGTTAGACGGGGATTAATCGGATTAGATTTTTTATATATAAAATTATAAAACTTTGAAACTATATGCCCAATTTGGCCGATCTAGCCGATTTTTTTTCGATTTGGCCGATTTTTTCAGATTTTGCCAATTTTTACCCGTAACTGATTTATCCGATTTTTTCTGATTTGGCCATTTAATCGGCGACCTAGGCCAATTTTTATCCGATTTTTGTCAGTAACCAATTAATAAGGCCAATTAATGAAAATCGGAACGGCTAATCACCGCCTAGCGATTAATCGGCCGCCTAGGCCGATTTTTGCAACAGAGATTTTTATTTCTTTCTTTCATAAACACACCTTTACAACTTAACAGCATCTACATACTCTATTTTAACTCTATTTTTATCAATTACCTAGTATATAAAATGGTCACAAAATACACACAATAAACAAAATTCAAAAGCATCATATATTTAATAGGAAAATAAATAAATAAAGATGTTTACACAACATAGCAAAAAGTGACAAGTTAGTTACATTATCATGTCATTTGCTCTATATTTTATTTTCTCTCCTTTTTACTCATATTCATAAAAACTTATAATTAGGGTTTGGAATTTTCTTTCATGTTTTATTTTTTTTTCTAATATTATGGAAGAACCTAGATTTCAATTTTGTTTTCGGTTGAAAAAAAAAACACATTATTTAGGACAATGTTAGCTATTTAAGGTTTTTATAAGAACTAAACTGAGGTTGTTTGTATAAATGACATACGTGTTGGTGTTGATCTTGTATGTATGTCAATACATGTATTTCTTTTCCCTTAATGCTTATGCAGTTAACTATGTTGTGTCTCAAACGGAAAGTATAATCATATGAGTGTCTTAGATCAAATGCATATGCTACACTACTATTTATGTTAATTGTTGCTTTCCGAGCATTTGAGTCACTCATATGTCTAATCTCCCTTGTGGCTAGTGCTCAAGTTTTTTGCATTCCATCCACCAGCTTGTTATCGTGGCAAATCTATAGAATCCCTTTATGGAGTCTTGTAAACCATTGAGAATGGTGACTGAGGCTCTAGTTGAGCTTTTATTCTACTCTTGTTGTCAGTTCTGTCTTGGGTTCGAAATGCATCCTCATAAATTTATGGTTTTTTTTCCTCACTTATACAACACTAGCTTCTTTTTCCACTAAAATACATGTTGACTACCTAGCTAGCTCCATTAGGACCTACGCTGGCTGTGCTCCTAGAGTTAAGTAGCTTTGCCTTAGTAAATGGGTTGGTTTGAAAATAAATGAATTACTGGTTGTAGAATATTATTCTCGTCAGACTTAAACCTAAGAGTTAACCAAATACATACACCATAACAACTACTTGTCTCTATCGGAGGGCCTTTGCTGCTTTGCAGAGAGACGACTTCTTAGAACGAGCGGATCATCATTTGATTTTAGAAAGTCCACACCTACAAATACCAAATCCACTATCATATAAAATCCAAATAATTGCAACTATATCATTAACCAAACTTTAGCTTTGAAATCTTAGTTCTATTGAAAGTAGATCATTCATGCACCCTGCTAGCGAAAATCCTAATCTTAATACGTAATATGCAAGCCAGAGTTAGATCATGGAGGCATGGTTCCAAACTCATATGGCTTGAGTTCTGCATGATAGTACCTTAAAGTCTGCATAGGACCCACTTTAAAGCTTTACCAATTAAGTGGCAGAGTTGAAGTTGTACCTTTTGCTATGTTGAGCAAGTATTAGCCATTAACTGCTTGTTGTTGTTGTTTTTGTTGGTAACCCTGATTTCCGACCTTTTGGCCGACTAATCCAAGGGGTTTGAACTTGTTGTTTGTTAACAATATATTTTGCACTGTTTGAATACTGATTGTGCCAATTCCATTCAAGGTTCTTTATGGACTTTGACACTTTGCCATTTTGCTAATTTGATCAACTATTTGTTGGGTAGCCAGTTGGTAACTTCTTTCAACCCTTGTTCATGATTTGCAGCTTTTTGCTTGCAGTTGGGAGAACAAATCAAGCCTTGGATACAAAATGCTACACTGAGGGCTTATTTTTGTGGTCCAGGTTTGGGTTTTATTAGTAGTAAGGATCTTTTTTAACCGACTTGTGTCTTCAAGATAAATGAGAAGTTGATATCAACTCTGCTGCAAGTAATAGACAACATCAAAATGTAAAATTGGATCAACTGTAACAGTTGAATGTAGGACCAGAATTTGGAAAGCCCGATCTTTTATGCCTTGCTTCAAACTTTAAATAACTTCCTTATCTTTGCAAGCTTTTAAATTATTTACCAACTGTAAAAATCTCCTAAATTCGAGTTCAGAAATTGTGATCCTGGTCAGTTTATGGAAACTGAATTTATCTTTAAGTTTGACATGAACAATTTGTCCCAATCTGTCCATAATTTTTAAGCATGCAAATTTGACTAACTCTTCCATGTTAAAAAATGTGGAGATTAAAATCATTTGACCAAAATTAAGATCTAAGTGTGGACTCCTTTATTCTGCGCTTTTACATGTGTGAATATACCCACAAAAAGTAATGAAAAGGTAACATATTAGTAGTGCGACATGCTCACTGTAGCCATGAGTCCCATTGTAAATAGAACACAGCATTAGAAGAACAAATAAGTGAAGAATAAGGTTGGTTCCTGTCTTAAAGTTCTGTTTATAACCTTTAATTTGACATTCTCTTTTAATTTAATAACCTTTAATTTGATCTTGTATGTATGTATGTCAGTACATGTATTTCTTTTCCCTTAAAGCTTATGCAGTTAACTATGTTGTGTCTCAAATGGAAACTACTCTTTCCATGGCTTCAATATTACTTATCTTGCCAAAATATGAGTGTCTTAGATCAAATGCCTATGGTACACTACTATTTATGTTAATTGTTGCTTTCCGAGCATTTGAGTCACTCATATGTCTAATCTCCCTTGTGGCTAGTGCTCAAGTTTTTTGCATTCCATCCACCAGCTTGTTATCTTGGCAAATCTATAGAATCCCTTTATGGAGTCTTGTAAACCATTGAGAATGGTTACTGAGGCTCTAGTTGAGCTTTTATTCTACTCTTGTTGTCAGTTCTGTCTTGGGTTCGAAATGCATCCTCATAAATTTATGTTTTTTTTTCTCTCACTTATACAGCACTAGCTTCATATTCCACTAAAATATATGTTGACTACCTAGCTAGCTCCATTAGGACGTGTGCGGGCCATGCTCCTAAATATAAGTAAATTTGCGATGTTGTTAACCAAATTTTCAATTCAGTTCGGGATTCTTTATGAACTTTATTGGGTCAGTCTTGCCTTTTGCTAATCTCTGAACGATCGACTATTTGTTGGGTATCCAGTTGGTAACTTCTTTCAACTCTTGTTCAAGAATCTGTTTTATGCTTGCAGTCGGGAGTACAAAGAAAGCCTCAGGTACAGAGCGCTACATTGAGGGCTTGTTTTGTCCTCCAGGTTTGGGTTTTTATTAGTTAGGATATTTTTTAACAGACTTGTGTTTTCAAGATAATCAGAAGATGATATCAACTCTGCTTCAAGTAATAGACAACATCAAATTGTAAAACCGGATCAAGTGTAACAGTTGAATGTAGAATCAGAACTTGGAAGCCATATCTTTTATCGTCAAACTTTAAGAAACTTTCGTATTTTGGCAAGCTGTTAAACTATTTACCAACTGTAGCTAACTTGTCCATTTTAAAAGTGCTGAGATTAAGGTCATTGGACCAAATTTAAGATCTTAGAGTGGACTCCTTTATTCTGCGCTTTTACATGCGTGAATATACCCACAAAAAGTTATGAAAAGGTAACATGTTAGTGGTGCGATATGTTCACTGTAGCCATGAGTGACAGTGTTTACAGAACACAACTTTAGAAGAACCAATAACTGAAGTTGCAGATGCTTGCTGGTTCCTGTCTTAAAGTTCTGTTTATTACCTTTGACATTCTCTTATAATTTGCTTTTGCAAAGTTTAGGGGAACTTAGTCTTTACACTTTCACTTGAAAGTAGAATCAATCTTTCATGGAACTAACGTCAATATTGCCACTACACATTGAAGATTAAACATCATTCTCTTGTTAAATTGTTTGATTTGCGGCTCTATGTCCTCGTATGCAACCCCAAATTGCATCCACCTGCTAGTCAATTAATGATCTTCATGTATCATGAGATACACGCATTATCTTAGATTTCATAATCAATTTTAAGGACCCTTAATCTTAAATTAAATTTTCCATATAATTGTTCTTTCCTCCCCATTAGCTCGAAAGGGTAAATGCCTTGTTGTTGTTATGATTTAATAAGATGATTCCATGTCCTCCACTTCTAATGTTATATGCTATATGAAAGTGGAAACTAGATGGTTGGTTGACATTTCTACTACCTATATATATTGCTTTGAACAATTGAATACATTATAAGAAACAAAGAAAAGATGAATAGGAATAAAGTCAGTTTACTACTACTAAGCCCAAATGGCTAAGAATGACATACATCCAGCCCCTAGAAGAAGTGAAACATTTGCGCCTAACTGAAGCCTTAAATTGTTTTGCATCCTCGGGTTCATGAAATCTGCAGCCAGTAGGTCAACCAGTGCCATGTAAACCAGTATCCCAGCCGCACCAGAGTTCAAGATTCCTTCCACTATCAAGGATGTATTGCTGTCTTCTCTGTAAGTGCTTGATATTCCAATACCTACTGCAATTCCTATTGGTGTTGTGAGCGAGAAAAATATTGCCATGATCGCTGTTGACATATTTTTATATTTTGCCTGCATACGAACACTTGTCAATTTCAGAATTTGGAATATCAGATAAACACATTGTAAATGGATGTAAGTGAAAGTAATAAAGTACATACCTGAGCGATGCAACCACCAAGTCCCATGCCTTCAAAGAACTGATGAAATGACAAGGCTACAAGAAGTGACTTTATTGTGGAGATACTTTGTGAAGCCCCCAATGACAGTCCAATAATTACCGAGTGAACGATGATTCCCACCTCCAATACCTAATTAGGAAAATACCCGTACGTGTTAGCTAGGCTATTACAAGAAAATGAAAATTAAAAGCGTGTATATGTATAAAATGAAACTAAATTGTACATACTTGTGATATGATACGGTGCCTCATAAGCTGTATATCATGAGATGATATGACAGAGCCATGAGCATGACCATCAGTGGCATGTGCATGAACATGAACATGACCACCATGATCATCAAGAACTGCAGCGATAGTACTACTCTCCACGTCTACCACCTGTCTTGTGGGCTTTTGCTTGTTAAAGTGGATCTTTGTATAAAAGCTGGTTGCAAAGGTGTCCACCATAAGGGCACCGATGGCACAAACCATGGCTACGAAACCAGCAAAAGGGAACTTACCCCACGGGTTCTGAGGAAGGCAGGGTAAAGACAGATGTTCAAAGGCATCTGGTAAGATGTGGATAAAGCCAGTAGCCAGGATCACGCCTGCAGCAAACGCCTTGATCATGAAAAAGATGTCGTTGTCGGGACTAAGAGCTTCTACTTTCTTGCCAAGTTGAGGGATGCTTACACCAAGTCCTCCAGCAAAAAGGATGGTAAGAATAGCAGCTATTTTGTACATAAGGGACGACGACTCTTGCTCTTGTGGTTTGTACACGTTGCAGTCTAGCGGTGTGACCATGGAAGGCAGGAGAGCAAGGAACAGCAAGACTAGGTTGATGGTGTTGAACATCTTCATGTGTGTGCAGTACGGCGTGGGTCCCTTTGTATATATTTGAATCACAAGTTTGAGACGAAGAAGCTTGTGTATGTTGATTACGTATATATATATTAATGCAAAAAGTGAGAGCTGTTGGATGGAGAATAAAAAAGGGAGGGATGGATGGACTCAGTCACTCACTTGTAGTGGAAGAGAATCAATGAAGAAGAAATATTGGAGGGACAAGAATGAAAGAGACTTATTAAGCTAACTAAGCTAGGCTCCTACGACTCGCGCATTTTTAGCAATATTATTACTCCCACTCGTATGCAAAAGCTATACAGTGAAAAAAAAGGGAAACTCCCTTTGTACAGACATCTGTCTCACAATTAACATGAGAGAGGTAAATCGTGTAAAAGTCTATGAAGACAGGTCTTGAGCTCATGACCACTGTTTTACGTTATATGTCCCTCTATTGTTAGGCTACCGAAAACCGATAACATGATATACAGTATCGTGTCATGCTTCACTAATGTCTGGATTAACTATATGAAATCTTTGTGGGTAAAGTAACTTATATGAAATCTATTTATGCATGGAAGAGCATCCATAATAGTGAATCTTTTGACAAGCTTTATAACCTATGTCATAACATACCATCAAACTATAAACCTTTTGATTTTTAAACCATAAAATATTTATATGTGTTGCTCGAATCATCTTTAGATTATTCATAGTATTCATTTTAATCAATAAAAATGATGATATATTTGTGTGCAAAAGTATAGATGAATAACACATTCGTTCCTATAAATAATACTATAAAAACACTTTGAAATAAGTGTACTGTTTTCATGAAATGTTGTTTCCTCTTTTTTATTTCTTTTTTATCAAAAGGCTTTATGACATGTAAAGAAGTTTTTTATTAGAATTGTAAAAAATGTGACAACATTATGTGTACATCCGCCGCACAAACATTACTTTTCGAGTAGTGATTGGCATGACTAATTCATGTGCTTAATTTGATGCCTAACAAGGATCTTGGAACACATGGCAAAATCAATGGTAAATAAGAGGAGTGAGAATAAGTGGAATACATGTGTCACTAAATAAATAAATTAAGCATGAAATTAGTCATATGAATTAGGCATCTCAATCATTTTCCTTACTTTTCTCCTGCGATATTAACAGTCTCCCTTGTGCTTATGTCCTCATTCACCATGTACCTTTTTTTGTTATATGTCATCATATCATTAAATAATGGAGTAAAACCTAATTTTTCTTTCATCATTTTACTTTCAACAATCTCAAGATCAATTATATTAATTCCTTGTTAACTTTTGTAGCTACAAATTCTTTTAACTATATTACTTTTCCGAGTATTTTCTTTGATAAACACTCATATGCATATCGTCATGCCACCGTTTAGTAGGATCATGGTCGGTTTTTTTTTTTTTTTTTTTTTGAACGGCAAATTTATTGAAAGCTAGCGAGAAACTAGAAAAGATTACAAGATAAGCATATTAGGATTCTTCATCCAAGAAAGCCAAGCGATCTTGGATTTACAACGACTAGAGATCCAAATAAAAGACATTTGAACAATATCATCAAAAATATGCTCCTTTCTAGGCTGACGAGAACCGAACAAAACTTGATTTCTAAAACGCCAAATGATCCACCAAGTAACATAACAGGTACCTTCAAAGATGTCCTTCATGCTCTTAGGTAAGCGAAAATTAGAAAGCCACTGAAGCTAGTCGTCATATGACATGAGAGAAGTGAAATCCAGCTCCCAACATCTACAAACTAAGGACATTACCTAACGAGCGAGAGAGCAAGAGAAAAAAAGATGTGAAGAGGATTCTGCTGCTGCGTTGCATATGGGACAGAGAATAGAAGGGATCTCCATCGATTCATCATGGTCGGTTGTTTGTTTCCAATCGCTCTACCTAGCGATTACCCTTAAATGGCGTGGGCGGTTTTCCCGTAGATTGTTGGATTGACATTTGCAATACCTATATTCTTGTAGATTTTAGGGTCATGTGGCAAATGTGTTGTTGTAACATCTCGGATCGTAGAAGTTCCTAGAGTTGTTGATATCACGCAGTGTTGTACTTTTTATTAGTTTCTTGCTAGTTTTCGTTTATCTTATATAAAATAAAATTATATTTAAACTCAAAAGAATTAACATTAATCTCTTCATTTTCTGTTTAGGCTCATCTTGCACTATAGACTATACTCATGTAAGCAGTTTTTTTATTTTCGAATGAGGATATTCATATATACATGACTACATCTTAAATCTCAATTTAAATACATGTCGGTATGCTCTACTTTATTGGCCTTCCTGTATTCAGATAACATTTTGTCGTTAAATTTATTTTTGGAAAGTCATAATGTAATTTGGGCAAACAAAAAAAAGAGCTTGTTAAATATATATATATATAACTTGTATAATGACACACAGAAAAAGCTCACTGAAAAGGGAGAAAGTATCATTTATCATGTTTAATTTAAAGAAAATGTGTCCTCATTTCACACTTTTTATAGTGTACAAAATGTGTCATGTTTGTCACATATTTGATTCATTACTTAATGGTGTCCACTTTGCAACTCTTTTACATTGTCGCCTATTGATAAATTATTTATATGTCTTGTATACATGTACGAAATTAAAACATTAATCAAATTTAGTTTAATATACAAGGTATATAGTATTTTTGTCGTTATTCTTTGCACATAATCTTTTCACTCAAAATATGGAGGATTTTGAGCAATGTTTCAAAAATTTTCTTAAAATTTAAAGCATGGTTGGAGATGAGTTTGAATGCTCCATTCTTTAAATATGGAGAAAATAATGATTTACTTTACATGGTCGGAGATGGTCTAAGACGTGTATGTTTTACAAGTGGTTAGAAAATTTTATTTGTTTCTTCACGAAATGCATTAATATTCATAGCAAGCCTTATAAAAATCACGTTTTAGGAAATATGTATTATTATCCTATGAATTTAAACAATGTTAGCATTGTACCAACATAAAGTTAGAACAAAATTAAATCAAATTAATTGACTTAAAATAAAAATAGTTAGTCAAACGCAACCACAAATTATGAAGCCTACAACTATTAGCTCATTTATTAATAACTATGGTATGGTATGTTTAGCATACAAGATTGTTTAAAAATTATGCCTATTTTTTTTAAAAATAATATTTGTTTAGCGGTCATAACTTATAAAAATAAGAGTAAATTACACCGTTTGTCCTTGTGGTTTGCGTTGACCGCAGGGTTTAGTCCTTTGACCAAAAAAGTTGCACCGTCCGTCCTTAAGTGGGAAACGTTATGCACCGTTCGTCCCTCCATCCAATGGGGTCCACCAATTCCCACTAACGTCAGTTAAGTCACTTTTTAAAGGGGTATTTCGGTCATTTCCCAAGTACATACCATTTATTACACCCATCTACCTTGTCGGGCCCCCAAACTAAAATCTTTTGCTCCCACTAACCCACGAGTTAATCATCTTCTTCCCCAAATCAAGTGTGAAAAAGCCAAGAACATTTGTACCGATACCGCAAAGAATCGATGGTGGTCCCATTGTATGAAATTAGAGCAAATGATGTTCTTGATCGAGACCCATATTGCATGTATCGTAAGTGACTGTTTATAGTTATTTTTTTGATATTGGTGTTAAGTGACGTATGTTTTTAATCATTAGAGTATGCATTTTTTGCGTTTGCAATACTTTGTTTGGTGTTTTAATGTCTAAAACCCTTGTCTGATTGATTCCTTTAATTATTTGCAGATAAAAACTCTACTCTGTTTTCCATCAAGCTCAATCATGGTGGTTTTTTCACGAATGCACCCAACAAGATTAACAAGAATGGTAAGATTACTTTTGTGGATTTGATAGACAGTGATCGCCAATCCATGAAATTGATTCCATGCTAGAAGACTTAGGTCATGATGGTCATAGGTTGATGTTTTACCATTTCTTGAAACCTGATTATGATTTAGACAATGGACTAGAGCCTTTAGCATGTGACAAAGATGTTCAGTTATTAGGCAAGTATGTGATGGAAGGTCTTAAGCTAGTTGATGTATATGTTGAGCATGAAAAGACCAATCCTGACATTTACATACAACCAAAGCATAAAAAACTTGTAATAGAAGAGTTAAATGAACCAATAACATCAAAGGCAAGGATTACCCCAGTGACTAAGAAAGTAGTTTTGGATCTCAATGAAGGGTGTGTAGGTAAAGATATAGGTCAAATTAGTGGTAAAGACCAAGGGCAAAGTATTGTAGTTGCTAATGATGAGTCTTCTCAAGTCCCTAGTCAGTTTGTAAATGATTTTTACTCTTCTTATGACCCATATGTAGAGTCACAAGATCCTAAGTTTGACCCATTTGCTGACTTGGACATTATATCACCAACAATGAATGTTCAAACAAATCCTGAGGTTGAAACAAATCCTAGTAAGAATTTTGAAACAAATCCTGAGGTTGGAATGGATAATCCTAGTGACAGTGTTGAAAGTGAAGTTGAGGGTGAAAGTGAGAGTGAAACAGAGGGTGATAGTGAAGGAGATGATGATAGCCAAGACAGTGATTTCATAGTAGATGACAATAATAATGCAGATGAGGTGGATGTTGACATGAGGGACTTTAATTACACTATTGATGAGACTGTGGAGTTTGTTGGGTGTAGAGAAAGGGAACCATTGTGATCAAGATGAAGCTGATGGAGATGATGTCAATGAATTAGAAAATGAGTATTTTGAGAGTGGATCGGGGTAGTGACAGGAAGGTAGTAGGTTAAGGAAAAAGAAGTTGAAGCAGTTAAGAAAACAAGCACATACTACTCAGAAAATTTACAAGACATATTTCTATGTGGGTCAAAAATTTGCAAACAGAGAAAAGGTGAAGGAGTACATTAAAGAGCATTCAATTGAGACTAGGAGAAGAATAAGAATGGAAAAGAATGACAATGAGAGAGTGAGGGCAGTATGCAAAGGTGTTATCCCTTCTCTAGCAAATTTGGTGAAGTCAATGATTGTGGGCCAACTCAAAGCTACTGGGCCAAGTCAAGAAAAAGGCCCAACTGAGGGTGAAAAAGGGCCAAGTCAGTCTACCCAATCAAAACAAAGAAAAGTTAATAAGGAGAGAATCATTAATGGGGGTAAACCTAAAGAGGCTTATGACTGGTTGAATCTCATTCCTCCACAACACTGGGCAAGATCACATTTCTCAGGTATACAATATTCTTACTTTAACTGATTTCATAGTATATGTTGATTTAATATTATCTAAACAACAAACTCCTTAAACAGAGAGAGCCAAGTCAGATGTTTTATTGAACAACATGTGTGAAGTCTTGAATGGGAAGCTAGTAGGGGGAAGAGACAATCCTATTATTTCCACATTTGAGTTTGCCAGGGAGTATCTCATGAGAAGGTATTATACATTACATGCGCTATTCAATTGTCATTCCATGTAAGTACTTAGATTACAATACCTAATAATAGAACTGGCCAGGATTGTCAATGTTAACAAAGTTATTGCAAGGTGTGATGGACCACTCACACCAACTGCTACAAGGATTTTGAAAGAAAATGCAGATCAAGCTACCAAGTATACTGTTCAATGGAATGGAGGTGAGTTATACCAGGTAAGTGGTCCATGGAATGACCAGTGTGTGGTAAATGTTGTTGCTAGAACTCTGACTTGTAGAAGATGGGAATTGACATGCATCCCTTGCAAACATGTTGTTGCAACAAATTGGAACATGTCACTTAATCATCAAGAGGTTGTATTACCAGAGGAATGGGTACATCCATGCTATAGGTTAGAGACTTGGAAGAAAGTATATGCTTTTCATATAAAACCAATCAGAGGTCTTGTCCATTGGCCCAAGTGCACTGTTCCAACTAGTCTGTTGCCACCAAAACATAATCCACAAGTTGGAAGACCAAGGAAAGAAAGAAAAAGGTCAAGGACTGAAAAGGATTTTAAGATAGTTAAGGATGGTAAGCTTTCAAGAGGCACAAGACTCAGAACTTGTGACAAATGTGGGTCAAGAGGTCGAACCAAAGAACCTTTGGACCAAGAATGCCAAAGTCAAAAAAGAGAAAAAATGCAAGCAAAGGGGTGGATTTGGATTCTGATACTCCTACAGGTTTACAATCAAAGACAAGAGCGATAGTCAAGATGGGGAAGGCACAGCAACAGTAAGATGGTGCAAAAAAGAAGAGAGCACCAAGGAAGAAGGTGGTTGTGTTAGGTTGAAGTATCTGTCATGTCTGTGTTTCTAGTATGTCTGTTATGTCTGTGTTTCTAGTATGTCTGTTATGATAGTGTATGTTATGATTATGTCTGTTATGTCTGTGTTTCTAGTATGTCTTATGCACAATGTCAATTAAGTTGTTTTGGATGTTTATGGCATTATATGCCTTGAAACTTGATTGATTAATGGTATGGTTGCTTTAGACTTTATTTTGTTTGACTTTAATTTGGTATGTTATTTTGTTTGACTTTAATTTGGTATGTACAGATTCTTTTGGTAATTTGGTAACTGTATCGCACTATGATAGGTAAGACCAAGCACTGCACTAACTTATTTAAAATAGGTTCAAGTAAACATGAAAGACCATAAAAAACATACATAAAGTAAACTGAAACCATAAAAGACCATAAAATAGGTTCAAGTACACATGAAAGACCATAAAAGCACTGCACTAACTTATTTTAGGTGGTACTACATACTGCAACCATGAAAGACCAGTGCTTCTAAGATAACACCATAAACCATGAAAGACCAGTGCTTCTAACCCATCCTTTTCTTTCCTTTCCCCTTCCCTTTTGGTGCTGCAATTTCAGTTGGTGCAACATAAGGTTTGACACCAAATTCTTCAAGAGTGGCCTTGCAGCAATCCTAGAACTTTAGTCCTTGCATCAAATAGAAGCTTTTGCATCTGTTTTTGGGTTAGTGGCTTATCATCATCCTTTTCAACATGAAAAGAGCTTGAGCCCACCTTTGGTTCATAAAACTGATCTCATCGTGGTACTACATACTGCAATGGAAAATACCCGGTCCATGTGTTATTCGAACTTGTGTCATCTGTACTTTGAGATGTATCGAAATGCGATACTAAAAAAAAATTATAAAAAAAAAAAAACGTAAGTATGTTTAACATATAAGAGATGGAAAAGGCAAAAGAAGATGTATATAACATTTTCTCTTGTTGGAACCCTTGTTTCCTGAACTCATGTTTGCAGCACAGATATTGTAGATTAGGAAGATGTTTGATATGGTTTTGTATTATCCATATGTGCCCTTATATAGAGGTGTGGTAATGTAGAAATTGCAAGAATGCACGTAAACTGTATAACATTAAATTGCAAGAATGCAAAGAAAGTGGCATTGATTCATTGACTGCAACAATGTAGAAATAGTGTTGCATTGATAAAAGTGACTGCATATGCATAAAAGTGAGAAAATGAAATAGTAAAATTCATAAAAGTGATCGCAATATGTAGAACAAGAAATTGCAATAATGCTACAAAGCTTCTTTTCATTACAATGGTGCTACATAACAGACATAAAATACATCTAACATTAAACACCCAAAATACATCTATCTCTTAACACCCAAAGACTACACTGCTAGGTCAATATGTTATACATAACAGACACAAACAACAAAATACATGAAACCATAACATACTTCTTCAATGTTGATCTTTCTTGCTCCATATTTTGTAGGATTTCTTGATGGTTGTTCGAAGACCTTAATAAACCAGGTATAACTACCATTGAACGATGACACATTTCTGGGTCCACCCAATCAACAAATCTGTTACAACTCAGTAAAACAAAATTAAACAACAAATCATGTAAAACAAAATTAAACAACAAATACTGATATTGTTCAATTACAAAGTAAAACCATTAACACATACAATTTGGGAACAAGCATAAAACCTTCGACCATGATTTTGACTTCTATTTGTCCATGATGTTTTCATAACTGCAAGTGTTTGGCAACGAGGACATCTAACCATGATTTTGATTTGATTTGAGAAAACCCTTTGTTTTGAAAATGGTGGTGGATCCGATTGGAGTTGAAGTGGATTATGTGTGTGGGTGGGGTTAAGTATATAGGGTTTTACTTTGGGCGGGAAAAAAAGGGGTTTAGAAATGACGAATATGCCCTCATGGGTTAAGTGACTTAACTGACGTTAGTGGGAATTTGTGGGCCCCATTGGATGGAGGGACGAACGGTGCATAACGTTTCCCACTTAAGGACGGACGGTGCAACTTTTTTGGTCAAAGGACTAAACCCTGCGGTCAACGCAAACCACAAGGACGAACGGTGTAATTTACTCTAAAAATAATCTATTTTTATAATTTTCATCTCCAACATCATCTCCAGTTCCAGAAACTATTACTTTTACCAAACATACCCTATGAATTGCAACACATAAAAATTGTTAACCCTTACGTTACCAGACATTTGAAAAACAAACATACACACACTATTTTCCAACCTTTTTTCATCTTCTCCAAAAGTTCACCCCACTTTACCCATGTCGTCACTACTTAGACTGTCGCCATTTTACCCTCGGCTGATGCTAACAACTTCCTTAACTTGACCCCCGCAACCGACCACCTTTTCTTCTTCCAATCCTTTCAACAACCACTTCTTCTTCTAATCTGCCTTATGCACCATCAATCTTCATCCTAGATCCATTTTTTTCTTTTATTATTAGTCGATCATAAAAATTGTGATTTTTTTAAAAATGTTAGTTATTTTGAAAGCTTGGCCATGTGTAGTGTAGATATAGAGCAAATGACACAAAAAGATCGCACTTAAGGTCAATTTAACTTTTAGATATTCAACTTTATTTTTCTCAATTTAAGGTATCTATATTATTTATTTTGTTTACAATGTAAGGTTTTTTTTACTTTTTGAAATACGTTTTCGGTGATTTTTTCAGTTGAATAGGTTAATTAATACTCGTATGATGTATCATTATAATTGAACATTTAAAAGTCATTTCGGCTAATATTATAACCGGTAATCGCTTTTGAAAAGTAAAAAAACTTTGCAGTGCACAAATGATAATTTGGATACCTTAAATTGAGAGAAAAAAGTTAAGTACCTAAAATTTTAATTGACTTTACGTATATTTAACATGCAAGGAAAGGAAGTGTTGTTCGTCCACTTCCGCTCTAGCTGAGAAATTCCCTTGTAGATATATTTTTCTAAAACAAGAATCTATTAATATGACTTGTATGTTGAACAATGAATACTAGACAACAAGCTTAAATATATAAAAATAAAATACCATTCCTATATTGAAGAAGTTGAAAATTAAAGTGTAAGAGGTGAAAATAATTTGAAAAATTAAAGTGTAAGAGGCAAACTATCATATTAAAGAAGTTGAAAATTAAAACTACAAAAAACTCTAACCTGAATACCCTATCTTGCAACCTTTGTACCGCTGGTCCCAAACATCTCTATTTAAAGGTTGTTTAAAACCCATTTTTGACTTTTTATTTACAATATTTCTTTGCACAAACATTTGTTGGTGACAAATGTTACTCTATTATTCAAAATTAGAGATATCAATTGCATCCTCAAGACTTGAATATGAAGTCTCGACTTTGGATTAATCATGTAGTATCTCAAAGAACTAACCAAAACTTGTCCTAAGTTAAATAGAAAGAGATTCGTGACAAGTGACACATCAAGTGACACATTTAAACATGAGGAATTTGCAATATTAGCATATATGAATTATTGTGGCCATGGGTGTTGATGTTTAGGTGG
The DNA here is from genome assembly GCA_910596185.1 of Chrysanthemum makinoi. Lineage (NCBI taxonomy): Eukaryota > Viridiplantae > Streptophyta > Magnoliopsida > Asterales > Asteraceae > Chrysanthemum > Chrysanthemum makinoi. Next base: position 814,867 of record OU343222.1, on the reverse strand, counting down.
AATAGAATCATGTATCATTTACACCATGACAATGCCCAATGGCACAAATAGGGGTGCAAACAAGCCGAGCTTTTATCAAGCAACTCGAGCTCGAGCTCGAGCTTAGCCCGATCGAGTCGAGCTTTTATCGAGCTCAAGCTCAATATATTGGCTCGAAATATATAATGAGTCGCTTTTGATGGCTCGGCTCGAGCTTTTATCGAGCTTTAAGTAAATAAGGGTTAATTTGAATATTAACCTAATTATAAATAAGTATTCAAGTTAAGGAAGTCATTTTGCTCAAGTATTCAAGATCTATGAAGCTTATGACGTCTCGTGAATATATTTTGTTGAACTATTTTAGACATTCGAACCTTAACTACCAGTAATATTTACTGATTATGTTTCATTTTAATGTTAGACTTGTTTCATCTTCTTGACTCTTGAATGTGTGGCATCAGGTGACAATTTAGTCACATTTTGTCCAAGTTAGATACGATTCATTGGTTCAGGTGTATGTCCCTTTTGTAGGGTCTTTATATGATTTTATTCATTGGGTACTGTATTGTATTTGTTCTTCTTTTTGAGTCTTAAGTTTCAACTCCTTAATCAACTTGTTCAGGAGTTGGAATAGGGGTATAAATGTGTAATCCTGTATTCATATACATATATTCGAGCTTTTCAAGCAAATCTCGAGCTTTGATCAGAACTGAATCGAGCCGAGCTCAAGCCTAGATGGTTAAAGCTTGACGAGCTATCGAGCCGAGCTTGAGCCTAGTTTTTGTTTTCGAGCCGAGTTCAAGCCTTGTCAAGCTCGGGCTTGGCTCGGCTCGGCTCGGTTACACCCCTAGGCACAAATATTGATTTGCATGTAGAAGTTTAAGAATATAATAGTTAGGTCTTACTCCTTATCAATGGGAATCGCTGGAAAAACCTATGTTACTTCCACCTATCTTGATTGAGATGTGTTTCTTTGCTTTCATGGCCACAAGTGGGTTGTAGGAAGAGCTTTCTTTGCGAATACCCCAAAATGGGTTAAAACAGAACTTGTCACAAACACCCTTTTTTCTGCATAACCCTTTTGTGTACTTTTGACCCATTTTCCCTAAAAATGACTTCTATTACTCGAAAAGACACTAAAACTTCCAGAATTTATTAAAACATCATATATTAAATAAAAACATAAAGTTCCAACAATTACAACACTCGGACACATGATTTACAAAAATGAGAGAATTACACCATATGACCTATTTTGACCCGTACACTTTTATACCCATAAAATTCTGCATTACACACTAAAACGATACTTAATACAATTTTACATGACATTACCAAAGCATAACAAAACGTTCTTACATAATCTTAACCCATAACATTCCAAAATGGGTGAAATTGGCTATATGCCAAACACCCCTTAACTACCTCATCAACATCCATTTACTAGGACATGACCCATTACACTACCATTTACAAGACACAACTTGGACACAATTCAAAGAATACAAACACATAAAAGACCAAATGAAACAAAAGATATACCAAATTGAAAACGACACTTACGGGGCTTCCAACTTTCATCACACTTGGTCCAAGAAACAAGGTTTTCTACTTACCACCTCAAAAAGTTAATCTCCTACCATGGATAACGCCTAAGCCTTATCCTTACCTTTGCCTTCAACACTCGAACCTACAAAACATCATTAAACTTATCCGTAAGCAAAACGCTTAGTAAGTATATGACATAAACTTAACATTAACAAGTCATAACTAACAATTTTGCTAGCTACAACATATCAAGGAATACATTCACAAACATTAAACATACCTTAATCAAGCATAATTACTATGCTAACATTACAAACTTTCTAGCATTGGATCCAAGCTACTTAACATTAACAATTTCCTCATTATATCATAGAACATCATAATTCAATATAAATTGAAATTATGAAACATTAACAAGTGTAGTCAATATACTTACCTCAATAACCCACTAGTTCTCTACTTTGGAAAATCAATGCTTGCTCTTCAATTAGTTCCTATAAGGGAATTAACCCTAATTAATAACTAATTCATCATTAATTCCATAAATTACCAATCTTTAATCATTTTGCCCAATTCAATCTCATGAACCCTAATTTCAAAATAACATAATTACTTACTTGTGGTGGATTAATAGGTTAGAGATGTCTTTGAACTTGATTTCCTACTTCAATCTTTGATCAATAATTCAGAAACCCAACTTGCTTCTTTCCCTCTATTCTCTTCTTCCAGGAGTGACACCAACAACCAAAAACACCTCTAGTTCTCTGGAAATTTCTTTAATTAAGTAGTAATAGATATTTATTTATTTATCTTTGCACAATGGCAATCATAGCCCCTCAAATCTCATTCTTCCTAGTTTAGCCACACATCTTTATACTACTTGACACTTGCTTATATGTAATTTATAACTTTGTCATTTTCCTAAAAGTACATCCTATATAATTTAATATCATTACTTTTATTATAAAATAATACCTCATCGGTTACGGTGTAATAATTCACTCCTCCTTAAACGGGATTTCGTCCTCGAAATATACTCTTGAAATAAGTGTGGATACTCATTCTTCATCTTCTCCTCTGGTTCCCATCTAATACTTGTACCGTTTCGATGTTTCCATTGTACTTTCACCAATGGTATTTCTTTGTTGCGAAGTCACCTCACCTTTCTTCCCAATATCGCTTCCGGTTCATCCTTTTATGAAAGCAATTCTGGATCAATCTCAATATCTTCCAATGTGAGCATACTAGTCTCATCCGCTAGACACTTTCTCAAGTAAGATACATGAAAGGTATTATGAATGCCATTCATTTCTTCGGGTAGTTCTAAGACATACGCTACTTCTCCGACACGCGTTAATATCTTAAATGGTCCTATAAACCTTGGACCAAGTTTTCCTTTGTTCTTGAACCTAAAAACGCCCTTCCACGGGGAGACTTTTAACATAACGAAGTCACCTAGTTCGAATTCGATTGTCCTTCTTCGATTGTCAGCGTAGCTTTTCCACCTGTCTTGTGCCGCTTTAAGTCTTTCCCGAATCATCTCAATCTTCTCAGTTGTTGCCAACATGACATCTGTACTCGCCAATTCCCTCCTTCCAACATCTTCCCAACATACTGGCGTCCTACATCTTCTACCATAAAGCATCTCATAGGGTGGCATGTCTATACTAGCGTGATAACTATTGTTGTAGGCGAATTCAACTAGAGGCAAATGATCATCCCAGTTACCTCCGAAGTCAATCATACAAGCTCGTAACATGTCTTCCAAAGTTTGAATCGTCCTCTCGCTTTGCCCGTCGGTTTGTGGATGAAAAGCCGTGCTCATATTTAGCTTCGTACCTAACTCTTCTTGAAAACTTTGCCAAAAGTTTGAGGTGAAACGTCCGTCTCTATCAGAGATTATACAAATGGGTACTCTATGACGTGCGACTATTTCGTTGACATAAATCTTTGCTAACTTATGAACAGGCATATTCTCCCTGATAGGGATGAAGTGTGCACTCTTAGTTAGGCGATCTACTATAACCCATATTGCATCGTTTTTCTTTTTCGTCCTTGGCAATTTTGTAATGAAGTCCATGGTAATCTTCTCCCACTTCCAGACCGGAATATCTAAAGGTTGGACTTTTCCATACGGCTTTTGGTGTTCAGCTTTCACCTTCAAGCAAGTAAGACATCTTTCGACATATTTCATGCAATCTCTTTTCATACCCGGCCACCAATAATTCTTCTTTAAATCAAGGTACATCTTTGTAGCTCCCGGATGAATGGAATACTTAGACTTATGTGCTTCGTCTAATAGTAACTCCTTAACATCACTTCGAAAGGGAATATAAACTCTCCCGTGCCAAGTCTTGATTCCTCGACTATCGTCTTCAAGATGCGGGTATATGACCCAATACGTTCTTTTTCCCAGTTCTCTTCTTTTAATGCTTCCGTTTGAGCCATTTTAATATTCTCGAAAAGATTGGTTGTGACAATCATCCGTAACGAATGAATCTTCGTAACCTTTTCTCTTTCCTTACGGCTCAAGGCATCCGCTACTACATTCCGGAAATACGTCATTATACTCATTCACAATTGGAACTTCATTAACACTTTTCTTATCAAGACTAGTATCTATCACATTGATGCAGGTTTTACTAACCAGGTCTTAATATTTATAGTGTCTTGCTATACCTAAGGTCTACCCTAATGCACTAACGGGCAGTGTACCCGGTCGTGTGTAGTGTAGCAAATGGTAAAGCCGAGGTCGTCCCAAGAGCTATGTGTGTCGGATAAATACTAAGTCTAATTGTCACAGAATATAAATGGTTTGATATGGTTTTAATTAATTAAACTACTAAAGCAGAATATATAAAAGCAATTAAATGGTAGAAAAGAAATCAATAAAGGAATAGTGGTGCTAACCTAGTTAATCCTCCTAACTAGTCATGTCTACGTCTACTAACTTCCAATTACTTCAGGTGGGGTCAAATTCGAGAGGACAACATTTGGTCAATTCGCCCTAACCTATCAGCCAAGATGCCACCACAGAGAAATCAAAGGCGCACCGTCATAAGTCCTGTTGTTCCCGGTCCCCTAAGCCAAGTCATTAAGTACCGCTACATGCTAGATTCTAAATAGTGAGTGCCCGGCCGTTAGGAACTTAGACACTACACCCCCAATTCTTAAGTTCATCCAAACGATATGTGATCAGTTGGTCAAATCGCACAAGTAGAAAGAGTCGTCAGTTGGTCATATCATACCCTTCCCGTCTCAGGTCGCAAATTTCACCTAGGGTCAGTTGGTCATATCTCCTAGGCAATTGGCCTCTACCGCCATTCAAAACTACCGAACCATGGGTGACTACCAAAGAACTATGCATGCATACACTTAGAAATAATTGTACGGAAGTAAAGTTAACCGTAAACAAAACAATTAAGGAATCATAACTAGGCTAGCACCAAAGGGTGCTTAGCCGCCATATTAATCATGCACATCAATTCAATATTCAAAGGTACGAAATACATGAATTGAAAGTAAAAGAAATAATAAACGCTAAAGCTTATCGTAATGGTGTGACTTCTCCCTTGGAAACAACTCCGTATGCTTCCCTAGACCTCCCTAGAGCTTTTTCCCACGTTCTCAGAGTATTGTGTGTGGAATTGAATGAATAGAAATGCCGGAATCGTGGGGTATTTATAGGCAGTGTCTCGAGTTACGGCGTAACCAAAAGATGAGTTCTGCCGTAACCTCCGTAAATGCACTAGATCTGCTAGTTACGGCGTAACCTAATAAGTGGTTACGCCAGTAGTCTTCAATAAATCAAGTTACGCCGTAAGTGATGCAAGAGTTACTGGCGTAGTATCGGCGTGGAACCCCTTTTGACCTAATGGAGTTACGTCGTAATCTTTGGAAGGAGTTACGCCGTAACCTCATGATGAGTTGGACTTCGTGGTCACGCATAATAGTTACGGCGTAATGTGAGAGACGAAGTTACGTACCAGTAACTTCTTCAAAATAAGCATACCGTGATAAATCCTTAGTAAAGTTTCCATTTCCGCGTCTCATTAGCTCCAATGCTCGTAATTTACCTGAAAGTGTAAAACAATGGAAAACAAGCGTAAATCTATATAAATGATATAAATAACGAGCATTAACGGGGGAAATTGACACTTAGTAATCAGGACTATTTGATGTTATCACACATGTGCCATAAAGGCATAACAACCATGTGACAAATATTTCCTAGCTTTCATCACCGAACGTAACCTAAATTCACCCTTCCTTTTCTCTCCATAAATAAGGACTTCGCGACCTTGAGGATTAATGATATGTGTCTAAATACACATATATTTTATATTATTTAAACCCACAAAAACAGCCAAAAACACACAAATGACTATATAAATGTTACAAATATCATGAAAATGTGTTTTATATGAATCAGGTACAAAAAGACTGAAAACAAGTGAAAAATGATCAAAGTTCACAAAACTGTCATTTTCAGTCCCTCGAGTTTCACAAATTGGCAAAACTAGTCCCTGAAGGTTTAAAATGGAAGAAAAGTCAAATTTAGTCCTTGGATAATCAAACATGTTCAAAATAGTCCCTGGATGAAAGTTTTCTAAAATTGGCAACTTTTACCCCTCAAGTTTCAAAAATGGCAAAATTAGTCCTCGGGTATTTAAAAATGGAAATTTATCAAATATTACCCTTGTACTATTCATTATTGGCAATATTAACCCTTTTGATAACTTTTGGGAATTTACAAATCCAACCCTTCAAGAATTTAGAAATTGCAAGATTAGTCCTTGGGCTTAACTTATAAACCAAACCAACCCTTTGTTTTATTAAACCCAAAACCCAAGCCCAACAACCAACCCAGCCCAACCCCTTTATAATAAAACCGGGTCAAAACTACCAAACCCACCCTTCCCTCCTTCTTCCTCCCACACCTGCAATACCACCAAACCACCCGGTTTTCACCACCACCTGCCCACCACGGTTGTCTACCCACTACCTTCCACCTCCACAATCAACCAAAATTCTTTAATTGCTCAAAACCTGCTCTAATCCACTATCAAGACTTTTGGCGCCAAAATGCCACATGTACGGTTTTGATGAATTCAAAGGATCCAATGGATGGAAACAAGTGGGATTTGATCAGAAGGAAGTGAGGAAGCTTTTTGGATGTCTATAAAAAGGAAAAGAAGACAGAGAAAGGAGCTGTCCTGTTTTTAGACCATTTTCTTAAATTAATGTTAAGTCGTTTTTCAAGCTTTATTGTAAAAGGTTACTGGGATTTGTAATTTCTTTACTGTATGAACTAATTTAGTTATAATTTAAGCAATTTTAGCAATCAATTTCATGTTTTCAGTCCTAACCAATTTTCCCGCCAAATGTGCTTTGCATTGGTTTTGATGTTATAATCTGTATTAAGTGTTCAAATAAGCTTTTATAAGCTTATTAAAGTAATTAAAGAAGCATTAAGAGGTTCCTAAGGTTCTAATTTCATTTTGAAGAAAAGTCAACAAATGGTCAACTAAGCTCCAAAAAGCTGTTCTGGGTGGTATAAGCTGATCATAAAGGCTTTTTTCAGGGGTTTTCTAGCTTGTGTGAACAAGCTAGGAGTGTTTCTGGTCCATAATTCTTTGTTCCATAAGCTTATCAGTTGTAAGCTTTTTCATTAATTTTGTACTATTTTTATAGTTTACTCTAGAATAGCTTATTGGTAGCTTGTTTTTATAATTTTCAGCTTATTATTAGTTTTTATCTACATGTCATCAGTCTCATAAATATTAAGTAGTCATTTCCTTTGTTTTACTTAAATATCTCATAAATAGCTTAAAATAGACTAAAAATAGAAACAGCTTTTCAATAAGCTTATCTCTAGTTTTTAATGTTTATTAGCACTTAAATAAGTCAGTTAAAAATAGTTTATTAGAAAGCTTAGCTTAAAACAACCATTTTCAGTCAAAAATAACCAAGACAATCCCATTAAGGGCTATTTGGCTTAAGCTAGTCAAGTGGTCAAACCATAGTGTACTGTGCATTTACCTTTTGTCCAACTTCAAACCAGCTTTTATAAGCCATAATAAGCTGTTTCTAAGTCCTAGTAAGCCTAATAGATAGAAAATCCAATTTTTTATAACCTGTGCAAATTTTAGACCCTAAACTGCCCCCATAAGCTCTATTAAGCCACAAGCCTGTTTAACCCTTTTTCTTGGCTTTTCTGAGTTCCCCATAGATCATTTAGTAAGTATCAATAGCCCTACACCTTTGTACACAAGTCTGCACAACCCAATACCAAAATGACCATGCATTTTTTCAGTTTTTGTGGTTTTTAAAGATCTTTGGTGATTTTTAATTAGCACATCATAAGCCCTCATAAGCTGTCCTTTTGCATCTATAAACTCACCCAGTTCATCTACAAGCTAGTATTTTTAGTTTATTTTTAATATTGTTTTTTATCCCCAAAATACCCTTGCAAAAAGAGCAGTTTTGCCCTGCTTCTGTCCAAGAAAACAATAAGTGAAAAAGTGATTTTTGCAAAACTTTGTGGAATTTTCACAGATTCATTTTTAGTTCAAATCAGCTGAAATTTTGGATACCTGCACTCTGGTTGGTTGTCTACTCATAGGACATTTTTGCTTATTTTTGTGATTTTTCTAGATAGCTTAATATAGTGCTTAAAGTAGGTGCTATAGGGCCGTTTGGCGTGTTGAGACTTGAAAACTGGTCTCGAGCTTTTTTTCTGTAGCTTGTGCTTTTTAGGTCCCAATCAGTTGCATTAGCTCATTTTAGGTTAGATTTAGGCTGTAGTAGCTTTTGGATAGCTTATTGCTTATTTCAAGTGCTTATTCAAACTGCTTATTTGCCCAATTCAGCTTATTATTGGGCTTATCTAACTTTTTATATTTTTCCCAGGCTTAGAATAATATTCTAGATTTTCCTGTAAAGTCTCATAATTTTTATCGTTCATTTGTTATTTTTCTTAATTTTAATTATTTTAAATTAGTTTTTAATTAATAATAATTATTTAAAAAGTCTAAAAAATATATTTTCAGTTTTAACATTAGTTTTATAATATTTTAGATTTTTCCAATTTATAATTTCATTTTTTAGGTTAATTTCCTATTTTCTTGTATTTTAATGTATTTTTAAATAGTTAAAAATAGTTTTTAATTAATAATAATTAAATAAATAGTCATAAAAATAATTTTCTTTTTCCAATAATTTTCTAGTATAATTAGGATTGTAAAAATTTATTTTCCATATCCGTAGGTATTTTACTTCTTTATTTTCACGCTTTATTTCAGACGCTCACGTAATTTTATTTAAACGTACGTTTTAGGTTTTAAACGTTAATCGATTTTAAATATAGAATTAAAATGACTTCAAAGTCTTTATTAGATTTAATTTCCTTAGTGTAATCAATCATAACCTTTTCTTGTTCAATATTCACCCGATCACAGATTCGTTGTATTACAGTTTACACACCTCATTGGGACTTAACGACCTGGGGATACACTAAACTCCTCTGGACTTAATTGCATTTTGTTCTGAGCTGTTTGAATTTTATGATTGACCATTCACAAGTGGTTGTGTAATAAACTTGACAGTTTGGAAACGAATCAATTAACAACTCGCACGAGCTTTTAACCACATAGAATGGCGGCATTATGTTTACCGAGCCAATCCATGCCAATCACGATATCGAATTCTCCAAGCATGATAGGGATCAAATCTATCCTAAAGATGTTGTCATCAATTTCTATCTCTACATCATAGTAAACATTAGATACCACTACGATTTTACTATCGGCTATCTCTACTTCAATGGGGAAGGGAAGTTTATTGAGAGGAGTGGATAACTTCTTACTAAACTCATAAGATACGAAGGAAACACTTGCACCCGAATCGTAAAGTACGAGACCGGGTAAGGAATTAACAAGGATTGTACCTGAGACAACATCGGGCACCAACTTAGCTTCTTCAGCGGACATGACATACACTCGGGCTTTGGGATTAGGAGCTTCGCCTTTTCTTCTTTTACTGATCTTAATGGCCTCGCTTCTATCGCCTTCGCCTTCGGGCATTCACTAAGCCTATGCCCTAACTCATTACAACCATAGCTCATAATCATTGGTTTCTTGCAATCTTTACTCATATGGCGTAGATCACCACATTTATAACAACCCGGTAAGTTCGCCCGACACTCTCCAAGGTGAAATTTATGACACTTTTTACAAGGAATCTTGGTTTGGCTTTTACCCCCCTTTCGCCCATATTCTTGTTTGGGTTTCTTGGCATCTCGATCAACAAAGTCTTGCTTTCTCTTGTTATCTTTCCCTTCCAGATATTTCTTCCTTAGTAAATCCGCTTCTCTCACACGAGCTCTACTTAGAAGATCTTCTATAGTGGTACACTTAAAAGGTGATACCACCTCCCGGATGTCCTCACGAAGCATTCTTTGGAACTTTTCTACCTTGAGCTTTTCATTCTTGTGGTATTCGGGACAATATGGAACCATATCAACAAACTTCATCCAAAGCTCATTTACCGTCTCTTTAGTTTGCACAAGAGATTGAAAGTTCTCTCGGATTTTAGCAACTTCTTCGACGGGGCAAACTTCGGTTCTGAATAGTTCTTTGAATTCATTCCACGTGCATGCTTCAACCCAAGTTTCATCTTTTTCACATATTTTACCTTCCCACCAAATTTTGGCACTATCACGAAGAAAGTTTGTTGCGAAGGTAACCCTGTTTCTTTCCTCACAACGACTTGTATGAAAGGCACCCTTAACGGCGGTGAGCCAACGGGTACAAGCAATGGGATCGGGAGTTCCCATAAAAGTTGGCACTTTACATGCCGCAAAGTCACGGTACGTGGCTTTCTCATTCTTGGATTCTTTCACAACACCCTCTTTCTTAAAATCTTCTAGTTCTTCATGTATCACTTTTCTAAGATTCTTCATTGTTCGTTTGATATAGTAGGGCATTGCATTATTAACTGCCTTTCCTACCTTTTTGGAAATTAAAGAACTTATTTCTTTTCTCTCTTCTTCCGTGAACCCTCTGAAATTGAGGCTCTCGGAACTAGAAGAGGACCCATCATTACTTTCACTACGTTCCGCATCACTAGCCGAAGACTCGACTCTTTTGGAAGTTGAAGCTTTCAAAACTTCTTTATGATGCGCATTCAACGTCTTTTCTTCTTACTGAAAAAAATGACAATTAATTTATCAACATCAAGGCATTATAAAACGAAGCATGTTTAATACAAAATACTTATACGCTAATCCAGCCTAAAATTTGTCGCAGTGTATAGTCTCAACGATTTCAAGTATACATATATATCATATTATCATCACTACGGTGGCCAAGCGTAGTCATGAAAAGACTCTACATATGTATCTCCGAAATCCATTGAAACAATACACTAACAACAAACACTAATACTAACACGCCTAAAATAGTCTAAGTCTAGGAAATCCTTATGTGACATCCTAAATCTCTTAGACCATGGCTCTGATACCAAGTTGTTACGCCCCGTGCCCGCTAACACAAAAACTTTGACTAAAAATTTAAAACTTTTTGCGGAAATGACATGACCTGAAACTTACCTCTTGTTACTCTTTAATGAACTGACAACAATCTGTAACAAACCAGCCCTTAAGACTATTTTTAAATGAAACTAGACTCAAATACTTTTAAAACACTGAGGACCCATAAAGTGCACATATTACCTAAAGTGCACTCAAAACCCCTAAAGTGCATTGAGGACCTAAAGTGCACTGAGAACCCCTAAAGTGCATTGAGGACCTAAAACCCTAAAGTGCATTGAGGACCTAAAGTGCACAGATGACCTAAAGTGCACTATAACCCATGTTATGCACTATGGACACCTAAAGTGCACTATTTTCTCAAATCGACCCATAACACATTTAAACATTAAATCAACACTTTAGACTTGTATTTAAACATATATGATACACATTAACTAAAAATATACCATATACATTGTTTCCAAACATTCTTGACCCGTTTGACCCAAAATAGGTTAAAACATACCTTGTCACAAACACCCCTTTTTCTGCATAACCTTTTTGTGTACTTTTGACCCATTTTTCCAAAAAATTACTTCTATTACTCGAAAAGACACTAAAACTTCCAGAATTTATTAAAACATCATATATTAAATAAAAACATAAAGTTCCAACAATTACAACACTCAGACACATGATTTACAAAAATGAGAGAATTACACCATATGACCTATTTTGACCCGTACACTTTTATACCCATAAAATTCTGCATTACACACTAAAACGATACTTAATACAATTTTACATGACATTACCAAAGCATAACAAAACGTTCTTACATAATCTTAACCCATAACATTCCAAAATGGGTGAAATTGGCTATATGCCAAACACCCCTTAACTACCTCATCAACATCCATTTACTAGGACATGACCCATTACACTACCATTTACAAGACACAACTTGGACACAATTCAAAGAATACAAACACATAAAAGACCAAATGAAACAAAAGATATACCAAATTGAAAAACGACACTTCTGGGGCTTCCAACTTTCATCACACTTGGTCCAAGAAACAAGGTTTTCTACTTACCACCTCAAAAAGTTAATCTCCTACCATGGATAACGCCTAAGCCTTATCCTTACCTTTGCCTTCAACACTCGAACCTACAAAACATCATTAAACTTATCCGTAAGCAAAACGCTTAGTAAGTATATGACATAAACTTAACATTAACAAGTCATAACTAACAATTTTGCTAGCTACAACATATCAAGGAATACATTCACAAACATTAAACATACCTTAATCAAGCATAATTACTATGCTAACATTACAAACTTTCTAGCATTGGATCCAAGCTACTTAACATTAACAATTTCCTTGATCATTATATCATAGAACATCATAATTCAATATAAATTGAAATTATGAAACATTAACAAGTTTAGTCAATATACTTACCTCAATAACCCACTAGTTCTCTACTTTGGAAAATCAATGCTTGCTCTTCAATTAGTTCCTATAAGGGAATTAACCCTAATTAATAACTAATTCATCATTAATTCCATAAATTACCAATCTTTAATCATTTTTCCCAATTCAATCTCATGAACCCTAATTTCAAAATAACATAATTACTTACTTGTGGTGGATTAATAGGTTAGAGAGGTCTTTGAACTTGATTTCCTACTTCAATCTTTGATCAATAATTCAGAAACCCAACTTGCTTCTTTCCCTCTATTATCTTCTTACAGGAGTGACACCAACAACCAAAAACACCTCTAGTTCTCTGGAAATTTCTTTAATTAAGTAGTAATAGATATTTATTTATTTATCTTTGCACAATGGCAATCATAGCCCCTCAAATCTCATTCTTCCTAGTTTAGCCACACATCTTTATACTACTTGACACTTGCTTATATGTAATTTATAACTTTGTCATTTTCCTAAAAGTACATCCTAGATAATTTAATATCATTACTTTTATTATAAAATAATACCTCATCGGGTTACGGGTGTAATAGTTTGGTTGACTAGCAAAGAATGAATAAATAACAACATCACTCAAGTTATTAATATTAGCTACATGAACTTGAGTGCTAGTAGTAGAAACTCCATGAACAGTTTTAACTGCTTGAGCAGTATTAACTTCTCATTTAGTGCTGCTAGAGTTGTTATTTGAAGAGGACACAAAAGCCATGTTTGGTGTACTTGAACTTGAGCTAGACATCCCTATAACTTCTAGTTTATACACCTTAAGGTTGTTATATGGATCATCCTTGCTCATAGTATCCAAATCAGCTTTATTCCTCCATACAAAAACATGTGTGTTCTATTCATGTGACAAACTTCTTAATAATTTTTTATTAACATCTTCTTGTGAAAGCTTTTTACCCAAAATCTTCAACTGACTCACAAGCGTTTGAAGCTTATTAAAAGTTTGATCAAGCATCATTCCCGCCAAATCTCTTTTCTACAGCTTCCAAAGAACAACTTAGCATCTTTTATAGAGTTAAACTTTAACTGATGTTCATTGAGAATGCCCATCATTAAAGTACTTCTGGTTTTTACCTCCAGTCTTCTCTGAGCCTTATCTTCAGCAGTTACAACAAGCAAAGCTGTCTCAACACCTTCCATAATCTTTGTTTTTGGCAAGGTGTTACCATTCTCTATGACTTCCCATAGTGAATAGTCTATCATCTGGATGTATTGTTCAATTCTCATCCTTCATATCTCAAACTCACTAGGTTTGAGCATGAGAACCTTGGATGCAGCCACCATGTGTGCAGAATCTTGATCCATCTCTTCTTCTAGATCATAGCTTCTCAACAAGCTCTGATACCACTTGTTGATCCCAGTTGAACTAGATCTTCTTCCTTAGCTTGTAAAAGGATTAGTTATATTAGATAGATCTAACACAACTAATGGTAGAAACTGTGTTTGAATGTATTAAAGATTATGCGGAATCTAATCTTTAATATTAAAAAAGAATTACCAATGAAACAGTAAACCAATGAATACATAATTCAACAAACAAGCTCCAATATTATTAATGATAATAATACGAATACTCTTCACAGTATTAGGGTTACAAAACCTTGAAGCTAAATGGTTGAGATACTTTTTGTGTTTCTGTGTGTATCTAACTCTATGCTCTAATACCTCTTTTTATACACCAAAGAGTCCTACACGGCTTACAATACTTTCCTACGCATATCAAATCTTTTCTATAATCATCTAATACATATCTGATAAGCAGTACTAACAAAAATGCCTAACAATACTAACTTACACTAACAATTGTAACTTTGCACCAGCAGTCTTAACTTTGAACAACATTAACTTTACTAGCAGTCTTAACTTTGTAACCGGCAGTTGTAACCACTTAGCATATATTCTTTGAAGTTCCTTAGCAGCTCTAACTTCATCTGAGCAGCAGTAATTCCAATATGAGCACTAGTAACACAAACAGCATGAATAAGGCTTTTAATCCTAACATGATGCTTAAGAAATGAATATTACTCTAGATTTTTCTCCTTAAAATAAATCATGCATCCACCTTAGTATTTTTTGTACTTTAATCACCGGTCTATATTTCCTTCTAAACTCATCGTTTTGGCCAAATAAACCTTGCATGAGATACTCTCCTTTCTTTCAACTTAATGTTTTTAGTCTTGAATGCGTCATCTACTTCCAATTCTTCTAGTGGAAATCAAGTCAGAATCATTGGTCGATATACCCACAAGGATATGAGTAAACTTGGATAAGGCATCAACAACTTTATTCTATGCCCCTTCGTCATAGCTGACCTCATAATCAAAGCCTAGTAACTACCAAATGATGTCTCAATGGTACCCCATGTGTGAGAATGTTCTCCAATCAAATAATTGTGGGTTCAACTCTTGATGAGTACATTGTGAGATTGATTTATTGTGTGAATATTGTGAGATAGTTTGTTGTCTTTTAAAAACATAAAAAATCAAAGCCTAGTAACTACCAAATGACTCGTGTCTCAATGGTATCTCATGTATGAGAATATTGCCCTTGAAGACATTGTGAGATTGATTTATCATGTGAATATTGTGGTTATAATGGTTTATATATATATATATATATATATATATATGTATGTATATATATATATATATATATATATATATATAAAAGTCAAATATTTGGTAAAGTATGTTTGTAAAATTAGTTATTTTTATCATTTTCAATAAAAAAGAAAAAGAAAAAAGAAAAGCAACACACAAATTAATCTACTTTTATTAGCCAAAATACTAAAATTTTGACCTTTGATTGGTTAAAAATGTGGTAATTTTGCTTTTCTTTAAGAGTATATTTTTTGTGTGACAACCGACAATTATTTAAAGACAAAAATAATATATTTTAGTCTTATTTTTTTATAATGTAAGATTATAACTAAACAAATTAATGCTCTTTCACTACATAGGGCCTTTCCCATGTTGGTCCCATTTATCCTGGGTAATCTGCCTTGCTTTCGCTGCTGAGTCAGAGCACATACTCTTCAAGCTTAAAGGTGGAAGGTTTAACCCTTTTGTTGAAGTAGCCTTCGAGCTTCTGTTTGTAATAAGCTTCTCATATCGAAGCTATCTCCGTTCTTTCTTCCAGAAGGTCCAAGTTTTCTCTGAGTCTTTCGTCATTTAGCAAAGAACTTGTGAAATTTCATTCACCCAACCTTAATGGCTTTTTCCTAGCCTTTGTTCCATCCCTTTAATGATGTCTCTATTTGTAAACCTTCACATGTCCATTTTATTGGGGGTGGTAAATTGAGGTAAAAGATTATTTTTTTATATTGTAAGATTATAATTAAACAAATTAATTTTTTTTAGTACTTAAAATTTTAATTGACCTTACGTATATTTACCCTGCAAAGAAAAGAAATGTTGTTCGTCAATTTCCCCTCTAGCTGAGAAATTCCCTTGTAGATATATTTTTCTAAAACAAGAATCTATTAATATGACTTGTATGTTGAACAATGAATCCTAGACAACAAGCTTAAATATAATGTTAAATATAAACATAAAATACCATTCCTATATTGAAGAAGTTGAAAATTAAAGTGTAAGAGGTGAAAATAATTTGAAAAATTAAAGTGTAAGAGGCAAACTGTCATATTGAAAAAGTTGAAAATTAAAACTACAAAAAACTTTAACCTAGATACTTTATGGGAATTGATACTCACACCACATTCTGTGCATTACAGCTTGAATACTGTAATGCACATAATATGGTGCATGCATCAAAAAGTATGGTGTGTGTATCACCTCCCATACTTTATCCAGAGACCTCTCACTCAGTAACATTATTGTCTATTAGTGAATCTCTTGCAACCTTTGTACTACTGGTCCCAAACATCTCTATTTATTACTCCCTCCGTCCCAAATTTATTGTCCACTATTGACTTTTTTAGTTTATCTTCTTTAACTTTGACAATAATTATTTTTATTTGTGTTATATAATACTTGATGAAAAATATATGAATGTACTGGGTTTTAAATGTATTTTCAGTTGGTATAATTTTCATGAAGTATTATATAACACAAATAAATATATTAATGGTCAAAATTGAACAAGAAAGACTGGTCAAAGTCAAAGTGGACAATAAAAATGGGACGAATGGAGTAGATAATTAAAGTTTGTTTAAAACCCATTTTTTAATTTTCATTTACAATATTTCTTCACAAAAACATTTGTAGGTGACAAATGTTATCATTCAAAATTAGAGATATCAATTGCATCCTCAAGACTTGAATATGAAGTCTCGACTTTGGATTAATCATGTAGTATCTCAAAGAACTAACCAAAACTTGTCCTAAGTTATTGCCTTAAAAAAAATTACATGTGGTAGTCAAATAGAAAGAGATTCGTGTCAAGTGACACATTTAAACATGAGGAATTTGCAATATTAGCATATATGAATTATTGTGGCCATGGGTGTTGATGTTTAGGTGGAATAGAATCATGTATCATTTACACCATGACAACGCCCAATGGCACAAATAGGGGTGCAAACAAGCCGAGCTTTTACCAAGCAACTCGAGCTCGAGCTCGAGCTTTTATCGAGCTCAAGCTTAATATATTGGCTCGAAATATATAATGAGTCGAGCTCGAGCTTTTATCGAGCTTTAAGTAAATAAGGGTTAATTTGAATATTAACCTAATTATAAATAAGCATTCAAGTTAAGGAAGTCATTTTGCTCAAGTATTCAAGATCTATGAAGCTTATGACGTCTTGTGAATATATTTTGTTGAACTATTTTAGACATTCGAACCTTAACTACCAGTAATATTTACTGATTATGTTTCATTTTAATGTTAGACTTGTTTCATCTTCTTGACTCTTGAATGTGTGGCATCAGGTGACAATTTAGTCACATTTTGTCCAAGTTAGATACGATTCATTGGTTTGAGGTGTATGTCCCTTTTGTAGGGTCTTTATATGACTTTATTCATTGGGTACTGTATGGTATTTGTTCTTCTTTTTGAGTCTTAAGTCTCAACTCCTTAATCAACTTGTTCAGGAGTTGGAATAGGGGTATAAATGTGTAATCCTGTATTCATATACATATATTCGAGCTTTTCAAGCAAATCTCGAGCTTTGATCGGAACTGAATCGAGCCGAGAGCTTGAGCCTAGTTTTCGTTTTCGAGACGAGTTCAAGCCTTGTCAAGCTCGGGCTTGGCTCGGCTCGGTTACACCCCTAGGCACAAATATTGATTTGCATGTAGAAGTTTAAGAATATAATAGTTAGGTCTTACTCCTTATCAATGGGAATCGCTGGAAAAACCTATGTTACTTCCACCTATCTTGATTGAGATGTGTTTCTTTGCTTTCATGGCCACAAGTGGGTTGTAGGAAGAGCTTTCTTTGCGAATACCCCAAGCTATGTCATTTGGAATTCGGATATATGCAAAGCCTTCAATGTCGAAATAATATCATTTGTAAAGTTGAATAAGATACCCCTTGATGACATCACGTGAAAGGGAAAAAACAACCCTAATGACATCAGGTGCCCTTTATATTCGAGTTTTGAAACTTTTATTGATTACTAATTAAATAATGAAAAAAGCAAAAAACTTGTAAGTTTATCAGTATCAAGCAATAACACAAAAAGTAGAGCTTTCATCAATTCATTCGCTAATCCACAGACAAACAATAATATTGTTGTTCAAACTTGATTAATTCAAATTTTGTAAACTTGCCACTTCACTTGGAGAAGACTTTAAGTGATTGTACAAAATTCAGACTATGATTTATATGCATGTACTAAGAATGTACAAAATAATTTACTTGAGTCCGTCAATCACTTACCATTTTGTAAATGGGATTCCATTTATGCGGAAAATGTCAGATTGCTTGATTAAAAAGTAACAAGGACTGACTTTGCAAGGTCAAAAAGCATTTTTTTTCTAAATTCGTGAGGTTAAATCATACAAGTTTTTGAAAAATTTAGTTTTATGGGTATAATAAGTTTTTTTGATAAAATCAAGTATTTTGCTAGAGCATGTTTGTAAGTAGTAGTTTTATCATAGTCCAAAAAATCAGAAAGAATTGTCTACTTTTATTAATGAGGAATAGGTATTTAATATGAATTTATTTCAAAAAGATTTTCATTTTTGAAAATAAAAATGCTAAAATGTACCGCAAATATGCCCTAACTTTCAAGAATTATAAATCAAATACTACTCGAGTCTCAACAAATTCATCATTATTTTTTTATTTTTCTACATCAATACAATGTATTTGCATTAGTATGCTTTAAAATAGATGAAGGTGTGCGGTCGACAAAAATTACGACATTCTCGCGAATTTTTTAACAACTTAATATTTGAATGAAAGTATTTGGAAACAAACTACAGTAACTTTTTGAAACTAATTAAAAAGAGAAATGATAAATGGTTATGAGTCTAAGTTTAGATCCATGTACTAATTCTCGTTAAAGTTGTTCTAATTCCCATTTTAAGAGTGTTCACACATACTGCCGTCATGTTCAATCAGTTTTTCCAAGGTTGTCAAGACCGGGATCCTACTCAGTTTTCGTCTTTGCAAGATCGTGATCGTAAGATCAGATCGAGATCTTAAGATCCTACTCTAATGTTATTTCTTAATAGTTTATAAAATTTTATACAAATCTACAAATTCTAATTCATTAAAACTACAAAATACTATGAATGTTTTAATTTATGATTATAAAATGTTTAAAAAGATAAACATTTTGTTTTTTGAATTCTACAAAAAAATAACCCATACATTTGTAGTTTTTTAGTTTGTAATCCGAGAAAAGTAAGATCAGATCGAATTAGATCTTAAGATCGTATGGTCAAGATCGGGATCCTATAAGATCTTAAGCTTGCAAATATCTGCATGTAGGATCCAGATCGTTTTTGCTTCGCAGTATCGTAAGATCCTAAAATCATGACAACTAGTTTTTCGATTGCAACAATCAAATTTGAAGATCTATTTTTAATTATTATCACTTAACCTGAAAAATCATTTTCCAAACAACAAATACAAAAAATAATAAGATGTGAAAAGGCCTCAGAGATCTTGGTGGAAAAAGAATCATCAAATGAGATTTATATCTCATCAAGAGTAGCAAATATTATCCTTACATCACTGGCCATTCCAAACAAATAAAAGTAATAAATAAATTTTAAAAATAAACAAGCCAAAACACTACAACTTTGACATTTGATTAGTTAAAAGTGTGGTAATTTTACTTTGTTTTTAAAGAATGTATTTTTTGTGTGAGAACAGCAATTTAGAGACAGGAAGGGTATAGTTTGTCCCTTAATGGTTTTTGGTAAAGTAGTTAGATAAACAAGTGGTTGTTAATTTGTTGTTTCTTAAAGTCAGAATACAATTCAGCCGAGGCCTGCTTGGCTAAGCTTATTTATCATTAGCCGATTTGAGTAAATGTTTTATAAGCTCCGATTTAGTGGCTTATTTCAGGACTTGTAAGCCCTAATTTTACAGCTTATTTTGAGACTTGTCGGCTTTTATAAGTTTTCATAATAAACTTATATAAGCCAAAAAGTCTAAAAATAAGCCACAAAATCAGAGGTTATAAAAAATAAACCCAAATCAGCTTATGATAAATATGCTTAGCACAACATGCCCTAATCCTATAAAATACAGTTTTGAAAAGAAAAAAATCAATAAACTATCACCTTCACTTTTAATAAGAAAACATAATTAGTTCTTCTTCAGTGTAAAAAATATAGGTACACCAGAATGCATTGGAAGAAATAAAAAATTCTTGAAATGCCAGAATATCGGTACCAAATAAATATTGGCAACGTACAGCACTCTATCCACTATTCATCAAGTGAATGAGCGACTCTAAATTGTTGCCTTTTTACTTTTACTAATTAAACTACTAATCAGAATATAAAAAAAAAAAAATTATGCCTCAGAAATTGGATGCAAATACTAATCATGTATCAGATGGTACGGACAAGACATAATTCATCACTGGCATACAATTTTACTTAACAAACAAAAAAAAAAAGTGAATTGAGAATATCGTCGGCTGAATGAGAATATGATAAAGGAAGGGGATGTTGTGTGTGTATTTATAGCCACAAACTAACACAATAAAACCCTACTTACTTTTCTCCTCAAGGCCCAAGCCCATTCATCTACCCTCCAAGTCCAACAAGTAAGGGATAATGACTGTTGTGACTAAGGTTGAGCATACAACCCGAACGGTCCGGTCCGCGGTCTTGGCATTTGGGCTAATTCGGTCATCGGTCCGGTCCGGACCAAAATCAATTTACAAGGCTACAAGTCTACTACTCACATTTTACATTTAAAGTCATATCGGTATTAGTAGTTTAGTACGTTAAGGGTAGTGTTATTCTAGTTGTTTCGTATAGCTCTGACAAGAAAAATTGTCCGGAGTTGGTAGAAACGGAAACAAGTACACAATTTGATGGTTTGTAACAAGCGAACATTTCTAGAGAGGCTTTTTTGAGAAGGAGTTTTCTTGCAGAGGACCAACTTTATAGGTATCTTCAAAAAGGCAATTTTGTTCGCTGCCTATTGGCATTTGGGCTAATTCGGTCCTCGGTCCGGTCCGGACCAAAACCGACGAATTTGGGGTAATTTAGACCGAAGGACCGACCGGACCGGTCCGGACCGAGACCGGACCGACCACATTCGATCCGGTCTCGGTCTAAGGTTTATGACGAAATCGGGTCTCGGTCCGGTCCGGTCTTGGCCGGTCCGGTCCGGTTTTTGGACCATGCACACCCCTAGTTGTGACATTCCACCAAATTTTCTCAAACTAAAATAACAAGAAACTAATTAATATTTGTAAACAACTAAAATAATGGACTAGTTCAAATGTAAACTCCTAATCTAATCTTATACGGACTACTTCGTTTATGCGCGTCCTTATTTAATTAAAGGGAATATATTAGCTACAATTAATTGTAGTCAATTGGCTACAATTTTGCACTAAAAATGTGGGTCCCTGATTATTTTTGTGGGTCCTGATTCTTTTCTGTGGGTCCCTGAATCATTGCTAGTGTATTTTTAATTAAGGATTGTTGCCAATTGGCTACAAAAATTGTAGCCAAGCTATCCCCTTAATTAAAATCAATTTACAATAGTACCAGTCACATTTTACATTCAAAAGTCATATTGGTGTTGGTTTAATACGTTAAGCGTAGTGTTATTCTAGTTGTTTCGTATAGCTCTAACAAGAAAAATTGTCCGGAGTTGGTAGAAACGGAAACAAGTACACAATTTGATGGTTTGTAACACGCGAAAATTTCTACAGAGGCACTTTTGAGAAGGAGTTTTCTTGCAGAGGACCAACTTTATGGATATCTCCAAAAAGGCTACTTTGTTCGCTGCTTATTAGCAATGATGTCAAAAACCAACACGTGTCCGGCCCATATTAATCGCAAGTCAAAATGAAATATTAATGTTGGCCACGTCACCAATTCGCTGCCTATAGGCAGCGATTTCTTAAAAAAAAAAAAAAAAAAAAAAAAAACCTCACCTATTGGTGACACATGGGAAGCCAACACAGACATCCTACAATCACTTGCATTTATTAAATGAAGTATAAAAATATGCAAACTACCCTTCAACTCTTTAATATAACAAACTTTTTTCGTCTAATATCTAGCAAATTTTTCGTGAATTTGTTAATAAAAAATATACCGTTGCGAAGAGCTCTGGATTACGAACTAAACGAGCTCAATGTCCATATTCTTTTGACGTACATACGATTTTATAAAATGTTGAAGTTTGATACATTTTTATTTAAAAATAAATAAATAAAAACTTTTAAGACACACTTTAATCACATGGGCTAAAGTCGTGCAATTCTATAAAATAAAAAAATCGTTTAAAATAATCGGAATATCATTCGAAAATAAAAGCGTAAACATTTTTAAACTATAAACGGTATCCTTTAATACATAAAACTACAAACGTCATTTTTTTTTTTTTTTTAATATGTAAAACTAAAACTTTTATTCATAAATTATAACTCATACCCATAATACCTTTATGATCAAAACTCATACCCATCACAACCATATAAAACTAAAACTTTTATTCATAAATTAAAAATTTTACGATCAAAAGACTTAACCATCGCAACCATATGTACAAGGTTGTGTTTGATGCTCATACGGTCAAACACAATCTTGTTTATATGGTTGCGATGAGTTTGTGTTTTGATTGTATGGTTGCGATGGGTATGTTTTGTTCATATGATTGTGATGGGTATGAGTTTTGATCATAAGGTTGCGATGGGTATGTGTTATAATTTATGAATAAAAGTTTTAGTTTTATATAAAAAAAAAGTTGGTGTTTGTAGTTTTATGAATAAAATGATACCGTTTTTAGCTTATAAATATTTAAGTTTTTATTTTCAAAATGATATTTCGGTCATTTCAAACGATTTTCTTATTTTGTAGAATTGCACGTCTATGGCCCATGTGTTTAAAAAAAAAAATTATTATTATTTTTTTTAATTCATTTTTTAAGAAATCGCTGCCCATTGCCAGCGAAATGGTGACGTAGCCAACATTAATATTTCATTTTAACTTGCAAGTAATATGGCCCGTGTTGGTTTTTTGACATCGCTACTAATAAGCCGCGAACAAAGTAGCCTTTTAGAGATATCCATAAAGTTAATCATCTGCCTCTGCCAAAATTTTTGCTTGTAACAAATGAACGACCTTAATGAAAAAGTTGAATATTGGGATGGTCCCTTAAAAACAAAACCTTGTTAATGTATTCTTCTTATGATCAATTAGTATGACCATCACAACTCATAAGAGATCCAACCCATTTCACATAAGAACCTAGCTACTTGTTTCATGATTATAGCTGCACATATATGAATGATGGCAGAGAATTATTTGAGACTCGTAAGTCGTAATAACTGACTAAGTTGTCACGACTATCCGAAGTTGAGCTATTGAGCTTAAACCAAATACACAGGCCCAAAAATAATCTGTCAAGAAACAGACACTTACAAATGAAGAATAGACCTAAAGGAAAGAACACATTTTTGAAGTCCATTGTAAAATCAACTAATGACCAACATTAACAAAGATGTTAGGAAAGCTTGATCCTCGTCACTACAAGATTCCACTCAAATCCAATCATTTCATAAAGCTTAAACAGATATGCTCAAAGTCATCAAATGCAACCATTAGAAATTAAGGTCATGTCATTGATGAAGATTAACATGTTTTATTGTCTTGCTGGTTTATTTACTTGAAAATAAAAAAAGACAAAAAGAGCAGCTAGACCTTGGCGTTATGTTCAGGTCTGTGACTAAACTCAAAGTCAATATGAACAAACGCTCTCTCAACTTCCGGCAGCTGCTCAAGCTTTTCTTGTAGCATTTCCCCAATATTATGAGCTTTGTTGAGCAGCATATCCTCTGGCAACACAATGTCTACCTCCACAAAGTAATGAGAACCAAACGTGTAGGCTCTCACCGTATCAATATGCTTTATTTCCTCATGATGGTTCCATATCAGATACGTCAACTTTGCTAAGAAGTCTGGGGGAGCGCTTCTCCCTATTAACTGTTTCACGTTCTCCATAACCGTCCTCGCCCATGTGCTGATTGTATAAAGTGCTATCTGCAACCAACCAATATCCATTACTTGAAAAACATGATAACAAAAAGCAAATAAACTTGTTATGTGTTTGTTTGTTTAGTATGTTATACTCACAACTATAGCCCCTAACGGATCAATCCACCACTTGTAGCGAACAGCTAAAACAGTTGAGGCCAATCCAACTGAATTGGTGACAACATCAAAGAAATGGTCTTGAGCGTACGCCCTCACAATCTCATTCTTGAATCTCCGACAATACACCATCAGCATAAACTTCACCACAGTGACACCAACCATGATGCCAATCACCCATTTCTCATTATCACGATTCATATCAGGGTGAGTCTGAAACCAATTACAGACGCATATTAAAAGAAAAGGATAAAAAAGAACACACAGTGAGAGCATACCATTCCAATAACAGTTGTATCGATCACTTAAATTTAGCAAGAAAAAAGCACATCATATCACGGAATTTAAAACTTAAAGACCACGGACCTGGGCTATAAGTTGTCTGGCAGACTCTAGCAATATCTGAAACCCGAGAGTTCCCATTACTGATGCAAAAACAATAATTCCCTGCAAATCAACATAAGTAGTGCGATGAGAGTTGTGTCATGCGTGTATACATAATATAACCTTATATAGTCGATTTAATTTGATTTTAAAAATTGGCTTACAACAGGCTGCATCCTCTGCTTTCCGATAGGATAGTGATACTGATTAGGATTTCTCATGGCGTGTGAAGTAAACCATAGGATGAATCCAGATAACAAGTCCAAGAGTGAGTCCAAAGTGGATGCGATGACAGCTAAAGATCTGCTCTCGATAGAAGCATATACTTTTGCAATGAAAAGGATTAAGTTTGCCAAGTTGGAGATATTAATAGCCATTCTCTCATTCTTTGCGAGTTTATCCATCTCATCCTGAAACAAAGTATAGCAATTAACACCACAGACAAGGTACAATTTAAGTATCATACTATGTTGGTTGAAGATTCTAGGAGTATATTTTAGATCGAGTTGTGTCTAACCTCGGTTAAGGTATCAGGTAAGTATCCGGATTCATTGATGGTTTCCATCTCATTGAAGCCTTCAAGGAGCCGTTCCTGTTTCTTGTAGTAGTCTCGAACCTTTCCATGTTTCCCTGACAAACCAAGCAGTTTTATTTATTTATTTGGCAACGAGGCAGCCTAGCTATCCGCATATAATAACTATGGACACTTGGTCTCCAAACAAATGAATATATACCTACCTAAGATTAAGGGCAAGGAAGTTATATTGATGCATATGTATGCAGTGCCGTAGCTGAGTTAGCGGAGACCTTATGCAAAAATTTAATATGATGCCTAAACATGATGATAAAGATATATCGTAACCATCTAGCTTTAATTTTGTATGAGTTCTTCGTCACTCTCAACCATTTTAAGATGAATTTAACAAGTATTTAAAACATAATTTCATATATGGTTAAAATTTTGAAGTTGAAACTAAAATTGATATAAAGGAATATATATTATGAGGCCCTGTGCGGCTGCACACCCTCAAATACGGCTCTGTATGTATGTGTATAAAATTAACTAGTGGATATAGATAGATGCATGCATGATATGATATGATATGATGGTGCAAAGTAACATTATATAAAATGAGTAAAGAGATGGAGAGGGATGAAGAAGTAAGTAAGTACTTGGAGTAGGACGGAAGATGTGGCGAAAAGCAGACGAAAAGGGATTAGAAGTAGATGATTGCGGTGGTGATGACGACGAAGTCCTAGGAAGACGGAAGTGGTCAATGTTGAGTCTCCATGAAGAAGCATTAGATGATTCTGTTTGTTGTTGTTGTGGAATTATTAAGTGGTTTTTGATTGCAGGATGATCACCTTCTTCCATCACCAAAAATTTAAGGGAATGTTTTCTAGAGATAGGAATTGGTTGGGTTTGATTTGAGAGAAAAATTAAAAAGAGCGCGAGAAAGAAGGAGTGAAAACGAGATACAGGGCACAGCGGTTAAGTAAAGATCTATTATTCTATACTTTAAAAAAATATCTTAAAATAAATGGATGTCACAATCGTACTTAAAATGGGGATGGAGGGATATCTTTGCCTTTTTTACAAGAACCAACTGCTCCACTGCCGTTTCTTAATTGACTACATCGTCATCCATCTTTTCTTTCCACTTACTCCTCCTCCTCCTCCTACGTATATATATATATATATATATATATATAAGTTGTATGACACACCTAGCGGTGTTCATCGGTTCAGTTATCGGTTTGTTCTGTTAATTTTTTTTTTCTGGTATAACCGAGAACTGAACCTAACCGAATTCAAATTTGACTAAACTGAACCAAAAACCGAACCCTTAAAAACCAAAAACCGAACCGAATAACCCGAATTATATAAATTTAATAATTTATTCATTTATTTATATATATTTTTTGAAAAAAAAATAATTTTCAAACTTAAAAAATATTATATATTTATATATTATAAAAGAGTTTTAATATATATTTTTTATATAAATATATAAAAAATATATATATATTTATTTAAATTCGGTTTTCGGTTCAGTTTTCGGTTTGGATTACTAAAACCATAACCGAACCGAAAACCAAACTTTTATTTCGGTTTGGTTCGGTTTTGTCAAATTCGGTTCGGTTACGAGTTCAGTTCGGATATTTTCGGTTCGGTTCGGTTTCGATTTTCGGTTTATTCGGATATTACCCAAACCCATGAACACCCCTAACTAAACATGTCGTGTCATCCATCTTTTTATTTATTATTCTACTAGTGATCTATGTCTCCAAAAGGTGAAGATCGGTGGGATCACCCTGGTCCCATGCATCTTAAGGATGCCAACCGGACCCTCTTTCAAAAACCCGGCTCCAGGCAATGAACACCTGTCCCAGTGATTGTCTCTACTAGTGATCTATGTCTTCATTCTTTTCATATATATAATGCATTGCACCATCCATGATGAATCACAATGCTCACCTATTATATTGTCGATAATAATAAATAAAAATTTACTTTTATAACTAGTTAGTGTTTTGTACGTAACTAATTGAGTACATCCATCCCCTTTTAAACTTAAAATATTACTGTACATATATACCCAAAACACTAACTTTCTAATACTAGACTTGTACTAATTTGTATCAAGTAAACAATGATAATTCTACAAGTCTAATCAATGAAACTAGTTAGGGATGAGCATTTCGAACCGAATCCTGGAACCAAACCGGAACCGTACCGAAACGATACTGATTTTTGAAATACGGTACGGTACCGGGACTACGAAATAAGGTGAAAAATAAATCGGGACCACTAATTGATGCGGGACGGTACCAAATCGGGAAATTCGAAAAAGCGGAAAACCCGATTTCCGATACCGTACGAATCCCGTTGATCGGTTGCGGTACCACTAATTTATGTACGGAAAAAAATCGGTACCATTAATTCGGTACGGAATCGGTACAAGACCGGTACTGTGCTCATCCCTAATGCATCATATAGTACAGGCACGGGCGGGTGTAGGAATGCCACGCTATCGTACGTGCTAAAAGTTGGAAAAGGAATTATTCAATATATGTTAGTACAAACACATTATTGTTTCTGCAACTTTATTTATTCGCGCAATGGCCCAAAGTTGGTCCAAGTCACAAAAAATAGCATATACCCGATACAAGTTGGTATCTTTTTAAGAAGATGTCACAAAAATTAATAGTCCAATGCAGGCCCAAATGCTAAATAAATGAAGTTTTTGTTGTTCAGATTATTTGAGGAAGAATGATTATTTGACTTATATGAACTAAGGTATATCTTCAACCTTTCCCTAACCACTCTTAAAATGTGTTGGCAATGAGGTTTAACCATAAGACCTATTTGGATATGAAGGTGTCTAACCAATATAATATGTCTGGTTTGAATGAGGCTCTTTTGAGATTACTAATTTGTAATTAGTTATTAGCTGTTGATCTACAATAACTAGATAGTTACAATTTGCATAAGTATATACATGTTTATAGCGTTTTGGGAACGTGTAGAAAATGTTTTACACATGACAACTTGCAATGATATTTTTTTTAGAGTAAATTACACCGTTCGTCCTTGTGGTTTGCGTTGACCGCATGGTTTAGTCCTTTGACCAAAAAAATTGCACCGTACGTCCTTAAGTGTGAAACGTTATGCACCGTTCGTCCCTCCGTCCATCTGGGCCCACCAATTCAAGATAACGTCCATTAACTAAGGTTTTTAAAAGGGTATATCCGTCATTTCACTAGCAACTAGCATTTCTCTCTCTCTCTTACCACACAAATCGTCCAAAGTGTATATCTCCACTTAACACACACACACACACACACAAACATAAAACACACATCATCATCATCACCATTTCTCTCTCTCTCTTTAACCTAGCCGCCGACCACCTTAAACCACCACCACCGCCACACCGCCGCCTACCACACTACACCACCCACCTCAAAACACTCCCCACTCTCCCCTCTTTCCGATCCACTAGGTCACGCGCCTAAAAACCCTCCCCCACCTATTGGTATACACTCACGTGCCACCACCACCTCACCACAACGCCACCACCGGTTCTCTTTTTGTGTTGTAAGCAAAGGTAGGTTAAAACCCACGAGTTTTGACTCGTGTTTCTTGGTAACTCGTTGATGGGTCACATGTCGGGTTTGATATTAAAAACATGGTGTTTGACTAGAAAAACATGCGCGCCACCCTAACCCCACCATAGCACCACCCTTGTTTCTTTTACCCCGCGCGCCAACAACACACACAAGCGAGTTGATTCGTTTTGAGTCGGGTTTTGGCTAGAAAAACGTGGTGGTTTGGTGGGTGGATGTGGAAGCTAATCAGGATTATTATGCTTCTATTTTACAAGCTGAGAATTTGGTTGAAAAACAAGCTCTTGATGAATTAGAACAAGAAAAAGTGGAAATTGCGAAAGAAACGAAAGAAGCGAATGAGGAGAAAGTGAAATAGGAAACAAGTTAGGATTTTTTATATTTTTTAGAGGTAATTTGAAAATGGGAAATAATTTTGATTTTCTGTATTGAGATTTTTTAGTTCAGTGGGTATGATGTGTGTTATGAGGATCTGCTTCTTCTTTTGCCGGTTGATAAGTATAAGGATTTGTGTAAAAAAGATGTTTTTGCACTTCTTTCTAGACCTGTTCCCTTATAGATAAAGTTTTCATATACGTATATTTTGCATTTTGAAGTATGGAATAAATTGTTACTTTCTCGTATATGTGACGTTTGCGCATTAAAGAAGTCAATGGCTTACTTTCTTATGAAACGGTTTCTTTTTTTTTTTTCGTATAAAAAAAAGATGAAGGATAATATAAAATTGTATCCCAGAATGATTTATTGCACTGCACAACTGAACTAATAAAACTTCTTTTGTTTTTTGATTCTTTTGTTATTTGATTTTCTCTATATAATGTGTGTTTTGATTTTCTTGTTTGAAAGTTGAGGAGGATGTTGGTAGTTTTGGTTTGTAAAGAAAAAGTTAAAGATGATGATTTGCTCGACTTGTGTTTTTTTTTTGTGTCTGAAAGAGTTTGAAGAAAATGAATTGGGTTTTTGTTGGCTGAAAATGAGATGGTGATTGATTTGTTTGTAGAAATTGAATTGGGTTTTATAATAATAAGAGAGTAAATTACACCGTTCGTCCTTGTGGTGGCTTTGGAAATGACGGATATGCCCTCATGGGTTAAGTGAATTAACTGACGTTAGTGGGAGTTGGTGGGCCCAGATGGACGGAGGGACGAACGGTGCATAACGTTTCACACTTAAAGACGTACGGTACAATTTTTTTGGTCAAATTGCCTGCGGTCAACGCAAACCACAAGGACGAACGGTGTAATTTACTCTTTTTTTTATGTTGTACAAGTTTTTAGTGTTTGGTGGGGCACCAGAAACTATGTCGGCAGTGGCTAGGGCCTAGGTGTCCACTAAAAATAAATACCTAAGTTGCTGGTCACACAACTAAATATTTTATTCTTCTTGTGTGACAGCAACTAAGGGGGGTGGCAATGGC
The DNA here is from genome assembly GCA_910596185.1 of Chrysanthemum makinoi. NCBI lineage: Eukaryota > Viridiplantae > Streptophyta > Magnoliopsida > Asterales > Asteraceae > Chrysanthemum > Chrysanthemum makinoi. Next base: position 784,609 of record OU343222.1, on the reverse strand, counting down.
TTGGTATGCCTTCCGCATGCCTCAATGCCGAACGGTAATACCGTTGCCACTGTTTCGGTATGGTGAGGTATGGGTGCAATTCGGCAAACTTTACCGAATCGGTATGAAGCAAGGTTCAAGAAAACTAGCCGTTGCAACTAGAAAAGTATGGTGAATCATGGTTGCCACTAGAAAAGTATGGTGAGGTATGGGTGAGGTATGAGATGAGGTGGAATGATATTATTGGTGGGTGGTGAGGTATGATTGAGGTATGGGATCATGGTTGCCAGTGCCGCAACGCAATTTGTGAGGCTTATTACTACTGTATTATTCTTTGATCCAGATAAGTGTAACGAGATACGTGTATATTTGGCTGGGCAAAGAAGGCGGTAAAGTTGTAGTATAGTAACTTATTATAAACTGGTGGCCGTTAATTTGTGTCGATCTGCAGGTGCTTATTCTAGTGTATCATTGGTTCATCATCACGTACTGGTGCCACTTCTTACAGGTAGTTAAGTTTCCTTCTGTCAGTCAATGACCAATGATGAAGCATTTTATAGATCACCCGTTTTGACCCGATAACCATTTTGACCCGTTACCCAACATGTCCATATAACCAGCTGTAATTATGATATATCTAGAAGGAGGTTGATGACAACTAAGTCAAATTGAGAATTTACAATTGAAAAGCGATAATGAGACCATGTTACTTTCTTGGGTTTCTTCATTTTTGAGGTGTAGATAATACTGAAATATTTACTCCTAATTCGGCATCTGCGCATATGTGGAAACTTTGTAAATGTATCACGAGTGATATCACTAGGATTAGTAGATGCAAAAGTGCATACTTTGTAGGGTGGTCCTAAATTATCGTTTGACGATAACAAATGAAGAAGTCATGCTAATCATTAGACCGATGAATATAACAAAAAGGAAAAATGGGGATAAAATTAATTAATGAGTCCACAACAGAGAAAATATGTATGTTGTATTCACTGAATGATGTACGGGACGGCTAACATGCACATTCTGTGTTGCTGATCTGTTTGAGAAAGTTGTCCTCATCAATCTGCAACTGTTGCATGTACTTGTCAAAAGCAGCCACCAGCTCTTCAATGCTTTCATCTTCATGTTGCTTGTCTGTCTCAACCAAAGCCGAATTCTGTACTTGCAGAGATGTAGCTGTATTCTTATTACTCGTGTTATCTTGATAGAAAGCAAAACCAGTTCTGGAATTTGGATAATCATTGGCTGCATATATACCTGCTGCTCCCCCTTTATTACTAGAAGACTCAAGCCATTGCCTCAGACTAGCCACAGTCTGAAACTCCATATTAACCGTTTTGTTTCCTGTGTCATCGGAACTGTCCTGAACTGGAACTTTTAGCAACTCACTATCATCATTGGTGTGACTACTAATCCTTTGAAGCAACTCATCATATTCCTCGACAGTATGGAAGCTTGCACACCGTTCAATTACGTCAACTGTATGGTTGTTGTTGTTGGGACTAGGAAGAGTGAATATATCATGTTTCGATGATGCAATGAGTTCCAATGCATCATCAATAACTGTATGTTTGGTTTTGGAGGGAGTAACAAGGGAAAGCAAGTGATGATCAGGAGGAGCATGCTTGATTAAGACGCTGTTGTCCGGCTGCTGCTCACGAGTCGATGGCTTGGAGGATATGCAACCCATTTGGTTCAAAAGAAGCAAAAACCAAAGCAGAAATATTGTATGAAACTGATGATTAGAAGTGAGTCAAAGAATGTGAACAATCAGCACAGGTTATCTGACTTTATTAAAATTGCACCACTTATTATGACTTACCAACCAACTCCCTTCCTTTATTTAGCACACATTCTTGTTAGACAAGTCTATTAAACTAATAGTCTATGATAATGTTGTTTTTGGTCTTCAAATTATCTTTCTCTATCCATTTGCTCAAAGCAGTCAATTATTTTATATATAAAATTAAAATAAATTGTTAGGTATGCACTATCTGTTGCTTTAGCTTACAACAACATATGAAACACCACTTCCAGAAAGAACTCCATATATATTAGCGGACCTTACCCCTATAATTATAATATTCCTGGTCTAACTACCGAATAAATGTAGAAACAAGCCGAGTTGAGCCTAATATTCGTCGACAATCATAAGTCTTGAGCTCGAGCTTATGATTTCAGCTCGAGTTCGGCTTGTAACGAGCCAAGCTTATAAAAGCTAGAAACGATTCAAGCTTAAACGAGTTTGAGCCCGAGCTCAATCCTTGTTTGGGACTCGTTTAATAAACGAGTTCAAGCCTTAGCTTTATATATGCGTTTATCACGTATAATTGCATAGGTACATTTATATATAAACGAGCTCAAGCCTAATGTACCCAACAACTACTTGTTAAATATGATAAGAGTAGAACTCAGACTAAAAGTATAAGGCTCAAAACGCTCGACGTCAAGACTTATGATCGTAAACGAGTTGAGCTTGAGCTCAAGTTTTGGCAAGCTCGTCCTCGACTCATTGTTTCTACATTTCTCCCTTATTTGAAAATATTATAATTTTGAAAATAACATCCATTATTAAATTTGTAACGGGTTTAATTGTTAAGTAGGATAGGGTAGTAGAAATTCCATTTATTCAAGTTCACGGTATCATTGCACCTTTAAAAGTTTAGGGATACTAAAAATTGATTTCACTTAGCCAAATTCTGGGTACTAACTACATTTTTGCCTATAATTTACCATGTAATGATATCAATCAGTTTTATTTGTTTTCTAGTTGAGCCATCGTCCACTTGGGCATCTCGATTCACTGAAGCAAAGCCTTAACTACTACTTCCTCATGAAACTATCAGGGGACGTTTGTTACGACTGAATCACAAAGAATGGAAATGCACTGGAGAATGAAATGGCATAGAAAGAGAATGAGTCCGATATAAGAGCACTCCCAACAATAACACCATAACACCAATAACACCGTCCACGTCAGCGCATCACTTTACCATTTAACATTAACATCCTCAAAAACCCACAACCAATAACTTATCCCAATAACACCATAACACCACTAATATTTCATATTTTCAATTTCAACCCCTAAACTAAATCAAACACTTCATTTTTAAACTAAAACAAACATTTCATTAAAACTTAAAACATATTACAATACGAGACTAAAAAAAAATACAACGAAATAAAAAAAAAATACAACGAAATAAAAAAAACCATACAACGAAATAAAACGTTACAACAAATTAAAGGAAATGACGAGAATACGATCTACTGACGAGGTTTCAAGTTATATTTTGCGATGATTCGATCTTTTTCGTCATTGATCCACTGCATAACCATTGGATCTTGCCCGCAGATGGCGTCATCAAAAACTTTATTTCTTCCAACCGGGTTATTGTCGGATCTTTTCTGCTGCGGCCCGATACGCCGCCGGAGACTTCTCGTTTCAATACGAAACTCGTTTGCCATAGTTTCGGTGAAATAAGCGACGAGCTCGTTCCTCCATGCTTGTTCCCCGAGTACTTGTTGTAGTCTCGGATCTTGGTTTCTTACTAGCACGTTTCTTTCCCATGGGGCGAGGTTGTTCATCTTGACCAAACAAATCCTCGTTTGTTTGGCTTGGGACTTCGCCCGGTTAAATCGACCGGTTCCGGCGTGTTCCATTTCTTATAATGACGCAAAACCTCCCAACGTCTTCGAGGCCAAAAGCTGATCCCTTGGTTTCCTCACGATACCATTGCTTTGCCGTTGCATCACATCCGAGCTCACTTTCCCGCTTCGTTGATCACGTTTTGAACGGTTGTAATGAGAGTTGAACTTTGTGCATATGCCGTTCAAAGTTTTCCACTTGCTTGACAGCATGTCCTTGTTGCGCCGTTGAAAGTTGTTTTTATTGAACTCATTTCGCACCCGATACCAAAACGTATCCTTGGGTTGGCACTTTCCAACTTTCGGATCCTCCGAAACAGCTATGTAACATCTTGCAAGTAATGCTTCCTCTGCTGGAGTCCAACGTGAGTGAACAACAACTTCGCCTTCATCAGAATCAACTGGTTCGGGCTCGGGGTCTTTGGATTTCTTTGCTTTTCGCTTAATGCGACATTTTCCTTTTTTTGGAGGAGACGTGGGTGTGTCAGCAACATCATGTGTTTCAGTTTGTGATTGTTGTGATTGTTGTGTGAATTGTAGGTTTTGAAAGTTAGAGTTTAAGGTGTTTTGTTGGTTTTGTTGTTGCCAATACAGAAATGCTTGATGTTGTTGATACATTTCTTGGCTCGATAAGCCTAGTGGGTTGGGGATTGAAGATGAACCGGCGTTCGGGTTAGATGATGAACCCAGGTTTGAGGGATTCCACCCACTAGCAAGAAGATTGTAGAAAGTATCATCGTTGCCTCCCGACATTGTTTTTTTTTTGCAGTTAATAGAAGTTGAAAGATTGAGAGAATGGAGAGGATTTAGTAGTGGAAGTGTGAAAAGAAATGGTGTTTTAATTGGGTATTTATAGTGGTAAAAAAAGGTTTTTGAAAATTTTTTTGAAAAATAACGGCTAGTAGCCGTTTAGGGTGGTTTTTGAAAATTTTTTTTGAAAATAACGGCTAGTAGCCGTTTTAAGGGTAGAAAGTGTAAATTTTTTGAAATTTTTTTTTTTTTTTTTTTGCGCCTCCCCTATAACGCCCGTTGCTTTGGCACGCGGGACTTCCGTTTTTCTCTTTAACGCCGAGGTCCCAACGGTAATAACGCCCGTAACGCCGTTTTTTCTCGTTTAACGCCGTTACGGCGTTACCGTTGGGAGTGCTCTAAGAGAATGGATTCTAGTGTTTGGCAAAAATAGAGAATAGAGTGTCAGAATCGATTAAAGAATCAATTCCTTTGTTTGGTACATAAAAGAATGAATATATAAATTTTCAAGTTTTTTAGTTACGTTGATTATTTGACGCTATCAGGTCACATAATTATAATTATGCAAACATAATTCAAGTTTTTTGTCATATAAAAATATATTATATCATCTCTACGATTAAACAAAAATGACAAAAAAAAAAAACATATTTCTACAACTTACACATTGCACTAAACACAACTAATAAAAAAGATGGATATTGTATAATATTCATGATCGAACTAGTATATACACGTAGAGGATAAACAATTAAAACCTGATTTACAAACACTAGTATATACACATCAATATTTGTATAATTTTCTGCTATAGGGTTTTTACATGTTACGAAGTAGAGAAAATTTAAATGCTTACTCTTATTTTGATGCTTACCAAGGGACAAATCCTCACCATCCATCTAGTTTGATATAATGGTGAGGATTAATCTAAAATTTAATAGATAAACCTAAGTCCATGTTTTTTTTCTTGTCTTTTTGTCTTTCTTTTTTATTCACATTTTTTTATGAAAGCGTAAAACATGTCAAAGCGAACGAAAAGCGTATGAAAATGGACGGAAATGAAAACTGATGAAAACGACGAAAACGTATGAAAACGACGAAAATGTATGAAAACAACGAGAACGTTATGAAAACAGACGAGAACGTATGAAACGGCGAAGACGATGAAACGGACGAAAACGAACGAAGACAGATGAAAACGCTAAAAGCAGACGAAAACGAATGAAGCGAAGCTAAAAAAACGCGAATTAAAAAAAATGTGGATTAAAAAGAATTTAAAAAAAATAATGAAATAAATCGCGTGATTTTTGTAGTGATTTTTTCATTCAAAAATGGATAGAGAGAAGCCTTAAATTCTTATTCTCCACATTTCTCCTCTTTAAAGAAACAAAATGGGGAATGAGAATGGTAATTTAATTCCCTGTTTCCATTCTTATGTCAAACAAACATGAGAATCAACCTCTTTTTCCTTTCTCAGCTTTCCATTCATGCGTACCAAACATCCCCTTAGGGTGTGTTTGGTAGAGAGAAATGAGACAAGAGAAATGAAAATGAATTAAATTTCATTGTTTGGTAGATGACAGAAATCAAAAAGTGGAGAATTGGAGGGAATTGATAGAGAATTGGTAGTGTAATTTTTAAAGTTTCATTTCCATCACTTTTAGTTGGGAAATTGGAGAAATAGAAATGGTTAGTTTTTTGCAATATTTCTTTTACAATACGTATTTTTCCTTTTTAAACTTACATGTGTATTTTAGTATCATATAGATTATTTGTAACTAGGGATGAGCATTTCGAACCGAATCCCGGAACCGAACCGGAACCGACTGGTACCGATCAAAGTACCGATTCTTGAAATACTGATGCGATCCCGGGACTACTGAAATAAGGTGAAAAAAATCGGGACCACTAATTCGATTACGGGCCGGTACCAATTCGGGAAATTCCGAAAAAAGCGGGAAAAACCGATTTCTACCGTGCGGTACCGAATGCGATCGTCCGATAACGAATCCCGTTGACGGACCGTACCACTAATTTATACTCGGAAAAAATCGGTACCACTAATTCGATGCGGATGGATGCGGGACCGTCGCACGTGCTCATCCCTATTTGTAACACCCGATTTGAGATACTGCAGCGGAATTCAAACTGGGTGTTACTTCATAACAACAATCATAACAATAGAAAGCGAACTCTAATGGAGTCGTTTTAAAAGATTTATCATTCGATTTATATAAATATCAGAGTTTACAAAAATGAGGTCCCAAATGGTTCCAAGTTTACAAAATACATCAAATTGGTTTTTCGAATGATAATAAAATTTATAGCCTTCTTGAGTATCTGTGCTCCTCCGTGCCAACCTCGTACAATATGGACCTGAAATACATGCTTAAAATTGTCAACACAAAGGTTGAGTGAAATTCATAGAGTTTTGGAAATCAGTTGAATACATAATGTTTGTGTGAGTTACGTTGTTATACACTCATAATGTTGAAAACAAAGCTGTTTATTATTCACTAAGCATCATGCAATCAAGGCGTTAACGTGTTCCAAATTTAATTGGAGAAATTGTTGATACGTGCCCTTAACAAGTAAAATTGCCATTTTTACCTAATGTACTCAAATATAGTGCGTTTGTTTACTGGATCTGGTCAAACAAACGGGATTAAATCCCGATAGATAGATCTATCCACAATATTCGTGCTCACTTCACTCGTGATTAATGATTCATGATTTAGGGACTTAAGATTGGCAAATGCCGTAACTTAGTGCAAGTAAAATAATCAGATAAGTATAGAATTTGAAAGCAATGTGTTCGGTTTAAAATAAAGCATGTATCTCCCCCAAGGGTTTGTAAAACAATTAAGTAATAGAAAGTGGGGCTATGAACTCACGATAATCAGTAAAAGTTTAGAGTACTTATGAAAGTAAATGAAAATAGTTGAGCATGTATCTCCCCCAAAAGTAATTTCAAAATGTATAAAAGTAGAGGCTATGAACTCACCTCAAAGTAAATGATATCAGATGTATAATGAGAATGATGGATATGCCGTGAGAACTTCTACGAGCAACCTAGAATATGATGTTGCGACTTAGGTTTAGAATAATGTTTAGGAAAACATAAACCATCCTATATACGTCTCTATGTTGATCATGATGTAGTGCATGGTTTTTGTGTATGTTGTTTATAGAAATGGTCTAGTTGTGAAAACATGTCTAGTTTATAGATATCATTTACTAGTTCGGGCCATCATAATTAGGAGGTCATGCATAACGTTAGGAGCTAGGACACTTTAAATCGTAAATCCAGCAACTCATCGAAACGTTTACCCAAATGAAACCCCTCACATGAAGCTCCCTACTATTGTAGCACTTAGTAGATACAATATATGTTTTGAGTGAAGATTGTTATATAAATAAGTTTATCATGTTCTTACAAGTTCTCGACGTTCCAAAAATATGATTACCTTAGTTAACGATCTTGGGTAAACAAGCCTTGAGGCTTTAGCCATGGCCTTGCCGTGACTTTGGTCTTGACTACCATGGTCTTGAGACTTAGCTTTGACCTTAGCCGTAGTCGTGGTCTTGGCTTATGGCCATTAGGCCTCTTGGTTTGCTTTTAGTTGTGACAAAAGTATAGTTATGTGACTATATTTACTGGCATTTTCTGTTTTGAAAGATTTATAGCCCTGTTTAAAGCGTTTTCAAGGTTCGAGCTTCTTTGCTAATGAACGAAACGCGTCGTTCGGACAACTTTCGTATTTTAACTTTTGATGATTCGGACCAGAAGGGCCTCAAAACTTCAGATTTTAGGCAGTAAGTTATTTTAATGATTCATGTTTTAGTTTTGCTAATTTCTTTTTGTCATAACTTTTGACTCGTGTGTCCGTTTAGGGTGATTCAAATTGCTACGTTTTTGTTTTAATATTATCTACAAGAATATGAAAAGTATCAGATCTATATGTGGTCGAGTTTGTGGAAACTTTGTACAAAAGTTTATCATTCATACACTTACTAACCCAAGTTTAACATATAGGTTCTTATAACTTGTTTTAAAGATTTTTGTACATCATGATCCAACATAGTAATTATATATATAGCATGAAATAGTTAAGATTATGAATAATAAAGATGAGATGATGGTGGTGATAAGTTGCTTACAACTTTTGGCTTTCAATAAGAAATGAGTAACTTAGTAAGGATAGGACTTTGATTGATCGCTTAAGACTTTGGATTGAGCTAGCTTTCCACACCTTGGCACCCTTGCAAACTTGAAGAGTTGGTGATGAAGTAGTAAGTGACTTGAGTGGATCTAAACTCAAGAAGATCACTTAAACTTGCTAGAGATTTGATGTAGTAGCTTGATCTTTGGAACTTCCTTGCATAAACTTGGAGTTTATGGATCAAATGATGGAAGATGTGAAGGATTTATGATATGAACGACCAAGAACAGATTGTGGAGGTCTTTAGGATGTATTTTACTTCCTATTTATAGGAGGGTAAGTTTGGTTAACCATATATTGGGTTAAATATTAACCATGGTTAAGTTAGGACACTTGTAAAGATCTAAATGTACCATGGTTAGGATGATGCCACCAAAATGATGACTCCCCCCCCCCTTAGGTCAGCCTAAACAAGATAAGATGACTCAGGTGGTTAGTTTTGGTATTATCTTGGTTACGGAGTGAGTTTTGGTTCCGTTAATCGCTAATCGTAATCCGTTAAGCCATAAAAGCGTAAACGGGGTATCGTAAAAAATCTGAAACTTGTAGGAATGATGAAACTCATCATTATACTCCATAAAAAAATATAAAATGGGTGATAAGTCTCATTGGTGCAAAACGCTGCTTAAAAGGCTGGAAATACGGGTCAAAACGCGTAATTCGCGGTTTATCGAGAAAAAACGAAATTTTAGGGAAACGGCCGTGAATTTATTTAAGTAGACTAAAATTAGTCTAAAAGTGATATGAGATGTTAAAATGTGGTTTTCGTCATGCGGGACAACTTCTGATTATTCGTGAAATTTAAAAGTTCGCGATTTAAGCAAAAATGTAGAGCGTACAAGGTTAATTCCTTTATGGTCAAAGGAGGAGGGAAATATGTTTGACTTTTCCAAAAATATAAAAGTTTCAAAAACATATTAGAAACGATCGAGAATCGTTAAGTCTCGGATGTAAGTAGAATTGTTTAAAGCGTAAGTTTAGTTTGGTTCTGCAGGGCTTATTTGGTAATATTAAAAATAATAATTCTTAAAAATTCTCAAATTAATCATGAATGATCTAAAAATTTATCTGATGAGAGGAAAATTGTCAGGGTTTATTTTCGTTAAGCGCGTGATGTTTAAACGGTGGACCGTCCAAATCGAAACTTTAAAACGATGTTTACTTAATAACTTTTGCGAAAATGATCTAACGATGGTCGAATTCTCAGGTCATTACTAAAATAATTTATCTTACGAGAATGTGAAATAAAAGTTTTACGGATGAATAGTGAAAGTGAATAGTAAATGTGAATAGTAAATTCTCGAAAATGAAAAGTAACCTAAAAATGCGGGTGGTTACAGTCTCACCCCCTTAATGGGAATTCCGCCCCGGAATTCAGGGTGTTTACCCAGATGTTGAATTGTCTAGGAAATGTGGATGTATACGTAAAATTCTAATCTTTGTGTTCTCAAGTTTCTAGTTATAGAATGTATTATATACCATGTGGCTTAAGTTGATAATCTAAAGGGTTTTATTAAAATCTTATAGAGTTCAATATACCTAAAGTTTGATTTTTCCCGATTCTCAAAACGAATCATATCTTATTATATCGAGGCTATCAATAAAACCTTAATTTCTATCATGGAGTTTTTGGTGATAGTGTGCGTATGGAGCTAATTTGTATTTGTATGGTTTCCTTAGTTGTTTCGTGGGTGATCTCTGAACACCTTAGTGCATCAAATGGTTAACTAATACTTTCGTCTATATAGTGCCTCAAAATGGAATAGTTTTGTTGTTGTTAGGGTAGCTGTTGTTAATCAAAGGTGTAAGATATTGTTGATGTGAAATAGTTTATAACGATGTGATAACTGTTCGTTGTAGGAAAGTCTTGTTAGTGGCAAGTGGTTATCCAAACCATTTCCAAAGTTGATCATGTCTTAGGTGGTTTCGGGATGAAGGCTATATCGTATAGTGTTTATACCGACTAGTGTTTGAAAGAAAGCGGTGATACTGTGAAGTTTTACATACTGACTTATAATGGAGTTTAGATAATGATGTGATATGTTGACGATTAGAAGAGTGTAGCGTACACTTACCATTATTGTTAGGTAGAGATGTCAAGTTTGTTTTGAAATCAAAAGTGAATTTTAAAGGAATATGGCGGAATGAGATCCTTAAAACCTAAACAGGCTAGTACTCCTAAGAAATGACGAGAAGATTTGATGACTATGCCAAGATAGTAGTTAGGATTATTTCATAAATGAAAACTTTCAAGAATGAAATTAGGTAGTATGAATAAGATGTTAAGATTTTGCTGAGTGGTAAGACACTATCGTGTCTCTAGATCTTTTTAATGAATTATGGTGGTTTATCGAGTTTAAGTAGGAAATTAATCTGAATATAACCCTTGTATAAGCTGTTCTCGTGTTTGAAAAATTTAAGTCTAACATAGTTAATCAGACTATGTTCCACTATCCCTAGGTTAAATATAGGTGATTAGGCTATATTTAGCCGAGGTTCGATAAATTTTTCAAATACCTAAATTAGGTATACTTGTGATATGTCCATAGCTTTTGAGAAATTTTCCACTAAGCAAAGGCGATATCAAACCATTCAGTTGCAAGTCATGGCCATAAAAGACTTGTAACCTATGTTTTCACATTCCGTTGCATAGAAGATAGTAAGGGTAGATACGTGTGGAAAGGAAATCTTAAGTAATTCTAAAATAGTTCATACTTGGCTAGAATCACGGACCTTTAACAATGAAGGTTTCAGAAGATAATTTTGATGAATGTAGAGAAAGTTCTTGAACTTCACTTTTGTAGATGATGAGTCGGTTTATCTTTTAGAAATCCCATTTCTTGTATTTCCATTAGGGAAATTGATAAATTGTGACGGGCTTCATGTAAAAGAATATCATATAAGGTTTTATAAGATAATTTGTAGAGACTGTTGTATAACTTACAATATCTGAGGAGTAGTTGAGACCATTGTGCAACTCACAATGTCTGAGAAATAGTTGAGACCATTGTGTAACTCACAATGTCTAGGAAATAATAGGGACCATTGTGCAACTCACAATGTCTAAGAAATGATGGAAAGATCATTGTGTAACCCACAATGTCTTTGAGAAATAAATGATATCACTGTAGGATTCTGATTAATGTCTGAGAATGTAATAGAGACCACTGTATGATTTACAGTGTCTGAGAATGTAATAGAGACCACTGTAGGATTTACAATGTCTGAGAATATAATAGAGACCACTGTATCTCACAGTGTCTTGAAAAATGAATGAGACTATTGTATCCCACAATGTCTGGGAAGTAGGAAAGACCATTGTACTCAGTTACAATGTGTTGGAGGAAGTTTCGTAATCCTAAAATGCATGAGTAGATGCATGATTGGGAGATTGGGAAAATATAATTGTGCCGTAATGCCTAGAATAGCAGGCATTTGCCTAGTATGTTTAGTACATTGTTTATGATTGAAATCTTGTCGAGTGTATATATCAATATACTAGTATGTTTGTATAGCTTAAAATGCCTAAAAGTCACATAATCGTCTGGAGGATGGAAGGCACGGAGAACGGAAGGCTATAAAATATTTTTGTTTGAAAAAGTAGTTATAGTTTAAGTCTCGATTAGACCCGTTTCTCTATAACTGTGTCTCTGATACCAATCTGTAACACCCCCTGATTTTGAGATACTGTGCAGCGGAATTCAAACTGGGTGTTACTTCATGGCACAACAATCATAACAATAGAAAACGAACTCTAATGGAGTCGTTTTAAAAGATTTATCATTCGATTTATATAAATATCAGAGTTTACAAAAATGAGGTCCCAAATGGTTCCAAGTTTACAAAATACATCAAATTGGTTTTTCGAATGATAATAAAATTTATAGCCTTCTTGAGTATTCGTGCTCCTCCGTGCCAGCCGCGTACAATATGGACCTGAAATACATGCTTAAAGCTGTCAACACAAAGGTTGAGTGAAATTCATAGAGTTTTGGAAATCAGTTGAACACATAATGTTTGTGTGAGTTACGTTGTTATACACTCATAATGTTGAAAACAAAGCAGTTTATTATTCACTAAGCATCATGCAATCAAGGCGTTAACGTGTTCCAAATTTAGTGGAGAAATTGTTGATCGTGCCCTTACAGGTAAAATTGCCATTTTTACCTAATGTACTCAAATATAGTGCGTTTGTTTACCGGACCTGGTCATACAAACGGGATTCGTCAATCCCGATAGATCTATCCAAATATTCGCTCACTTCCTCGTGATTAATGATTCATGATTTAGGGACTTAAGATTGGCAAATGCGGTAACTTAGTGCAAGTAAAATAATCAGATAAGTATAGAATTTGAAAGCAATGTGTTCGGTTTAAAATAAAGCATGTATCTCCCCCAAGGGTTTGTAAAACAATTAAGTAATAGAAAGTGGGGCTATGAACTCACGATAATCAGTAAAAGTTTAGAGTACTTATGAAAGTAAATGAAAATAGTTGAGCATGTATATCCCCCAAAAGTAATTTCAAAATGTATAAAAGTAGGGGCTATGAACTCACCTCAAAGTAAATGATATCAGATGTATAATGAGAATGATGGATATGCCGTGAGAACTTCTACGAGCAACCTAGAATATGATGTTGCGACTTAGGTTTAGAATAATGTTTAGGAAAACATAAACCATCCTATATACGTCTCTATGTTGATCATGATGTAGTACATGGTTTTTGTGTATGTTGTTTATAGAAATGGTCTAGTTGTGAAAACGAGTTTAGTTTATAGATATCGTACTACCGTTCGGGCTATCATAATTCAGAGGTCATGCAGTAAACGTTCGAGGAGCTAGGACACTTTAAATCGTAAATCCAGCAACTCGTTGAAACGTTTACCCAAATGAAACCCCTCACATGAAGCTCCCTACTATTGTAGCACTTAGTAGATACAATATATGTTTTGAGTGAAGATTGTTATATAAATAAGTTTATCATGTTCTTACAAGTTCTCGACGTTCCAAAAATATGATTACCTTAGTTAACGATCTTGGGTAAACAAGCCTTGAGGCTTTAGCCATGGCCTTGCCGTGACTTTGGTCTTGACTACCATGGTCTTGAGACTTAGCTTTGACTTTAGCCGTAGCCGTGGTCTTGGCTTATGGCCATTAGGCCTCTTGGTTTGCTTTTAGTTGTGACAAAAGTATAGTTATGTGACTATATTTACGGCAGTTTCTGTTTTTGAAAGATTTATAGCCTGTTTAAGCGTTTTCAAGGTTCGAGCTTCTTTATTATTGAAGGAAAACGTCGTTCCGGACAACTTTCGTGTTTTAACTTTTTGATGATTCGGACCAGAAGGGCCTCTAAAAACTAGTAAGTTATTTTGGCAGATTCATGTTTTAGTTTCGCTAATTTCTTTTTGTCATAACTTTTGACTCGTGTGTCCGTTTAGGGTGATTCAAATTGCTACGTTTTTGTTTTAATATTATCTACAAGAATATGAAAAGTATCAGATCTATATGTGGTCGAGTTTGTGGAAACTTTGTACAAAAGTTTATCATTCATACACTTTACTAACACAAGTTTAACATATAGGTTCTTATAACTTGTTTTAAAGATTTTTGTACATCATGATCCAACATAGTAACTATATATATAGCATGAAATAGTTAAGATTATGAATAATAAAGATGAGATGATGGTGGTGATAAGTTGCTTACAACTTTTGGCTTTCAATAAGAAAGGAGTAACTTAGTAAGGATATGACTTTGATTGATCGCTTAAGACTTTGGATTGAGCTAGCTTTCCACACATTGGCACCCTTGCAAACTTAAAGAGTTGGTGATGAAGTAGTAAGTGACTTGAGTGGATCTAAACTCAAGAAGATCACTTAAACTTGCTAGAGATTTGATGTAGTAGCTTGATCTTTGGAACTTCCTTGCATAAACTTGGAGTTTATGGATCAAATGATGGAAGATGTGAAGGATTTATGATATGAACGACCAAGAACAGATTGTGGAGGTCTTTAGGATGTATTTTACTTCCTATTTATAGGAGGGTAAGTTTGGTTAACCATATATTGGGTTAAATATTAACCATGGTTAAGTTAGGACACTTGTAAAGATCTAAATGTACCATGGTTAGGATGATGCCACCAAAATGATGACTCCCCCCCCCCTTAGGTCAGCCTAAACAAGATAAGATGACTCAGGTGGTTAGTTTTGGTATTATCTTGGTTACGGAGTGAGTTTTGGTTAGTTAATCGCTAATCGTAGCAGTTAAGCCATAAAACGTAAAACCGGGTATCGTAAAAATTCGAAACTTGTAGGAATGATGAAACTCATCATTATACTCCATATAAAAATATAAAATGGGTGATAAGTCTCATTGGGTGCAAAACGCTGCTTAAAGCTGGAAATACGGGTCAAAAAGCGTAATTAGCGTTTATCAGAAAAGAACGAAATTTTAGGGAAACGGCCGTGAATTTATTTAGAGTAGACTAAAATTAGTCTAAAAGTGATATGAGATGTTAAACTTTGGTTTTCGTCATACAGCGGGACAACTTCTGATTATTCGTGAAATTTAAAAGTTACGCGATTTTAGCAAAAATGTAGAACGTACAAGGTTAATTCCTTTATGGTCAAAGGAGGAGGGAAATATGTTTGACTTTTCCAAAAATATAAAAGTTTCAAAAACATATTAGAAACAGGTCATGGTCGAGGAATCGTCAAGTCTGGATGTAAGTAGAATTGTTTAAAACGTAAGTTTAGTTTGGTTCTGCGCTGGGCTTATTTGGTAATATTAAAAATAATAATTCTTAAAAATTCTCAAATTAATCATGAATAATCTAAAAATTTATCGATCGAGGAAAATTGTCGGGTTTATTTTCGTTAAAGCGTGATGTTTAAGCGGTGGACCGTCCAAATCAAAACTTTAAAACGATGTTTACTTAATAACTTTTGCGAAAATGATCTAACGATGGTCGAATTCTCAGGTCATTACTAAAATAATTTATCTTATGAGAATGTGAAATAAAAGTTTTACGGATGAATAGTGAAAGTGAATAGTAAATGTGAATAGTAAATTCTCGAAAATGAAAAGTAACCTAAAAATGCGGGTGGTTACATTATTTAAAAAAACAATTTGTTAATTTTTTTTAGAAATAAAATACATTTAAAAAAAATTTAAATAATTTTTAGAGTTAATTGCATTTTTGGTCCTTGTGGTTTGGCTAAATTGCAGGTTTGGTCCCCAAACCTTTTAAAGTGCAGCGATAGTCCCTATTTTGAAGTTTGGGTTGCATTTTTAGATCCTTTTTGGTGTAAAATGACCAAATTACCTTGTCTTTTTAAAGAAGAAGACAAAGGGTATTTTAGTCATTTAACTTTATCCAAAGACCAAAAATGCAATCTAAACTTCAAAATGAAACTATCATCTTTCAAAGTTTTAGGGTAAACCCTTTTGGCAAACCATGAACCAAAAATAATTAACTCTAATTTATAAAAATAAAATTTTTCAAAAAACTAATTTTTTTTTTAAAAAAAAATAATTTTTTCTAAAATAATTTTTTTAAAAATAAGTTTTAAAAAAAATAATTTAAAAAAATAAAAACGTTTAAAAATATATATATTTTTTAAATATTTAGGAAAAAAAATATTTTTTTAGAATTGTTATTTAGAAAAAAATATACATTTAAAAAAAATAACAAACAAATACATG
Organism: Chrysanthemum makinoi; assembly: GCA_910596185.1. Classification (NCBI taxonomy): domain Eukaryota; kingdom Viridiplantae; phylum Streptophyta; class Magnoliopsida; order Asterales; family Asteraceae; genus Chrysanthemum; species Chrysanthemum makinoi. The sequence goes on along the minus strand of OU343222.1, from coordinate 768,294 downwards.
TGAGTCTCTCTCATAGGACACAATATTATTTAAAAAAATATATATTTTTTTTATTTCTCGAGTCAAGTCTCTGTTGTTACCAAACATTATAATTGAATAAAATTCTCTACTGATTTGTATTCTCTGAATTTCTATTCTCTAACTCATTGCATTTATTTAAAATTCTCTCTACCAAACGTACCCTTAAACTATTTGGAGAAATTCATCCACCTAGGTAGGATTTTTCATCAGAGTTATATATACAACTGCTTGCTCAGTGCTTACGATCAAATATGTATGTATGTACATAGTAAATGGACCGGAGACCGGATCATAGACGAAAATGAAAAATGGAATGAATCGATAACATGTGAGAAACCACATGGACCATTTATGTAGTTGATAATCTAAAAACAAATAAAAGGGCGGGTTGGTCGGTGTGATTATAAGAAGAAGATGAGGGGCTATAAGAGCAGTTTCAACCCCTAAATGAGAGGTTGTTTTTGTAAACGGCGTTAGTCCCTGCCCGTTAGTAGGATAACGCTCGTTCGTTGTTTTATTATTATTTATTTATTATTTTTTTTTTCTTTTCTTTTTTTTTTCATTTATACCCCTAAATGAGGGGTTGTTTTTGTAAATTGTTGGGAATGTTATTGATGTTATTGGGATGTTATGGTTGTGGGTGTTTTTTGGTGATGTTAACGTTAAATGTTAAAGTTGATGTGGCGCTGACGTGGACGGTGTTATTGGTGTTATGGTGTTATGGATGGGAGTGCTCTAATAAGTTTAAGAGAGAGAGAGGGGGGTAATCTGGACAATTCCATTGACCTCATCATCATCGTTTCAGTTTGACTTATAACCCAAAAACAACAACGCAAGTTGTTCGTTTGTCTGTCTGTCTGTTGAAACAAAACCACCTGCTGTAATTTCAAACTCGGAAAGAGCTCTGTCCTTTTGGTAAATGTTTTCTTCATCTCTATTACTTAGTACAATTAACTAAACTATCTATGCTCTTAATTTTAGTACCTCTACCTTCTTCTCATTTTATTATTCTGATTAATTTCACACAATAAAAATACTTCCATCATTACCTGCCATTTCTTCTTCTCATTGCTCGTAACTTGTCAGCATTTATTCACCTAATTAGATTATTCTATCATATTTATTACTATTATTAACCATAGATTACTTATCTCTAGAAACAAACCACCAATTAACATTAATTAAGCTTCCCCCTCAACATATACTACTATGCACTTGCACCTAGTCACACATAAACTATTACAGTCCCAAAGTTATCGCCATATACATACAATCTTAGTCACTGTTTTTTTTCTGCAGGATTCATTCATACCCTTTACATGTTATTTTAGTACTCACAATTCATGCTACCTACTTTCGCCAATAGGTTTATTTAGATAATATTAATAATGGAAGCTTCGAAAGCCCACAAACATCATTTCCAATACAACCACAATGAGTCAGCAGCATCTTCATCTCAGGGCTACTCGAATACCAATACAGAGATGAAACCACCAGGACTAAATTATTCCATTCAGACTGGTGAAGAGTTTGCTTTTGAATTTATGCGAGACCGGGTTAATCCTAGGATCATCATGCCCCTTTCTGCACCAGCAGCGGTGAATCCTAAAGGCGTCATCAATCATAATGGGTCCGAGAGAGGGAGGAACGGTGGTCTTCTGTTTGGTTCTGTGTCGTCAGTACCCAGCACCAACGGTAATCGTGATTATGCCTCATTGATGATCAAGATCTTATGCAGTTTTGGTGGCAAAATTTTACCTCGTCCAAGTGATGGGAAACTCAGATATGTTGGAGGAGATACACGCATTATCCGTATAAGAAGAGACATTTCTTGGCAAGAATTATGGCAGAAAGCAGTAGCACTTTATAACGAAGCATGCTCAATCAAGTATCAGCTTCCTGGGGAGGATTTAGATGCTTTGGTATCTGTTTCTTGTGACGAGGATTTGCAGAATATGATGGAGGAATGTAATCTACTTGGTGGTGATGCTGACGCCTCAAAGAAGCTTAGAATGTTCCTATTTTCCTTATGGCGACTTGGATGATACTCATTTCGGTTTGGTTAACTCTGGTGGCAATTCAGAGGTTCAGTTTTTAGTTGTTGTCAACGGTTTAGACATTGGATCAAGAAGGGAGCCAAGTTTGCATGGTCTAGGGGCCTCTTCAGGAACTAATCTGAATGTACAGAATGCTGATGACATGAACATAAGTAATAATGCACCACCTTTGTCTGACATATCATCATCAATACCACTATCCATGCTGCCAAACTCATTCAGTGCTTATGAGAACCATAACCAGATGCACCATGCACCATCTGACAATCCTTCGGCTGTTCAACCGAACTATGACGGGCTTGTAGGTCAGCAACAGTCAAAGAAGCCAGTGCCCAAGGGTGATACCTCTGTCAAGCAAGAGGTTGAACACGGTTTAAGAAATGAAACAGCGGAGACTAAAATGACTGAGGAGAGGCACCAGGATTCAGAAAATGCGTCTTGCCCCCTTGATGGGGCCAGCAAGGATAAAACTCGTGATTCTAATGACAATGATTCATATGCATCTAAAGAGGAATTGCCTTATGGTGTTACAGAGTCTGATCTTATTGATTTGAGCTACCTTGAGACTCCTGTACCTCCTCCACGGGTATATCATTCTGAGAGAATTCCACGTGGTCAGACAGAACTGAACAGGCTAACAAAGTCTGATGATTCACTTGGTTCTCAGTTCATCTTAACTCATTCACGTTCTGATGTTGGCCCACAAGATTTCATTTCAGAGGATCGTCCTTCTCAAAATGAGCTGCCTCCCATCTCAGCAAAAAAACCATCACGTACAAATCCTCGAAATCATAATGAGGGTAACAACAAGCAGTCTGGCCATGAAACAAACAGCGCAGCGGTCAACGATAATAACACACGGTTTAATAAACCAGCAGAACCGAAATCGCAATTCAATCTTGGTCAACGGGTGGCTAGTGATTCTACCGCTAACAATGCTCAGTCTTCTGCTCCAAATGATTCTCCGGCAGAGCAAGGAGATATAATCATTGATGTGAATGATCGATTTCCCCGTGATTTTCTATCTGATATATTCTCAAGAGCAATGATGTCTGAAGATACGCCTGGTATAGGTGTCCTACCTCAAGATGGAGCTGGATTGAGCTTGAACATAGCAAACCATGAACCTCAGCATTGGTCGTATTTCCAGAAATTGGCAGGGGATGACTTCCCGAACAAGGACGCTTCTCATATTGATCAGAATCAACTTGCATTTTCATCTGGATTTCCATATGTGGAAGATGCTTCTGTAAGAAGCCAGTTAGACTCAACAAACGCTTTTGTTAATGATGAAGCAAAAGATGCAGCTTCTGGCTCTGTATCTCTGCAATCACGTTATGATCCATCACAAGTTAAGATCAGTGAAAGCATGCAGTTTGCTGATATGGTTGAAAACATGAGGATGCCAAACTCAGAGTATGAGGTAAAGTTACATCAATTGATAGTCATGGGAACTCATGTTTTTTTTTTTTTGGTTCTTTTGTTCCTGATATGTGATACATCTTTATGATGATTGTAGGCTGAGTTAGGGAATGTTGGGGTGCTACCTTCTCTAGAAGATCTTGATATCAGCTCTTTGCAGGTATAATGACATGTCTCGACCAACTGACCATTCATGTTAGTGTAATAGACAATTCAATGTGAAGTCGATATCTGTTGGTTGTTGCAGATCATAAGAAATGAAGATCTTGAGGAGTTAAGGGAGCTTGGTTCTGGTACATTTGGGACAGTTTACCATGGAAAATGGAGGGGAACAGATGTCGCCATCAAGAGAATAAAGAAGAGTTGCTTTGCAGGTCGATCATCTGAGCAGGAGAGATTGGTTAGCAAACTTTATTTTTCATTCAATAATTTATGTATTTTTTGTTACTTAAGCTTATATGAGACTAAGCAATCATGTATAACTGACTGTCTATATGTTTGATTCCAGACAATTGAGTTCTGGAGAGAAGCTGACATTCTGTCAAAGCTTCACCATCAAAACGTTGTGGCATTTTATGGTGTAGTACAGGATGGACCTGGTGCGACATTAGCTACTGTCACAGAGTTCATGGTTGATGGTTCACTAAGACATGTCTTACAACGCAAAGATAGGTAATGGTAGTTGTGCTGTTATGGCAAACTTTGATTTATGTTTTTTAATGTACTATAAATATTGTAGCTCTTGTATGTATTTGGTAACTTAAATACTTGATCTGTTGCGATGGTGGTTTGCAGGCATCTTGATCATCGCAGAAAGCTTGTAATTGCAATGGATGCAGCCTTTGGAATGGAGTATTTACATTCCAAGAACATTGTGCATTTTGATCTCAAATGTGACAACTTGTTGGTCAATATGAAGGATCCTTCACGCCCTATATGCAAGGTTACACCTTTGTTTCGTAGTCGACACATGATTAGCAAAACATATTATGTTGTTTATATTTTAATACTGTATTTGTATGTTTATGATGCAGGTAGGTGATTTTGGATTATCAAAGATAAAGCGCAACACTTTAGTTTCAGGTGGGGTGAGAGGAACTCTGCCATGGATGGCTCCCGAGCTACTCAACGGAAGTAGCAGTAAAGTTTCTGAGAAGGTATGTATATTCATGTTACTAAATAGTGAGTATTCGTTTTTTAATCATATATTGTCTGTTTCTGTTGTAGGTTGACGTTTTCTCTTTTGGGATTGTGTTATGGGAGATCCTTACTGGTGAGGAGCCCTATGCAAATATGCACTATGGTGCAATCATAGGTAGGCCGGCTTTATGCAATGTGTAAATAAATTTGAGTACATTGTGGTATTGATCTTTGGCTAATGATATTCTGAATGTTGGTTGCAGGAGGCATCGTTAGCAACACATTGAGACCCCCAATTCCAAAGGAGTGTGATGGTGAATGGAGAAGACTAATGGAGCTGTGTTGGTCGCCTAACCCGATGCTCAGGCCTTCCTTTACTGAAATAACCAACAAGTTACGTGTTATGTCCCACACCAAAACACACAAGGCAAGGGGGGATCTTAGCTAATGCTGTTCTCCCCTAAATTATTAAGAAGAAAGGTACATACTAGATACGGAGTACCAAATTTTGGCACAAGTATACGCGTGATGGAACTGGTATAGATTTTGTTGTTTGTATTATTTGTTGATTTATTTTTTTTAATGATGGCGTATGGGAGAAAACTGTTGTATGTATGTTGTTATACATGTATTGTATGTTCGACAAGAAGTACACAGATGTTTTGCCAAAGTATTGTCCGTGGGGCGGGCATGTGGGTTGGTAAGTAGTTATCAACATTTATTGCACGAGTAATGGGGAGATTATATGGTTGTCGATTAATTCGGAAGTGGAAGATATATGGGTGGTATGGAGAGATCATTTGTGTTTGTCCCAAATTAAGTAGAAGTTATATGATGATTTAAAGCTTGTTATTTTTTGCCTTTGAATATGGTTACAATAGTACCAGCAGCATTTCTCAGCCATTTAGAAGGTGTGTTTTGGTTTGAGCAAAACTTGTACGTAGTAGCTGTTGGAATTATATAACATGACTAATCATAAATATAAACAATAAACATCAAAGTAAGTGCGGAAGCGTATAGGAACATATAATGAATAATTAATTAATTAAAGAATAAAGTATCACGTACCTTACTTGATTCTAGCCGAACAAGAATCAAATCCACAAACTAGCAATTAGGATGAACCTCAATTAGGGTTTATAGGATTATAAAAATTACCCCTTACCGTTTTGTAATTCAATCCAAGATACAATCAATAGTGTTATTGTACCACGTTCTTTACACACGTCTATAACAAATTAAAGTAATGCTAGTTTTAATCAAACCAAATAACTTGAGTTGGAAAAAGTTGATGATCGACACCCACAAGGAGGTGGGCGATCGTTTTAAACAAAACACACACAAACAAATTTTAGGTTTAGCTTAATGAGTACAAGAGATAAATTACAAACACCCTTGGTTTTGTATTTATACCCAAACTAACTTGGTGAACAAGTTTGAGTTGTAGAGGAATTGGGTTTCCTTTTCTTGTGGCCGATCGGTTCTAACCATCCCACAAGGATTAGGAACCTTCCCAATATTTACAACATAGTCCTTTTTCAAATACATTTAACGACCGTTAGTCCATTACACTAATTACTTAACGTCCATTATGTTATTTCATTTAATTAATAAATAAATATAACTATTACATTTAATTATTAACTTTAATTCTCATACGTAAAGTGTGCAATTCCGTGGTCTCGAGTTCGATCCTAACACACGTCTATTAATTTATTGTCCATAAAACCAACAGCTCCCACTTGGACATATCTTAATAGAGTGATCACATCGGTTAGCGTCTAGCAACACTTCGATGCCTCTAGTACAACTCGAGCAAGGCTTCTGGAAAACCTTTTAATGATTTCTCATTATTATTATCCTTTTGTTTCTAATACCATGTTAAATAAAGATATGGAATTAAGTAATTATTTATTCAACCATTCTCGTTTTCGTTATTAGTGATTGAACAATATTACCAAATCTTCGAACATATTCGGGGAGAACTTTGGGCATGGCCATGCAAACATCTTGTCAACCCTACGAGGGGCCCAGCAATATTAAACTCCAAAATAAATTTGAAGGAACAAATTCTATCTTGACTACACGAATAACCCATGAACTTTGCAACACTTCAGGAAACAACCCTTATGACTACCGAGTTCGTATAGCGTTAAGTTGTTCCATGAAGTGCACTACATTCATGACACTTATCGGTATCTCAAGTCGAGGATAACTATTCATAATTTACTTATAACAATATCCACAAAGTAAATTATGTAGTTGGATAAGTCCTATATTCAATTCATTGAATATCATCGAAATGGTATGCATTCTCATCAATATACTTTCAAGTATATTCTACCATATCTCATATTTGTCTTAGTTTAATGATACTCCCATATCATTAATTGACAACAGACGATTTAGAATAAATAAATTTACTCACGGATTAAACATGCAAATATAGGATACAATATATTATAAAATCAAACATACCAAGTATTTGATTTATTATAACAATTGTTTAACATCCCTTATCCAAATACCAAATAGATCAATGCATGAAAATTCCAGTTGATGAATTATGCCTCAAGTAATGACAATCATACTTGTTGACAATGCATAAATCAACCAACTTGATCTATAATAATTTTGAGAATACTTATTTCAAGAATTCAATTAATGAAGTCCTTGTATGTGTGCATTCAACAATCCACATAATAATTCATAAAGTGTGTGACATCCTTTTTCATCAATTTATGACAATTTAAACTTTCAAACATTTTAAAGTTTAAAGTATTCTTATTCTTTTAATGTATAATGCAACTGTGCTTTTAGTAGCACTACTAGTTCACATGGCCATTAACAAGGATGTAATCTTACCATGACTAGTATTGAGTGTCATCTCAATTAAACCAGCATCATTGTATACAAACAACAATATGCTCATTAAAACTCCGTAAACATTAATATCTTATTGTGTAATGTTTGATGCTTTCCTAACTTTCAAGTTTAAAGTTGATGACAATTTGCACAACATTTGACATATTGTTCATCCATAGAATCTAGGAGCAATTCCAAGCTGAGGATGTAATTCTTTTAGAATATTCATTACACAAGTTATCTAATAACTTTTAGTTAGATATCAATGTTGTCAAATCACTTCTTATTTAAGAATGATACAACAATTTTAATACACAACATGATGTACATGATGAATCTACAGGTCAAACTTAGACTTCATTCATGTTCTATCTTGTCAAAAGATATTTATCCATTTCCCAAATGATATATCATGTTTAATTAGAATCATTTATTTTACTGCACATGTTTATTAATAATAAATATATATTCCAATGTTATAAGTTTTAATTCTTAAATCTTACAAGTGAAGTTTCATTCCAATCTAAGACTTAACATTTAGCTTACAAGGAATGTTACTTCCTATATGTTATACAACATATAAGATTTAAAACCTTAACATAATACTCCCACTAGCTTTCAGGAATACTTAAAATTTATCTTATTTCAATTATAAATTGAAACTAGGATTTAATAATTAAACATAAGAATAATTTCATAGATGCATGCATTTATCCATTCATGAATTATTGCACTTCGTACACTTCAAAGATTATATGAATTCAAAAACCTTTCAATTACTTACCGTCCTCGCTCAAGTAATTTCTCAAGAAAGAGTTTTGATATTTCATTGTCATATTTCATATTAATGAAAACAAGTATGACCATTATCATCTTTATATATTTAATGTGTCTTGAAAAGAATATTCAATCATAATCAATTGCTTAAGTATGATTAATAATCTTGTCATAAAACATGCATTAAATATGTTGAATATATTCAATCAATACTCAATTTCTAACCTTGTTACTTTTTAAGAAAGAAGTTATGGTTATCTTGAATCAAACAAATCAAATATACTTTGATTCTCCTAACTGAACATACCATCAACTTGTGGTATTCATTAGAATTAATATTGTAAGACAATCTAACAATATATAAGATAAACATATTCCTTTTGGCTTACCTATTTACCAACTAAGTCAACTTAATGGTATAATAGACTTTCCAAGCCAATTACATGCTTTATAACACAAGTACTTTTTTGACCAAGTCACTTCATATCTATGTCTCATCAAGGAACATAAACTATTATAATCCCATTATACGTTATAAATCATTGATCACCTCAATGACTTCTTGTATATGTCTTAATTAAAAAACATAACAAGTTAACGTCTTACTTTATTATATGTCTTAAAAGACTTTATGTTTATGTCTTTACCATGAATCATAAACATGTTTAACTAAAGTAATTATGAACACAACTCTTGGTTTCAATTAAAATTTCAAGTTAATTTATTTTACTTCACAATAATGTAGGACTACATTATTTTTCATTTATGTCATTCAAAATACATAAATAAACAAATTGAAGTAGTATTAGATTACTTCATTTATTTATGTCATTCTAATAATACATAAATATTTAATTTGAAGTAGTCTTATATCTATCATCTTGACACATATTCTAAAAACTTGTCTAATTAAGAAACGCAAATATGTCCATGCAAGGTCTGACTTCACATAGAGATTTACTTTGTTGTTGCAATCTTGCCAAGTTCTCACATGACGTAAATTGCAACACCAAGTGTTTCTTAAATTAGATATGTACAAGTTATATTAGAATGTTAGTCTCTTACCTTGCAGTCAAGAGAATCCTTTAAATCATAAACCTATATGTTGTACCTTGCACACAATATAGATTTCTCCCACTTGTGCATGGAACAACATCATGTAGGAGATAAACAACACGACATATGTTTGTTTATGTGACTAATATGATTGTGTCATTGATATTAGCATAACTAGTAGATGTAGAACCACTTCCTTGTCTAATAAGGACACGTACATGACTATCCTTGAAAACATAAGTGTCTACAAGTGGAAAGTAATTATCTTAAGACATTCTAGAGATAATCTGGGTTACTACCAAGATGACAAAGCTTGTAACTCCCATTGAATAAGAGATCATTACATTAATTCCTTATTCATGAATAAGAACAAAATACTCCACGGATTTGACAACATTGCAAGTGTTTCATTAACCAATGAAAGAAAATAGTGTTCTATTTACTTCCCTACACTTTTGATAAAGTCCATACATAACAATTACTTATGTACTTAAAGAGTGTATTCTACTACGTAGATGATGAATTATTCATCAATGCTATTAACTTGAAAAATTGGGCATGCAATTTCTTTCTTAATAGTTCTACTATTCCAACAATTGTAAGTAGTACTTTTAAATGGTCAAAACAAAACAACTAGATAAAATATGCTAGTTTGCTTTTACCAATTATACTGATAATTAGTCTAGCTTCTAATTTAATAACTCGGAACATATGCAATTTTCTTAACTATTAAAATATGCTTACGAGTTATGTATTTAGAATTTAGACAATTCTAATTGTCCTATCATACCTTTCTTCATTCATGAAAAGGAATAGGATTGAATCTCACTCTTTCTTATATAAAGAGGACTAGGTTTATCCTTTTAGCAAAGTTGACTCTACCAAAAACCCTTACAAGTGTAGATCAATTTACCAATACAGGAATAACCTTCGTTTACGGTTTAATGTTGCATTAATACATTTAAAGAATTAGCAAAATTCAATTTTAGTATTTTCGATAATTAAACTTTTCAAGAAAATAAAATACCCAAGGTAATATTCATATAACCATAGAATTTTCTCAAAAACTAGGATCCAAATTATCGTAGTTCCATTACATCAGTTGATCGGCTAGTAACGAAAGCACATAATAGGGTGTCGTCGAACAATAATTGGCAAACAATTTCCAATTCCTAGATCATTATGGGATTTATATTTTCCAACGCTATTGCAAATATAAACATGTTTCATCCCATCTTATGCCATTGAGTCCAAGTCTCACTTCCTACTCAACTTAAGTGTCTAACTTAAAGAACTGCAAATATGTCCATGTAAGGTCTCACTTTACATAGAGATTTACCTCTCCATTACAATCTAGCCAAGTACTCTCATGACATAAATTGCAACTTCAAGTGTTCCTTTTAATTAGATGGCATATAACTTAATTTAAAAGGGTAGTAGTTTTGATTTTATGTGGTCAAATCAAAGATGTACAAAGATGTCATGCATTCATCTTGTAGCATAATTTTAATAAAAAACTTTTTATTACAAATTCATAAAGATCAAATTATCAAAGTTTTGATTGAGGTATTGGGTTCACCAATCAAGGAATTTAGCGTTAATTATCGTCCATTATACCGTACTTTTGCATAAGTGTAAACACTTTGTGTTTCGGGTAATTATCCTTTGAAGTGGCGCATGGAATTAAAACTAATTAGCCATTAAGATGAGTTTGTACATTTATGGCTTACTTAGTAGCTCCACTTCGAACTGACAGGGGAGAGGACGGGTAAGCAAAAGCATAACCTTAGACATCCTTTCGGTGTGGTATGCGCACTTCTTTAATTAACCCCTTTATAGTTCGTTCTAATGGGTGAGCCTTTCAACCATAGTACCAAAATCATCAATCAATTAAACTATTGAAAACTTAACTTTTCCAAAACAAATCAAATTTCACCATTGTTTAGTCCGTATTATTTTTCTATTCAAAATTACCCTTTGCTTAAAACTGTCGCACATAATAAACAAACAAGTAATACCAATAAAATATAAACTACTAAAAACAATGCACATAATAAACAATTTATACGTGTAAACAAGTAGCCACATGCAACTTATTCGATAAAACCCTATTAATAATCAATATCTAGGTTAAATTAATGTATATATTAATTAGGGCTTTCACTCTCTCAATTGAGAGTGAGCCACATACATCGACGAATCGATTGCGTAAACCCATAATTAATTATATACCAAATTGCACATAATTGATTCATTAATGTATATAATTGGAGGTTTCCCCAATTCAAGATTTATCATAAATATACATGTGTATAAAACTTAACAATTAATTTTCACATAACCAATCTTAACAATTAAATATTCAAGCAACCATCCATGACGAACATGCATGTATAATCATGGATATAACATAACAATTATTCACGTTGTCACAAGATCGCATACAATTCCATTTCACATAACACTTTATTCATGAATTTATCACGTAACAAATATATTAAATCTAGGTTTCGATATAGATAACAAAACAATTAATATAAACCCTAAAAAAAAATTTAAGGAAATCGATTAAAAAATTTTAGGGTTTCCACCCTTAAAAAAAAAATCGATCCATAATTGATTTTTACGTGTTTAGTAATTAATTACTCATTAAAACCAATGACTCGTGATGACCTTTGTTGGAATTATATAACATGACTAATCATAAATATAAACAATAAACATCAAAGTAAGTGCGGAAGCGTATAGGAACATATAATGAATAATTAATTAACTAAAGAATAAAGTATGCGTACCTTACTTGATTCTAGCCGAACAAGAATCAAATTCTCAAAACTAGCAATTGGATGAACCCTAATTAGGGTTTATAGGATTATGTAAATTACCCCTTACCGTTTTGTAATTCAATCCAAGATACAATCAATAGTGTGATTGTACCCGCGTTCTGTAACACACGCACTACTATAACAAATTAAAGTAATGCTAGTTTTAATCAAACCAAATAACTTGGGTTGGAAAAAGTTGATGATCGACACCCACAAGGAGGTGGACGATCGTTTTAAGCAAAACACACACAAACAAATTTTTAGGTTTAGCTTAATGAGTACAAGAGATAAATTACAAACACCATTGGTTTTGTATTTATACCCAAACTAACTTGGTGAACAAGTTTGAGTTGTAGATGGGTTGGGTTTCCTTTTCTTGTGGCCACGTCGGTTCTAACCATCCCACAAGGATTCCGGAACCTTCCCAATATTTACAACATAGTCCTTTTCCAAATACATTTAACGACCGTTAGTCCATTACACTAATTACTTAACGTCCATTATGTTATTTCATTTAATTAATAAATAAATATAACTATTACATTTAAGTATTAACTTTAATTCTCATCACATAAATGTGCAATCCGTGGTGATCGAGTTCGATCCTAACACACGTCTATTAATTTATTGTCCATAAAACCAACAGTAGCTCAATTTAGTTGAACTAGCCGGGTACCCGCGCGTTGCAGCGGCGGGTACCCTTGTGATTATATTTTTTGGCGAAAATAAGGTTTTTTCGATGCATTGCTTTTAAAGAACGAAAAAAAAAAGAATGTCCATAGAGGTTATTAATTAAAAATTAGTTTTCTTTCTTACTAGCATTTAGTAACATAGCAGGTCTACAGCACGATCGCGGTGGCAGTGCCTAGCGGCTCTTTGGTTTTTGTTGCGAGCAAATGTTGTTCGGTTACACATTTTTTTTAACAATAACCGTACAAATGAATAAATGATATCAGATCAACTAATTATATTTTAAGCTCACTATGTAGTCACAAGGTAATCTCTAATTTCCAATACGATCTCATAGTCACACACGAATAACAAAATCACAAAACTAATATTATATATTTCAGCTCATTTCTGTTATTCATTTTGGATCGATAAATTAGGTATCAAAATTTCAGCCCAATTAATAATTAAGTCCAAACCACAAGTATGATATAACATGCGCATTAATGTGCATTAATATGTGCATTAATGTGGTGTTTTTTTTTTAATATGTGCATTAATATGTTGTATACTATGCTTATTTGGTTGTAAGTCTGAAAATGATGTGCTTTCAAGTGTTGTACATCATGCTCAATTTGTTGCAAGTCTGAAAGTCTGAAAATTTATTAGGAGAGAGATGCATTCGTGTATTATAAGTAGTAGAGATTAAAAAACAATTTTGCGTTTGTCTATTATAGACTCGAAAGTAACGATTATGAAACGAAGGTTACTAGTATTAGGCCGGCTTGTCCCACTGATTTAATTCATATTAATTACAGTAAGATGTAGTATATATTTTCTAAGTTGCACAGTTGCGCACTCTAATAAAAGTGACACTATTTACTATCCATTAATACCACATCGTTTTATTTTTAAAATGTATGTATTGCTATTTTTTTTAACGTATGTACAGTGATTAGGGGTGTCATTCGTCCTGACCTGATCCGAACTTGACCCGACACGAGTCAATTTGGGTTGGGTCAGTCGGGTTCAAAATTATATTCGGGTCAATCGGGTCAACGTCGGGTTCGGGTATGTTTTTTTAGCCTTGACCTGAACCCGACTAACTTGGCTCAACAACACCTTTACATGTAAAAATACTCGGGTTGACCTCGAACCCGAGTTGACCCGAACCCGAATTAACCTGACCCGAACCCGAATTGACATGACCCGAGTTCTAAACAAGGTCGGGTTCGGGTATGTTTTTTTAAGGCTTGACCCGATTTGACCCAACCCGAGTTGACATGAATCCGACCGGGTCAACCCGAATAACACCTCTAATTGTGATTGACCAGATAAATATGCGCGTATAAGGACGATGTACAGTAACGTTAATTTGCGTGCGCGATATTTTTTTTTGTATATATTGGTGTGAAGTGAGTGAAAGTAAAGAAAGTAGTTTAAATTATAATTAAGTATTTAAATCTTGAGAATGTTGCGTTTTTTTTTTTTTTTTTTTTTTGTTAAATAAAAGTATTTTAGTATTTTATTTTAAGTTTTTTAGTTTTAAGCATAGCTTTATCTCTATTACTTAAAGCAAGCATATGTATTTTTTTAAGAGTAAATATCATAAATCGTCCTTGTGGTTTGCCGGGTCACTCGAAAATCGTCCCCGTGGTTTAATTTCATCGGGTTTGGTCCCCGTGGTTTTCAACCCATACGGGTTTGGTCCCTTGACCAACTTATCCGTCGATTGACCAAGTTTTACGGTGACGTGTCTAATAAGTTGGGGGCAATTTAGTCTTTCTATGTTTGGTTAATACTTATATATGTTATTCTTTCATTTTTTTACCCGTTTCAAAACAAACACAACATAAACACACACACAAACATCAATACTTGGATGGTGAGATGCGGTCGTTGTGGATCGAGCCATTATCAAAACATCATGGACACCTACTAACCCCGGAAGAAGATTTTATTGTTGTAGTAAAAGAGTAAGTCTTCAATTTTGTATTTTCAAAAAACCCCCAATTTGACCTAATTTGACCTAATTTTTGGACTTGGTTTATAGGTATCAAATTGTGGGATAGTAGATTGGTATGATCCTCCTATGTGTGATAGGGCTGTGCAAATCATTCCTGGTCTACTAAATTCAATGAATCGGCTACAAGGAGAAGTACTTGAAAAGGCTAATGAAGCTAAAAGAATCAAGAAGTGGTTGATTATCAGTTGGTTGTTGTTTTTCCTTTATTTAGTGTTAAAGTGATAGTCAAGTTGTAGTGGTAGTCAAGCTAAAAGAATCAAGACAGTGTAGTGGATAGTCAAGTTGTATTTTGGGTTAATATGAATGAAAAATGAGCAGTTTTAACTTGACAAATAAAGTAGTCTTTAACTTTTATTTCATATTGCATACATAGATGCATAGTAGTAGCATACATAGATGCATTAGACAGAGGTTGTTAAAGACATTACATAGATGCATTACATAGATGAAACAGCCCATTTTCCTTTCCCTTTAGTGCCGTTGGTGTTGTTTTGTTCCATCTCTTCCACCTCTGTCCCTGGATGACTTCCCAAGTGTGCATAACACTTTGACATTGCTACAAGTTGTAACTGAATAACAATTTAGTTTGTAAATGCAATAACACCATAAGAACATAAGACCACAAACATTCATAAACACATAACCAGTGTATCATTACACATTGTATTAACATCATGAAATGGCCATAACAGATTAGACCAAAATACCAAAACACAAAATGAACTAAAAACTTAACATGACATAAGGGAAAAACATCCATGTGCGTAACACAAACATAACATTAAGTCTGATTAGACAAACATATTTAAGGAGAATTGTATCTGTTTGTAGATGTTTTTGTCCTTTTTGATGGTGAATCTTGTAGGAGGAAAGGTAGTGGTCTGACTCTAGTAGGGGCACTTGAAGCCTGTGTACCCACAACAAAAGTTTGTGAAGCCTGTGGACCTTGAAACATCACCATACTTTGTTGTGATTGTGAACCCATACTGGGCGTAAAGCAACACTAGCCTTCTTTGAACCAACACTTGCTTTCTTTGAACCACCATTTGCTTTCTTAGAACCACCACTAGCTTTCTTAGAACCACCACTTGCTTTCTTTGAACCACCACTAGCCTTCTTTGAACCAACACTTGCTTTCTTTGACCCACCACCAGGCCTCTGTGAACCACCATCTCTTTGACCCTTGCGGCTTCTTTGGTTGTGACCAACTTGCTTACCACAGTTTGCAAGTCACACTCTTTCCGACCTACTTAATTTGGAACCTTTTACCATTATATCGCAAGTTCGCAGCACTCTTTCTTCTCTTTTTTCCTAGGCCTTCCAATTTGGGGTGATGATCTGGTGGGATAATTGTATTTGGAACATTGCACTTATCCCAAAACTCTGGTGATCTAGTGGGATTAATCTTAGACCTATACATATCTTCCCATGTTGAAAGCCAATGACATGGATGACAATAAGACTCGGTATGGCGGTTTCAATTCCATTGGTAGCCATATTCCATATGGATGCAAGCTGCGTTCTGAGGGTATCCCACTCAATTCCCACCTTCTACAACTACAAGTTCTATCCTTGATGCTTACTACACTTTGGTCTTTCACCCCAAGGACCATTTACTTGATACAATTCACCCCCATTCCACTCAACCTATAAAATTATTGAAATTAACTATTGACTTATTACAAATTCAAATTCAACATGTTAAGGAATTCAAATGTGTATCTTACCTTCAATTGTCTCTGTTGCTTTAACAATTGTCTTGAAAATCCTAGCAGCATGAGGGGTAAGAGGGCCATCAGTCTTGCTTATTACCTTTTGAACATTTACTATCCTTTTCATAAGGTACTCTCTTATGTATTCCAAACAGGTGATGATTGGCTTGTCCCTTCCATCTACAAGTTGCACATTTGAAAACTTCACACATGTTGTTCAAAAGGACATCACACTTTGCCTGCACTGCAATGTCATAAATCAATATGTTAGAGTGTTTTACAATTCATGAATCAGATGATATACCAATTAAACATACCAGAAAAGTGACTTTTAGACCAATGTTGTGGTGGAATCTTCTTCAACCACTCATAAGTCTCTTCCTTATGAGCTTTAACTGCTTCCATGTTTTGTCAAACATCCGAGCATTGTAGAGGTGGCACACTTCCATAACAAATCTTTGTACATCGCCTCTCCATGACACTTCATATTGTCATAAATATGCTTAGCTACACAGTACCTATGTTCAGCACATGGAAAGTCTCGCAATTCTTGGTATCACACCCTAATATAAAACAAGTACACATGTTGAGATAACAATAAAACTTAAAATAATTTTAAAAAAAGGTAATTAGTAATCATACCTTTTGCCTATCAGTTATGAAGGTAAAGTTTGAGTTCTTTGAATAGATTGAGATCATCACCAAGCCAATCAAGAAACCATTTCCAAGACTCTTTTGTTTCAGCCTCCACAATTGCATAAGCAAGTGGGTAAATTCCATTGTTAGGATCTACCCTACTGCAGCCGACACTTGATCGAGGGAAAGGACCGGACAAAAACAACCATCCAACCCCAACAAATCTCTCTTACCTTTCTTAAAACCATCTTTTAAAGCACCTAAACAAATATAAACCCTCTTGAACTTCCTTTCAAGAACTGTGGGGTCATTTGGTCTTTCTAAATCAATCCTACAGGTTGTATCGAGGATTACGTTTTTGTAACTCAATAAGGTAATCTCTCAGTGTGCATCTTGCTTTGTATAATCACCAATCACTCTTTCTCTGCCCATCTGCTTAGCTCTTTGCACTTTTTGGTTTGAAATACCAATTTCAAGTTTTTTCACTGATGATCTTTAAGAGCACTCATTTGGAATTTTGGATTTGGTTTAATTGTTTCCTCTACTTCTTTTGACAAGAATGTTCTTTGTGCATTTCTTAACAGTTCTTATTTGTAAACATTTGTAAACATCCTCAAAAGTTTTCACTTGCCATGTATCCTCATTTGGTAACTTCGAGCACTGCAAAGACCAAGGGCATTCAGGCTCACTATGTTTAATAGAGACACCTTTTGACCTAATTTTAGATCCACTAGCTTTTTTGGACTTAATGGGCTTACCCTTTACTTACGGCCCATCGGTGGCCCATCAGATGTAAAATTTGGTATCTTTCCTCTACAAACTGCCCTCACCCTAAGCTTGTCATTCTTCTTTAGCCACAAATCTCTTCTTTGTTCAACGCGCTACCCTTGTGACCATCTCCTTTATGAGTTTGCTATTACCAAACGTTTGACCAATAAAGAAATTTTCTTTCCATATTGTACCCTCACTACCAGCATGAACCTTATTCATCCTAGCCACCTTCCTTAATGCTTTTCTCCTCTCACCTTCATCATCTGAGTCACTCCCACTACCAAGATCTTCATAATCAACTTCCTCATTCTCAACCACCTCAATCACTTCTTCTACAATCTCTGCACATCCAACCCATTCGCATTTTTATCTATGTTACTCCTAAATTCACCATATCAACCTCTACATCATTCATCATGCGGTCTTGATCAACTACAAAGTCACTATCATCCTTTATGCGATTCATTGTCACTATTTGAACCATGTTCACTATCTGAACCATGATCACTATCTGAACCATGCTCACTCTCTGAACCATCCTCACCCTCTGAACCATTGTTACCAACATCTACATTTGGGCTTTCATTCCTACTTGGTGGCCTACATTCTTATTCAACCTTCCAACCTTATTTAAGCAATTCCTCAACCACTCATCCTCACTTACATCATCAACTACATCATTATCAACACTTTCTAGTACATCATGACTATCATCAGGCACATTTTCTAGCAAAGCAGGTTCTACATTCTTAGGATTCTTAGAAACATAGTGATCAACATATAAATCAATAACCTTATACTTAGATACGTGGGTCAACAATTCCAACACATCTTTATCAGTTTCTAATTTTCTTAGACCATTATCTAAATCTGAGTTAGGTAACTTGTAAAAAAAGTCCATACCTAAATTTTCATTTTCATACCCTAACTCTTTCATCATAGTGGCAACCTCAACAACGAGAAGGCACTCACGAATCAATTGTGTCTATTCAATTGACCTTCCCACCTTTGTAGCATTACCTTAGGAGGTGGTGAATGCACCTCCATGGTTAATCTTTAGACAAAAACAGTTGGAAACTCACACGATCACACAAAGAACGATTTACATTAGAACCTCAATTTTACATTAAAAACAGAGTAACAACATTGTGTAATTACTTACGATAATCATTGTATGGATTTGAAGCTGAACCCTTTTTACGCACCCTCCATTCACACAACATTGTGTAATTACTCTAGGGTTTCATTCAATTAGTATGATTAGAGAGAGAATTGTGGGTGTGTTGCTGATTTGTGAACCGTAGGGATGAATTATGATGCGTTAGGGTTAGATAAAGAACCCCAATTCGCCAAAGGTAAAGTACCAAAAATACCCCACGATATTAGTCTAATTAGGGGATTTAACGGTCAACTGACGGATAAGTTGGTCAAGGGACCAAACCCGTATGGGTTGAAAACCACGGGGACCAAACCCGATGAAATTAAACCACGGGGACGATTTTCGAGTGACCCGGCAAACCACAAGGACGATTTATGATATTTACTCTTTTTTTAATTTAAAATGTTTAAAATTTGAGTATTGTAAATACCCTTTAAACTTAAATGATAAATTTTACTATTTTACTTTATGTTTCAAAACAAGTTTAAGTCAGACGATTACTCTATTAATACTAATCTTTACTACTCTTTCCATTTAAAAGATATAATCCATATATTTTTCGGACGTTTCAAAATAATTGTTCACTTTCATTTTAATTAATAAAAAAAATTAGTTAAAAAGAGAATTAAGTGTATGTTTGGCAAAACTAGCTGTAAATTGTATATCTGTTAACATGAGCTAGAAACTGTATCTTTTTTTTTAATAAAAGTGTTTGGTAAATTAGTTGTTAAATGTAATTATGAGATGTAAAATGAAATAAAAAGACAAATCTATAATTGTAAACAAATGTTTGGAGGGTATATTAGTAATTTAAAGTATTAACAGCTCATAGACATTTAAAAAGTTTCATGAATCAGCTTTTCATTTTGGAGCTATTTGTTTGAAATAAAAGCTTGTAGGTAATGCATCCAAACAAAGTTACTTAGCTTATAAGAGATTATTTTGTAACAAAAAGCTAATAGCTATTCCAAAAAACCCTGCCAAACAAGCCCGAGAGAGCAGTTTGAAATGTTACTCCTTCCTTCCCAAAATTATTGTCCAACTTTCTTATTCTTTCTTCTTCGACTTTGATCATAATTACTTTTGTTTGTGTTATATAATAATTGATGAAAAATATATGAATGTATTGGGTTTTAAATATCTTTTCATTTGGTATAATTTTCGTCAAGTATTATATAACACAAATAAATATATTAATGGTCAAAGTTGAATAAGAAAGACTGGTTAAAGTCAAATGAGACAATAAAAATGAGAAGGAGGGAGTAATTTTTTATTCTATCATTTGACTTTTCCTTTCATCCAATAGTCTCCACAAAATTGTCAAAAAAAAAAAGGATATATATAGCGACCTTTTTTTTTTGTCATTGTGACACAAACCTTTTGGGATCGTGCTATTGTATGTATCGGTGACTTGTTTAACTTGTTGTAGCCGGTCATGTTAACGACCGTTAACTTTTTTATAGCACCGTTAGTCCTTTTCGTCTGTTTTTAACGACCGTTATTATATTATTGCACCGTTACTCATTTTCGCCCGTTTTTGCGTTTTCGTCAGTTTTGCACTTTTCCGTCCGTTTTTCACGGTTTTGTCGATTTTACCGTTTTAGTCCATTTTCACCGTTTTTGATTCGTTTTACACGTTTTACGTTTTGCGTCCGTTTTTACACGTGTTCATCCGTTTTTGCGTTTTCGTCCGTTTTACACGTTTTCGTCCGTTTTACACGTTTTTACCGTTAAATTAAATCGCTTTTACGCGTGTTCTTTCGTTTTTACGTTTTCGTCCGTTTTTACACGTGTTCATCCGTTTTTACACGTTTTCGTCCGTTTTTACACGTTTTCGTCCGCTTTTACACGTGTTCTTCCGTTTTTACACGTTTTCGTCCGTTTTTACAAGTTTTCATCCGTTTTTACGTTTTAGTGTCCGTTTTACCGCGTTTTACGTCCGCTTTTACCGCGTGTTCTTTCGTTTTACACGCGTTTTCGTCCGTTTTTACGCGTGTTCATCCGTTTTACACGTTTTTCGTCCGTTTTACACGTTTTAGTCCGCTTTTGCGTGTTCTTCGTTTTACCGCGTTTTCGTCCGTTTTTACGTTTTCGTCCATTTTACCGTTTTCTTTTCGTTTTTTCGTCCGTTTTGCGCTTTTACCGCGTGTTCTTCCGTTTTTACACGTTTTCGTCCGTTTTCGTCCGTTTTACACGATTTCGTCCGTTTTTACACTTTTTCGTCTGTTTTTACACGTTTTCGTCCGTTTTTACACGTTTTCTTTCGTTTTCGTCCGTTTTTACACGCTTTTACACGTGTTCTTCCGTTTTTACATGTTTTCGTCCGTTTTTACACGTTTTCGTCCGTTTTTACACGTTTTCTTTCGTTTTCGTCCGTTTTTACACGCTTTTACACGTGTTCTTCCGTTTTTACACGTTTTCGTCCGTTTTTACACGTTTTCGTCCGTTTTACACGATTTCGTCCGTTTTTACACTTTTTCGTCTGTTTTTACACGTTTTCGTCCGTTTTTACACGTTTTCTTTCGTTTTCGTCCGTTTTTACACGCTTTTACACATCTTCTTCCGTTTTTACATGTTTTCGTCCGTTTTTACACGTTTTCGTCCATTTTTACACGATTTCGTTCATTTTTACACGTTTTTACACGTTTTTACACGTTTTTCGTTTTCGTTTTAACGCCTTCTACAGTGTTCTTCCGTTTTACGTTTTCTTCGTTTTACACGTTTTTACCGCGTGTTCTTCCGTTTTACGTCGCCGTCCGTTTTTACACGTTTTCGTCCGTT
Organism: Chrysanthemum makinoi; assembly: GCA_910596185.1. Classification (NCBI taxonomy): domain Eukaryota; kingdom Viridiplantae; phylum Streptophyta; class Magnoliopsida; order Asterales; family Asteraceae; genus Chrysanthemum; species Chrysanthemum makinoi. The sequence goes on along the minus strand of OU343222.1, from coordinate 746,377 downwards.
TTTACACGTTTTCGTCCATTTAACACGTTTTTTTTTTTGTTTTCGTACGTGTAAAAACGTTTTTTTTACATGTTTTCGTTTTACACGTTTTTTTTCGTTTTCGTTTTCGTTTTCGTTTTCGACTTTACACGTTTTCGTACGTTTTTACATGTTTTCGCTCGTTTTTTTACACGTTTTAGTCCGTTTTACACGTTTTTTTTCGTTTTGCGTCCGTTTTTTTTTTCGTTTTTACACGTTTTCGTTTTTGTTTTCGTACGTGTAAAAACGGACGAAATCGTGCAAAAACGGAATAACACGTGTAAAAGCGTGTAAAAGCGGGCCAGCGAAAGCGTGTAAAAACGGGGCAGCGTGTAAAACGGGCGAAATCGTGTAAAAGCGGGGCGAAATGTAAAAGCGGACGAAAACATGTAAAACGGAAGAATTACGTAAAGCGTGTAAAAGATAAAAGCGGGCCAGCGAAAGCGTGTAAACAGCACGTGTCGCAGCGGAAAACGGGCGAATCGTTTAAAAGCGTGAACGCGAAAACGTTGCGAAGACGTGTAAAAGCGTGTAAAAACGGACCAAAACGTGTACGTGTACGCGGACCGAAACGGTAAACGGACAAAAGAAAAAACGGCAAATCGAAAAGCGTGTAAAACGGGCAAATCGTTTAAAACTGGGCAGCGTAAAAGAAGAACACGTGCGTAAAACGCTGTAAACGCGAAAACGAAAGCATGAAAATGTAAAAGCTTGTAAAAACGACCGAAGCGTGTAAAACGTGTAAAAGCGGGCGAAAGCGTGTAACAACGATGAAAACGCGTGTTAAAAAAGCAGGGACGTGTAAAAACGGCGAAAACGTGTAAAACATGTAAGCAAAACGTGTGCGGCGGCGTGTGAAAACGGCGGCGTGTAAAAACGGAAACCGGCAACGGACGGAAAAGTGCAAAAAGCGGGCGGGAAAAACATGTAAAAAAGCGGCGAAATTATGACTAACGTGCAATAATATAATAACGGTGCGTTAAAAGCGGGCGAAAAGGACTAACGGTGCAATTAAAAAGTTAACGGTCGTTAACATGACCTGCTACAACAAGTTAAACAAGTCACCGATACACACAATAGCACGATCCCAAAAGGTTTGTGTCACAATGACAAAAAAAAAAAGGTCGGCTACACAATAAATGTCAAGTTTGATGACTTTTCGTGCCATTTTCCCTATATAAATTGTAGGAAAAGAAAGAAAGCAAGCAAGCAAGAAAGGAAATGGAGTCTAGTTCACCATTCAAAGCTTCGATATTGAAAGGGAAGGTGGCTCTCTTGACCGGTGGTGGTTCCGGCATCGGCTTCGAGATTTCTACTCAGTTCGGTCTTCATGGTGCTTCCGTCGCCATCATGGGCCGCCGCACCTCCGTCGTTGACTCCGCCGTTCAATCCCTCCGATCCCAAGGCATCTCGGTCTCTCTCTCTTTCTACTCATACATAGTAACATAGATAACCTTTGTTTATTTATTAATTTATTTAACAAGTGAATTGATAATTGAAATGAATATACATGATACAGGCAGTTGGTTTTGCTGGGGATGTACGGAACCAAGAGGATGCAAAAAGAGTTGTGGAATCAACGGTCAAACATTTTGGGAAACTCGATATTTTAGTCAACGCTGCTGCCGGCAATTTCCTTGTTTCCCCCGAAGACCTCTCCCCCAATGGCTTTCGTACAGGCATATACTTTTCTTTCTTTCTTTCTTACTACTCATTTTAGGGTAGTACAAGCCATAAAATAACAACATACTTTCTAAAACATACCACTTGAAACACTTACTTTTTTATTAACATGTACACTCACCTACTTTCAAATTTTGTTCCGACTTTACCCATATTGTAATAAAATAATATTATATTAATATAAATCGGTCATATGGGTGAAGTCGGAACAAAATTTGAAAGTACGTGGGTGTATATGTTAATAAAAAAGTAAGTGTTTCAAGTCGGTACATTTTAAAAAGTACGTTGTTATTTTATGACTTTATTACTAAGTCACTTAACTTAGAGCACTCGGTATGGGATATCGATAACATGCCATTCGTCCCAACTATGAACCAATAACATGTTATTACCATACCGTGTTATGTGCCGTTGGTGTGCCAAAGGTCCCCAAGCCATTTGAATGGCTCAAGCCATTGGTGATGTTGTGTGTGTATTGTGAGTGAGTGAGTATTTTTAGTGGGGTATTTTGTGGGACGCAATAACATGTTAGTGGTGTGTTATGAGGGAGGGTGTTTTAGTTATTAGTGTGTTATTGAGAAGGTGATGAGATGTCCCTGATGTGGCATACCAATAACATGTCATTCGCTTTTCCCTCACCTTGTGCTCTTATATAAAGAAAATATCATCTGAATGAATTTGAATGTTGGCCTGCCTAGTACAGTCATGGACATTGACTCAGTTGGGACATTTACCATGTGCCACACCGCGCTCACCTATCTTAAGAAAGGAGGCCCTGGTAGAACCGACGACACTGGTGGGCTCATACTCAACATCAGTGCCACTCTCCACTACACTGCTTCTTGGTACCAGATTCATGTTTCTGCTGCTAAGGTATACATACTATAATATCTTTATATATCCGCCATACCATCGCCCTGTAACAATTTTATATATGTATATTAATGGTTGAATTTATGTATGTATGTATGTATGTACCTATTTATGCTGCTGTCGATGCTATTACAAGAAATTTGGCTCTCGAATCGCCCTGTAACAATTTTATATATGTATATGAATGATTGAATTTATGTATGTATGTATGTTCCTATTTAGGCTGCTGTTGATGCTATTACTAGAAATTTGGCTCTCGAATGGGGTACTGATTACGATATCCGAGTCAATGGGATTGCCCCTGGACCAATCAACGACACTCCCGGCATGAGGAAACTTGGTCCTGACGAGATCAAAGCCAAAAGAACTAAAGAAATTATGCCGCTCTTCAAGCTTGGGGAGAAATCAGATATTGCCTTTGCCGCCCTCTATCTCGCGTCCAATGCTGGTCAGTCTCTATTAAATTTTACTCACTACATTCCCACTAGTTTGCTAAGGTTTCTTTTCATCTTCTTGTTGACTAACATATGTGCTTGCTTGATATCAAGGTAATTATGTGAATGGGACGACCCTTATTGTTGATGGAGGACTGTGGTTGAGCCGTCCGCGTCATATGGCAAAGGATGAAGTCAAGATGATTTCTCGGTTGGTAGAAAAACGCACTAGAGCTGCACCTTCTAGCAAGCTCTAGCTTTATGGAATTGGTGGATTTGTGTTATGACACTCATACATTTATCTATAGCAACAATTATTTTTACCAATGCACTGGTGATTACAATTATTCATGTCCATGTAATTTCCTACGTATACTTTTGCTATTTCAATTAAATAAGTTGTATGTTTGAACAATAGTAAGACAACTGGTAACTTTGTGAACAAGTGCATTATATGTTGAATGAGATGGAAGAAACCAAAGTTGCCATGTTTGCTAAATTATAATGTAAGTCGTGTAGAAATTGTCATCTGAAATCTAGGTGTTTTCGTATCAGTAGAATTCTGAACTTGTTTCTTGTACTCGTTTGGATTTCTGGGATTTATATTGCACGCTGCAAATATAACAATGTAATACGGAGTATTCTGTTGTCTGCCCGTTTTTGATACATTTCTAATCAGAAGTTTTACATATGAGGCCGTATTTCTTACGACATAGTTTTACATATGAGGCCGCATCTCTCAATAATCAATATATGTATTGCGCACTAATGTACAATTAAGACATGATCAAGTCAGAAGTAAACAAGATAAATTTTCTACAAAATTCAAGCAGCTCTATTCATCTAATGATACAAAATTTGACTTTACGTTGTTCAACATCTGTGAAGAGGTGCAGGGTACACGTCGAGGGGTTGGTATCTCAAGCGGTCATTGTGGGGTAGCGGTCCTTCCTGAAAGTCACAAACCCATTAGCAGCAGCATATCACGACTGGATTTCCATATGTTAAATCCAATTTAAATGAATAAAACACGTATAATACACGTACCTCTTCCACATTTATTTGGAAAGGCTTCACAAAATCTTCAAACATCTCTGGAGACATTCTTGCAACTCTCTCTTTAACTTCCTGTAATTGTTCCAACAATCTCAGTTTATATGTAAACCAATCTGTTAACAATATGTAAAACTTACCAGCCCGGTAATCCTTGACTTCTCCAGTAACTCATTTGAAATCAAATCCAGTATATGCCTATTAGCCATCAATCCCTTCATTGCAAGTTCTTCAGTCTCTTCGATATACTGCCACCCATATTAGATAACTTTATTAGATAAATATGGAAGCGAGCAATACATTGCACTAAAAAAACAAGGGAGGAAGCGAGAGTTACTCTTGTCAATTCTCGAGTGAAGAGCTCTGAAACTTCGACCGTCATATCAGCAGGAACTACATGAGGGTCATCCCACTGAACCAGGGTAGCAAGACAGATGAATTAATAAAATCAGGCAATTCAGCAGTCATACAATAATATAAACCTTGAAATACAACACATATAGATAAGTATGAAAAGCTTACCCTGTATTTTATGAGTTCTCCGTCAGTGGTGTCTGCTCTATTAGCCAGTCCAACTCTGTTTGTCAAAGTAGCAAAGCCCAATCTTGAATTTCTGGGGCTTATCACCATTTCTCGAGCAATCTGAGGACACATCACGTGGTAAGTTAGATGCAATCTACAGAATTCGACAAAGTTTAATCTTTGTAACAAATAGAACTCAGTAACTTATAAATTGTAAACAGTTAAGAGATTGATTCCATCATTGTATTTTAGGCCTTGGGATTTATATTTTTTAGGGGGCATGAGGTTACTTTCTTGTGCATATTTCCTCACAAGCCCAGCCCCTTCGCAATTGTGTCATCCACATCAGGCCTACCAATCCTCTCCCATGAACTAAACATTCATATTGAACCTTTCATATGATACCAATCAACAAGTACATTAACAAGACACACTTGTATGATTACAGCGCTGTAGAACTTACTTAGAAGCAGATAGTCAAATCCTGCTATTTGCTGGCATTTGACTACAGTTTTCGGCTATGCCGAACATATCTATTTTGCTAGGGAATGAGGACAGAATAAGGTTGGTTTGCGCTATTATTCTAGATTTATGAGCTGAATATTGTACCAAGTATTTGATGATAAAGACTGGGTATACGTATAGTTTGCTAGTCTGTTTGACTTCAGATCCTATAAACTAACAAAATGGATTTTATATGATTGGGATCCCATCCCATGTATCATGTTGGTGCAGAGCTGAAGCATTTGAACCTATATGATGCAAGTGTGGTTAGTCAGTCGATGCATAACAGAAAGTTCATATGCAAGCAACAACCAAGATCTTGCGGCATCTCAAATGAACAGAGCACTGAATCAAGTACGGACATTTTAAGAAGTTGCATAGCAGATTAATCTACACGCCTTCTGCGGCCACGGGAACAACTTTAAGAGTTGTTTGCCAAATGGTCAGATAGTTACAAATTTTAGAATTCCGTATCCAAACTAGAAAACTACTTGAGAGGGAGTATTGGAAAGATGAGTTGTCTCTTATTTCAATAGTATCTTATTCCTACTGTGTCTAGATGCCATACATCAAAAGCCATGAGTGTGTATAAGATGTGGCTTCTTATGCCCATTGATTCTTTCTAAATTTCCACAAGTATATATGTTATTTCTTAGTAAATTTGCAATACTGTGGTAATCCTAGATCTTCAGCTTGTAGCTTGTGCCATTATTAACTAGAAACTATAGAACTGAGTGAAAAACAATACACCACCTTTGTGATCTTTTCTAGATCATCCACTCCACCATCAGTTACATCATCACCAAAGACAACACGTTCAGCACAACGCCCACCATGAGCTACCACCATTTGCATCATCATGTAACCGAATGTTGTGTAACCTTGATCCACCATATCTTCTCTAGGGTAAAAAACAGATATTGCTGTTTCCTGCATAAATGTGTTAGATAATGGAAGAGATAACTCAAATTCGCCAAACATTGAAAACAATCTGAGATTATACCTTGCCACCGGGTAACAGCTGAGAAAATGCATGCCAGTCAAATCGGGGAAATAAATGTGCCAATAAAATATGACCAGCTTCATGTACGGCCAACAGCCTCTTCTTTTCAATAGACACCTATCACATTTAAAAATATGATAATGACTATATTACCCTTACAAAGAGGGAAGGCGTAGATACATCAAAAGAAAATAAATGCGTACTCTTTCTTCACATTTCTGTTGCTCTTCTTCTGTCAGGAGCACGCCCATTCCCTCAAGCAGCTGCTTATCTAACACATCAACAATATCCTTCTGGTAGATTTTTGTATGACCTCTTCTCACCTGCACGTATGATCCATTAATACTTTTTCCAGTTCATAAAACAATATCATAAGTTGAAGTTCACGGTAAATAATACTTACAGCCATTATTCCAGCTTCATTGACAAGATTTCTTATATCTGCTCCAGAATACCCGACAGTACGAAACACCAGCTGCAAACGATAAACTATTAGGACCAAAAAAAATCATGATTTTAAGTTTATAACGGAAAAGTTAACTAAAAAACTGAAATTCCAAAGTATCACCTTTTCAAACTCGACATCTTCAGCAAGCTGCTTCCCAGTACTGTGCACACCAAAAATTTGTACTCTTTGCTTTGCATCTGGTAAACCAATGTACAATCGGCGATCAATACGTCCAGCTTGAACAAATTCTAAATCCAATTCATCTGGTCTATTTGTAGCACAGATGAATATGACAGCTTGTCTTAATGAAAATCGATCAACACCAGTTTTCTCTTTTCTGAAATTTACAAAGATTATATATCAAAAACTCTTTCAAACAAAACTTTTTAAGGTACGTTTTATATTAGATACTAACTCTCCATCAAGCTGTGCGATCAGTGCATCAAATGTTGATCTTCTTCGTGGATCCTTTCTTGCATGTCTTCCAGCAATAGCATCAATCTCATCTACAAATATAAAAGCAGGAGCCTGCACAACAAACACCTATGTTATTACAATTAATCATAATTGATAAAGCAATCACAAAGTAGAATCTATAATAACATCTTACGTTTCGCCTTGCAATTGAGAACATCTGATTTATCCGTGCTGCACCACTTTTTTCACTATCTGTGAACTCGGCACCAGAGGCGAACACAAAAGGCATCCCACTCTCCTTTGCCAGCGTCCGTGCAAAGAGTGTTTTACCAGTACCTGGTGGTCCTGATAGAAGTACTCCCTGGAACCAAAAAACTTCATTAGAATAGTACGCACATGTACAATTACACTTACGTTTTTTGAAATGTTTGATTATATGAACTTACCCGCACAAACTTGACTTCTTTTTCATAATATTGCATTGGATTCCGCATGTAAATCATTAGCTCGTCCAAGAGATCCCATACATCTCCTCCCAGCACTACATCCTTATACATAGATTTTGTATCATCAACCTCCCTAACTGGCTGGCGATGAGAACCAGATTATTGCAATATAAAGATTAGTCATGAAGCACACAGATAAGAAAATGTTAAAAGTAGCTTTATATTAATAAAATCAACACTTTACCAGGATAAAATTTTCAGCATAAGCCATATCGAAAAGTTGATTATACTTCTTGTAGAGGAATCGTTTTGAAGTAATGTGCAAAAGCATTAACGATTCCCGTAAAAACCACAAAACCAGAATGCCAGGCAGTAATGCAATTACAAGTTTTAACAAGTAATGACTTTGTTTCTTCTGGAGTAGATCAACTTCGGCTCCAGAGTTTGTGATCATTTCAAACAGGTATGGATCAAGTGGCATATCAACCTATAAAGAAAAACATTACTTGATTCAGGTCGATATATGAAATAAAACGCACATTTTTTTTTTATCAATATTAGAATATGAAACTTACGACATATTCAAGAGGGAACCCTTCATTCATTGTTACATACAATGTTTTCAAATCCTCGGTAAACACAACAGCAGCCACCTGAACAGAGCTCCATTGCATCAGAAATTAAGTATTGGCAAAATATTATATCAGATAAAAGTCGACGGGTTGACCTCGGAGCATTCAAGTTTTTCGAGAAAATAGGTGTAAGGCAGTTTAGGTCGGTAACGCCACCATCTCTTGGATATCCAAAGTGCACGTGGCCCTTCTCTTTTCACCTTTGCGTCTTCACGGAAGCTTTTCTCGACCTCTTTCATGTCAAATTCAATTGCATACTTAGCACGTGACAAGTCTAATCGCTCGGCTAATTCCTCCTTTTTAAGAACATCTTTCCATATATGTAGCCTTTCTTGCCATGTTCTTCCACTCTCTTGGTTAACGTCTGCCATATAAAACTGTTACTTTTACAAACTGTTGCTAAAGATAAGCAAAGAATAGAGTAATCAAAAACTAACCAGAAAGTCCAAGCTCCTCTTGAAGCTTGCTTTTGTTTTCTGTGTTCAATGTCCCATCCCGGTCAATTATTTCCTTAACTTTGTTCTTAGAAACCGTGGTATCGTCATCATCTTCATCATCCCATGCATCTTCTCCGACATAAGATGTGTCATGGATAAGTGTTCCTTCGGGTCCTTCAATGAATTTCTTCATTTTGAGTCCTTTTGGCATTGACTTCCTCCATAAACCTTTTTTATACCTTTAAGAACCAGCAATGCAGGTAAATCAAACTTACTTTGGGAAACTATCGAACATGAGACAAAAAACTCATGACATTTATGATGACTAAGAGAAGGTTCATCCAAGAGCTATGCAGTTAGAACATTTTGGTCTCACACGGGCTACTACATTTGCCAATTGGCATCAAGCCTATTTTGATAGAGGTTGTCATTTAAGTGCATACACGTATATTATAGTGAGGTTATTAACTAGTAAAGCATTAAAAATATAGGCGATTAAGCTGATATTACTAGTGTAACTATGAAACTTCACTTGTATGTATGTGACTAATAAATATTTCTCAGCCACAACCCACATGTATGCACATAGATGTTGGTAAACAATTGAGAGCATTGTTGGCATCCGCATTGCGCCTGTGGACTCAAATAAAAAGTTTCTGTGAGTCTAAAGTTTTTGACTAGTTGTAGTGAGCGTATGGTAAGTTAGAAGAAGTAACTAGTAAGATGGTTTTTGACTACTAAAGCACTAGCATTGCAGCGAGTAAGCTAAGATATATGATTATTGAACTAATATCTGTTGTGGAGTTGATGATAGCAGATTTAAGGTTGTTGGTCGGTCAGTTGGCATCTGCATTGTAGCATAAGTGGATTCAAATACCGTGGGGCATGAGACACTCTAAACTTATACTAGTTGTAGCAAACCTATGTTTAGTTTGCGCATCCTAGAAGAAGTAACAAAATCACGGGTCAACTTTACATATAGGCTAGCACAGCTGGAAATGAGGAAGTTAATGAATGATTCTTACTTTCGGATGTTAGCAGGAGTTGGTTCAGGAATCAAGGCATCCATATAAGCTTGGGAGACTTGTGCAGCTTGACGGTTGAGGAAAGGAGCACGAACAGCTATATATATCCTTTGGAGCGAAAGGAGGGTGACAAAAGCATAGACTGCAAAGACGCCAACTCTAGTAGGATCCCAATTACTCATATCCTGAATATAAATAAAAAACAATAATAAATTAATAAAGGAATGGAATATGGGTGGGAATAGTAAATGAATGAATTCACAACCTTCCATTTAGTGAAACGGTTCCAAGTGATGAATTGGGATAAAGAATGTCGAAAGGCGGAAAGCTTGGCATTAGCGTCATCGAAATCGAAGCCCCCGGTTTCTTTCTTGAGAGAATCCCCTAAATAATTAAACAATCTTTTGAATGAGTCTTGTTCTTCATCTTCTGGTTGATTATTAGCATCTGAAGATGAAGAAGAAGAATAAACACGGAAAATGGAATTTCTTCTTCTTATTGTTTTGATTGAACTTGTTGTGATGCGTCTTTGTCGATTGAAACGAGGAGGTAACATAAGAAAATTGTTCAATAACAAATCATTTCTAATTCTATTATTATTACAACAACAACAAGATAACAAGTAGGTGGAGGATTTGTTTGTCCCCAGCAGCTGCTGAATTCCTACATCCATTTCTCTCTATCTATCTATCTATCTGTTGGATGGATGGATGGATTGTTATTACACTTTTAAGAAGAAGAAGAAGTAGTAGTTGTAGATATGATGATAATGGTAGCAGCCATCTCTCTCCTGTACCGGCTACTGCAACTAAACAAACAAAGGGAAGGGGGGTTTTAGTTTTAACTTTTAAGAGGTTTATCCTTTTCCTTTTTCTTTCTTGTTCTTGTCAAAATCCGGTCAAGGTTGTTATATGCGGTGTTATGGTGAAACCTCACGTTTTAGAAGTTATGACGAAATTTTAGTTTTTTTAAAGCGTGATTTAAAGCTGTAAAAAATATTAAATTATTTATAAATTTATATATTATAGGTGAGTATCCGCGCCTAGCGGCAGCGGTTTCTAACGTCAGATAATTAATGATTTCTGATACTATGGTGAGTGTTTTGTGCAGCGTTTAAAATATAACGTGAACCGATAAAAATGCAATTGCAAACGGTTGTACTATACGATAACTAAATTGAAAAATTCTTAACATCTATCAAACAACATATAAAACATTTAATGAAACTGAAAGTAAACATTACATCAGTTATGAGATAAAACTAACACACACGTTCCTTGTCGCGTAAAACTAACAAGGATGGATTAATGGTGCCGTTGTTAAGAAGAGCATAAGTACCAAAATTAGCATGAATGTGATTATCAAAAGGCTAATTTTGGCTATTTTATAAAAATTTAGCACGTTTAGCCCCATTTTTCTTTTTGAAATGGGCGTATTTAGCCTATTGAAAAGTTAAATGTGCACTACCGGGCACATATTTTCTCTTAATTGTAAAACATTATAATCGTTTTTGAAAAATAACTTATATATATAATATATTTATATAGCGACAGATCGTTTTGTGTTAAAAAAGTATATGGGTTCTAAACGAAAAATAATAAAAGTTTGAAGATTTGGGGATTAAACATAATGGTTTGAAACCCAGTCACGACGGGTGGTTCAACCGGTTGAACCGTTCCGTCAAAAACGGGTCGATTTAAACCGGTCAACCCGACAGGTTGGGTCAAAATGGGTCAAATTAAGCAGGGTTAACCCACGGTTTTGAAGCGTCCGGGGTCAACCCGGTTTTCGATATGTATTAATAGTTTCAAATTTTCACTTTTTATTTTTTGGTTTTTCTTTTATATATAGTGTAACAGGGTACCCCGCGTTCGGCGGCGATTAACGAAGAAATAGATCTCGATGAGATCTGATTCACCAGTTTGTATCGGTTTCAACGGGTCCTCTCTATCGTTTTCGGATGGATGTTATTGGTTAGCCCGGTGGCAACACCGTTTCTGGTTGAACCCGTTGGTCGATCCGATTTTCAAAACTATATGTACCATCAACTTGTTAGCTTGTATGAAGCTTTGTGTGTTTTATTATTTTGTATAATGTATATAATAACATGTACTTTTCATTTTAGGGTGTTTTAAAAATAATATTAATTAGTATGTTTAATTATTTTATATTTAGAATTATGTTGTAGCTTGTTTAAATTGTACATTGTAAAAATTTTATTATACTTTTAGTAACAGTTTTAGTGATCAAAAAAGTTTATGGGTTATAAACGAATAATAGTATAAGTATGAGAAATTGGGGATTAACATAATATTTTGAAACCCGGTTCGACCCGGGAGGTTCAAGCTGGTTGAACCGTTCGGTTAAAAAACGAGTCAATATAAACCGGGTCAACCCGACGGGTTGGGTCGAAAAAACGGGTCAAATTAAACCGGGTCCTGGGTCAACCCGGTTTTCGATGTGTATTAATAGTTTCCTTTTGAAACATATGTATGTATTAATAGTTGAAATTACTCATAATTAATTATTTCAACATTTCCTTTTTAATTTTTTCCACATTTCACTTTCTTGACTTTTCACTTTTCACTTTGACCATTTTTCTATTATAGATAGATATATCATATTTCATATATATCAAGTATACGAAAAATATTACACACAAAGAATTAAATCATTAAACTATCCTTACATGTAATTTTCTTCGTTTCTTATAAAAAACATTTTTCAACGTAGCTGAATTCAAAAAAACGTCATGGCTCACGCATTAGTATGCCTTGTCGCACATTTTCATGCCTCATTTCACGTCACGCCTTAAGCCAATATCTTGGTCTATTGCGTAGCGAGAAGGTCACGCCTCGTGTTTTTGCTCTTCCATAACGCATCTTTTAGAACCATGCACATAAGTCATAACTCATAACACTAGTTTCATACTTTATAAAACCCCTTCACTTTCACTTCCAACTCAACATATACATGATTATTATGTGGGTGTTTGTTTAAGTTTAGACTAAAATACACGGTTGGTTCTTAAACTTGTCATTGCGTTTTGCGTTGGGACAAACCTGGGCATTATCATCGCAGGAGGTCCAAAACATGGGCTTTATATGCCAAACTCGTCCCTTGACCAAGAATGCCGTTGTCAACATTCCGTTATACTCCAGAAAACCCCGTTATCATGTTACTGTTGAGGGTAGAAAAGTCATTTTACTTGATGTACTATAGCAGATGTCTTATCCAATTTCCCGCCATTCTGTAGAATATAACAAAGTTGTGTACTCATTGCTCATCCCCAAACTTGTTTTGGAAGCCTACCCAGAAAACCCTAATGCAATGTCAATCATCAAATCAAATAATCTAAGTAAGAAAATAACAAACACTAACCTTGGATTTACTCTATGGCGAATAAGAGAATATCCTTTCTTTGATGATCATGAAATTGAGGAAAAAGATGCAATCAGGAGATATTGTAAGTCTTTTTTGGTTATAGCCTATTACAATCATATGTTAGTACGACTGTTTAAGTAATTCCTCTTTTAGGTAACTTTAGCTTAACATTGTTTTTGTACATTTTTTATACAGCGGGTAAACCAGGATCCTTTAGCATGATGTTCCATCATGAAGGTACATTCAAATACTTTCCAGGTAGAATATATCAAGGAGGCAAGAAATGCCTTGTTGATCATGTGGAAATAAAAGAGGTATCCGTTGATGAAATGGATGCTCTCATGACCCAAATCGGTTATGAGATTGGACAAACCAATTATTTATACTTTCTTAAGCCTGGTTGTACATTGGACGACGGTTTGTTTACTTTGCGTGAAGCTGCTAATGTTGAGTTGTTAAAAGATGTTGTCATAGAGCATAAGCTGATAGATGTCTATGTGAAAATAGGGAAGACAATATTAGAACTTTCTGAAATGTCCCCACAATCAATTAAGACTGTGTTTTGGGAGATGGATGAAGATAGGAGAAAAGTTGCTACTGCGGCTATTCAATCTTGTTGTAGACGATTGGTGTTAGATGATCTTGATAATGAACCTGGCCTAGATCCTTTTATCCAACTTACACAAGTGCCTATGGACGTCAATGATATTGGTGAATCTAACAATTTGCCAAACATTGAGCTTGTATTTTCCACCCTAGACACATCATTTGCTAGCCAACCTGTTCATAACAGTGAGCGTGCTTTAGTACTTATTGATGTGGACAATGCTATTAAGGAGCCTGATAATTTTGAGGTTAATCTGTTCCGAGTGACTCATGGGAAGCACTTAGACAAAGTAGGAAGAGCACTAGTTGAAGTCAATAACAGGTTTGAGGAGCCTGATAATTTTGAGGTTAATCTGTTTCAATTGACTCAGGAGAAGCACTTAGAAAAAGCATGAAGAGCACTAGTTGATGTCAATAACAGGTTTGAGGAGCCTGATGTGGATGTAACTCTGTTTCAATTGACTCAGGATAACATGGAAGAGGATCTTGTTGTTGATGTTACTCTGTTACAGGTGTGTGACACTAGTGACTTAGGCAATGCAGTTGATGATTCAGTTCAAGCAAATGGAGAGAACACTTGTCAGGAGAATGATGTACAACTTGCTATGGTCCAAGTAGGTCAGAGTAATGAGTTAGGTGAAGCAGGAACAACCAGTAATATAAGTGATGACATGCAGTTGGAAAATGATTTACCTGTGATGGTTGATGATGTCTTTTGCAGTGACTATGTTTCTTTCCAACAGACAGACTTTGCAAATGGAGTCTATACCACATTCTTCTATTGTGGTCAGGAGTTTGCTACTGCAAAGGAAGTCAAAAGTAAAGTAACCTATGAGCTTAAACAAACAACCCCAATATTAAAAACGATAAACGATGTCAATACACTTCTTCACGTAGGGTATGTAAATCGGTTTAGAGATGGGACGAGAATTGTTCTGTTGTTTTGTTTCCCATGTAGAACGGTAAGGACCCGATGAGATTAATAATGTAACACCCCCAAATCTCGGTACAGTGGAAGACTTAAACAAGCTTTCGGGGCGTTACTGGATTGGTACACAACACAAGTATAGGAAAACAAGATAATCATAAATAATTTATAACCAATCCCATAGTTAATTATCTGATTATATTTATTCCAAAATATTCAATGTAAGGCCCAAAAGAGATTATAAAGTAGGTCCACACAATATTATCAGAGTTTATTATGATCCTTCAACCATTGCCTCCCTGCCAAGCCTCCATAGAACAAGCAATCCAAACATCAGCTTAATTACATGAGAAAACATATTAAAATGTCAGCTAACGCTGGTGAGCTCATAGGTTTAAGTGTAAATTCAATAGTGGACCTGAAAGAGTTTATTTGTTATGTGAGACTAAGACAGATATACAATAGACATTCCAATCACATTCCATCAACACTCGAGATCTTAGTAGGGTCCCAAGCGACTCTAGTCAAGTACCACAGTTATAGCAAATATGACCTCAATGCTATCCTGGACTATGTCGGAGTAGATATCTATTCTTAGCTAGGTCACGCAGTTATAGCAAATGATTGCTACCCTAGACTAAGACAATATCTACTACATATCTATCCTTACTAGTCAATACATAAGCAAATAAAAAAGAGTTAAAGCAGGTCCAAGAAAAGAGTAGCATGCTTTCTCACCCCAATTTAGTTAAAACAGAGATAAAAATGGGGCTTTGAAACTCACCTCGATCAAGCAAAGCACAAACAATCACTAGCAACGCAGATAAACAAATGACTCGGCTCGGCAACTACTGAGTCAGCACAACCTATTAATATAAACTCATTCTTAATACATTTTCCAATTTCAATATTATCTACCAAGAATATATTCCAATTCTTATCTCCAAAAATGTCTCGTTTCTCTATTTAGTTACAAGTGTTTGATATCATCGTGTGTGTGGTATCGACTCGACAAGACTCCACGAATGCACTATAAATCTATCAATGCGACTCATAACGACACAATGCAACTTCTAAGCGATAAGCTTTGTAGTTTAATAAGTTTTGAAATAAATCATTAGATCTTATCGAATTCATCAACTCGACAAACTCAACCATTTATTTATCTCTCTTATTATCCCAAAAACCAGTCACATTCTAGCGAGTTATAAGGATAATTCGCCCATTAATACATTTATCCTACGCAGATAACAGGCTCTTATTGGATTCATTTACCCAATAAGTCTGTTATCTACGTGGGTTAAACCTATTAATGTTAAGTTATCCGTAACCCATGTATAACGCACAATGGTTATTAAATACTCATAAATGACACATTTCGGTAAACGTGCCCTCGAAACATTTAATAACTCGTTTATTACAAAACCTTTCCATGTTAAGGCGTTAGTTCCCTTTTAAATATCGAATAACAAGGCAAGTCTTGTTACTAAATATTTAATATAATAACTTACTATTATCTATATTTCTGGTTTTATTTACATGTTATATATATATATATATATATATATATATATATATATATATATATATATATATATATATATATATATATATATATATATTACGTCAAGTTTATTATCCGTCCCGAGTTCACAAGTCCGAGTCATGACTCTCGGCTTTTACACGTCATATTGTCCAATAAATAATAAAAGTCCATGTTACGGCGTTGTCGGGGTCAACCGAGACCAGAAAGCCACGGTAATACCAACGTTGCGCAAAGTTGACATATGTAATATTAAGTCCATATAAACAATTCCACAATCTCCAATCAACCTCCAAACAATCTCATATCAATCCCGAAATCTAATTCAAGTACCAAACATACTCGAAACCAATGTTGTGACCCTAATGGTCTCGACACAGTCACGATTAAGACCACACGAACCAAACAAACCCTAAAGGCTCTTTGGCTCCTCGCGTCTCATCCAATAGCACACGACCGGACCGTCTTGGTCCCGGTCTCTCCTAAACCAACAACAACAACTCCAACATAGTATCACAACGACTAGACCCTGACCCTTTGGTCCTTGTGGGTCTCGGCTACTTCCCAACGCCACAACCAAACGGACCCTTGGTCCTTGTGGCCTCGTTCCACTTCCACAACGCACAACCAAACGGACATAAATGGTCCTTGTGGCTCGTTCCTTTCCCCAACGCAACACCAAACACATCCAACTCCATCACATCCTCCAATATCATCATTCAACCACAATAAAAATCTCAAGAAAATAAATAAAAATGCATAAACACGGACTCAACTCAACACACGATACCAACACACTTGTTATTGCGTTTTATTAGTTTTAAAGATTGTTTTATGTTCGTTTTCATCAAAACCCAACCAAGAAACGTATAGGTTGAGACCCAAGTGCCTCATACGAGGCTTCCATGTAAAACCCTAAAATCTTAAACATGTTAAAAGACCTTTTTACCCATTGATTTTAATATTTTTAAAACACGTAAGATACGTCAAGCACATTTAATCAGTTTATAACCTAACTTGTAAGTAACCGACTTGTACGGAATAAATAAATCATCACACCTTTCGTCGAATCACAGATCACGAATTTATATGATTTGCATGGGCCGAATATTTAATCATGAAATACATAGCATTACACTTATATCATAGAGCCATCATGTAGCAATTTTGGAAGGTAAAAATTTTGTTTGAAATCCTCTATATTGACCGAATATCTCTCACACCATTTAATCTCATTTAAGCCCATTTTGTAATTTACACATTTGAATTAAAGAAATGATTGGGTCTTGATTCCTTCCCATCAATTTCGGTTGAGCCTCCCCACTTTTCCATTTAACTCTCAATTATTAAGCTACTTTTTCATTTAAAATTTTTAGTGGGAAATGATTGTGTTTCTTTATGTTGGTCGGCCATAAGAAACGCCTAACACCTCAATATATTGCCCATATAATCTCATTCATATCTCAATTGATTCCTCATATATTTCTCTCAAATAAACACAAGAAATCCCTTGCTTCCTCTATCAAAAGTGATGGCACCTTTCTTTCTCCCCATTCCATTCGAATTCAAGGATATTACAAGGTGGTTGTGACGTGATCAAAGGAAGCTGCAATAAGGAAAGGTATGGAGCTGTTCGGAGGTAGTATTGAGCGTGAGTCTGGGTCAAGAGTTGTTGTGGACGTGAGGCTGTCTTGGCTTGTTTCTGCCGTGGGTTAAGTCACAAGGTGGTGGCTTCGTTTTCGTCGTGGCCTCTATTTTCTTCCATACGTATATGCTACAATGGGTAACCTCTTATATCATCATCTCGTCTCACTTCTCTTCATTGTGATTCTCTTTGATTTCTGTCGTGTATTACCTTCTACATACGAATGCATGTTTCTCACAAAGTAAAACTTACATAAAAGATATGTTAATTATGTCACACCAAATGGTACTTGGTCACATGAAGGGTCACATAACTATTGCATGAAAACCTCTCAGGAAATGATGTAGTAAAGACTCAGTAACACATAACTGTGAACACTTGAAATCACAAAAGAAAGAAGGACCCATGTTTTGACCCATATAGGTCGATCCTACAGTAGTGTGTTTTTGAAAATTCTATGGACCTCACTTTGCACATGCATGCATGCATGCTATACACGATGGAAATACTACTTATAAAATGATAATAATTGTTGCATGAGGTCATGATCAAGTTCACATGATATATCAATAAAAAGCTATGTATGTATTCTGTTTTAAACTTATGTTTCTCGATCTCATGCATGTTCAGTATATTTCTATATCTAGTTAAAAGGAGACATAGGTTCATGAATGGAATCTTGCTTTAATCATAAAAAAAAGGTGCATACATAAAATATGAAGTAAAATGAGACATTGGTTCATGGATGGAATCTTGCTTTAATCATAAAAAGGTGGATACATAAATTCATGAAATCACACCATAGTTATGTCAATAAGAGTACATCATATGGTCATTTAAATCACGTTGTGTAGCTACATGCACTACAACAATCGGATGGACGGGCGAGGAACTTTTCGCCGGGACACCATGTCCCCGGCGAAAATCACTAAACGACAAAATAAAATCTGACGTGGCACATAAATACGCTGACTTGTTAGTCAAAATTCAACGGATACTTTCTGCGGGGACATGTCCCCGGAGAAAGTAAGTTTGATTTTTATTAAACTTTGACCGGATAGTCAAAATTCAACGTAAAGCATGTTAATTTGACCAAAGTCAAAAAGCATGTTAATTGTTCGCGGGAAAATTCCCGCCAAACCTTTTCCCGGGGACATGTCCCCGGCAAAACCTGATATTCAGAAAAATTACACTTTGTTGCAACTATTAATACATAACTAAAACCCCGATGCTTTGATAGTCTTTTCATTACGTAAAAACCCTAAATTATTTTAAAATTAAAACGGCATATCTTTAGTTCCAACGTCTGTCGTTACAAAATATATGGTCAAGAAAGCGAATACTTGAATTTTGAGCACTGGGTTGTATCTCCAGGTTATCCAACGCTTGGGATTTATTGATGAGACTTGAAGCAGAGATATATAGCTGTGGGAAAAACAAAAATATTATATTTATGATGAATTAATATGGTTCTTAATTCGTGTTTGTTAAATGTGATATTGTTTCTTCAGTTTCATTCTTTGAGCATATGTAATTTAGTATTGGAAAAGGGGTGTTTGGACACCATAATCTGGTTAACTAAAAACATGGTCAGCTTTACAAATCCAGCATGTGCTTTGATTTATGAAAATACTTGACAGATACATACTACAAGAATAACAACAACATCAACAACAGCAACTACAAGAACAACTACTACTTTGATCAGCAACAACAAGAACAAGAACAACAACAACTACTACTACTACTACTACATACGAAGATTTTCCATGTCACCTAACAGCTCACGAAGTAATGCATCCGACTGACATGCGTGGTCGTCAGGAATCGTTGCCATTTCAAGTTTGGCCTCCAGCAACCTTACTCTTGTCTCTAGCACATGTTTTTGTGTTTCCATCAACCTTATCCTAAGATCTTTTTCATGGCAACTCGAGCACTCTGTTGGTGCAGAGATTGTTCTTAAGTACTCGTCAAATACATCCTTCCACATAAAATATCCGCATCCATTATCTTTTCTGGGCTGTTACATAATAAGAAAATTATAAGAGATTACAACTCAATTATTTGTATATTTACATAAATAAGAAATGTATGATCGTTCACCTTTGACAGAGGACATGAATAATATTGTCGTCCAGATGAATATTCTCTATGTGATGTTCTTAATTTTATATTTCCTGCTCCACAAGAACACATAAAAGGATTAAATTGCTCCATCTCAGGTTTCAAAATTTGTGTGAAGATAAGAGGTTGTGAGGTTGAGTGGTTTTGAGGATAAGATCTGGTAGATTTTGGTGGGATAAGATCTCAAGGTTGAGTGGTTTTGAGGATAGGATCTGGTAGATTTTTGTGATATATAAAGCAGATCTGGTAGCTTTTGGTGGGAAGTTTTGGCGCAATGTTTTTGGTGGGAATTCTTGGCGCCATTTTTTTTGTGGGAATTCTTGGCGCCATTTTTTTGGTGGGAAGTTGAGACCAATAATAATAATAATAATAACAATAATAATAATAATAATAATAATAATAATAATTAATACATAACTATTATATTGTAACATATCTAAACATATAATAAAAAGTGTCACACCCTCGCCGGAGGCGGAAACACGAGGTGTAACGGAAGGGAACATAAGCACAAGATAATAGAACATACCAAAGTTAATATTTAAAAGCCAGAGTTCACCATTACAATACCAGTTTGAGTTTAGCCGTCATCGGCAAATATATTACAAAGTTTAGTTTCCAACATATTGCGTTCTATTACTGAATTTGTAGTGACAAGTGAAACTCATTAACAAGCTACCTGGTAGAAAAAGCTTTCACTGAAATGCATGAGAGAAAAACGGGTCAACATATGAAATAGTTGGTGAGTAAACACGTTTTAGTGAATATAAGAAAACTTCGTAAGAATATTCAAAGATTACGGTCAATGAAAATGGTCCACACAAGCAAAGGCATTGTAAATCCACTCAGTTCCAAGTTCCGCCCATACAAAACTTGCAACTGTGTTTGTTTTGTTCACAACCCATTACAAAATATAGTGCCGTCAAGTAGTCAAGTGTAAGCGGTCATAATAGGTTTGTATATCCACTCAGTTCCAAGTTCCGCCCATACAAAACTTGCAACTGTTGTGCACAAAATTTATAGCGTATAAAGTGGCAGTTCACATTATAGTACCAAGTATATAAATAATTTAGAGCTGCTACCGATCATGGGAGACTTTTGCATTGCACTGCTCCGAACAGGGAGACTTTAAGTTGATGCTCCGAACAGGGAGACTTTACTGCTAGAACAGGGGAGACTTTTAATTGAAAATGCTCCGTTCCCATAGGGAGACATTTTGCTCCGGACCGGGGAGGATTTTTAAGTGATGCTCGAACATGGGAGACTTTAATTGTGAAAATGCTCCCGTTCCATAGGGAGACATTTTGCTCGGACGGGGAGGCTTTAAGTGATGCACATGAACATGACTTTATAGTGATGATCTCATGGGAGACTTTAGGTCAAGGTCATATTCACGTAGGTTCAATAGGTTCAAACAAGTCATAGTTTGTATTTAAGTTATTTAGTTCCGTTCAAAGTCAAGTTTAAGTTAAAACCGATTTAGTCGAGTTCACAAGTTTGAAGTTACAAAGATTTTGAGTCGCGACACGTTCAAGAACTTTAGTCAAACCAGTTGGGTACAAAAGTAAGAATCAATTTTAATTCAAGTATGGTTTCATGCATACGCCGACCCCATAAAATATAGCCCCAAAAAATATAGTAAAAAGGTAAAAATATTACTCCACTGGATGAATAGATGTGACGACAAAACGTCCGAAATGTAGCGGGGATCTGACCTATTTGGAATATGATGCAATACTGTAATGTATGTAATGTTATGTCACGTTATACGCATGAATTGGGATGATATTTATCCAGTTGTGTGATTATCGAAATAAAAAATACTCTTTTGACGTCTTGACCACTCAAAAATCACTTTACCAGCATTTACATCAAAATGTCATCCTAAATGTGTTTCCTACAATGGTTTTATAATAGATTTATGGTGAAATATCACTTTTAAATTACATAAAACAATGTCGGAGGAAATTTCATGAAAGTTAACAAAAATAGCTTTGAAAAACTTGTCGTAAAATAGGTCATAGTGTCGAGTCGTCGATCGTTTAGGAAACGAACTATGTTATGTAAACGGTTTTGGTTTGTATCGAAATCTAGAAGCACATTTGATTCAGGAGTTTTCGTCAAACGGTCTCGAACATACAAATAATAAGAGTTAAAGATGGTGATTTTTGGCTAAAATGTTGGTTAAAAATGAGTTTCGGCCAATTTAAGCGTCCATAAATAATTTATTACAATTCCGCTATGCAAATGCTGTTGTGTCGTCGTTTTGAAAAAATATGCTCGATGATCTTAATTTTATTAGAAGACAATTCGTTCCAAAAAAAATTTTCCACATCATGGTTAAAAGCAGACCTTAAACATTTGGTCATGTTCATTAGTCACGTAACACTTGTCTCGAAGTAAAATAATATGAGATCGTTTTTTCTAAGAAATACATAGTTTACGAGGCATACGGCAAGTTTGTAAAACATTTTGAACACTGGTGTTATCTTGGTCGCTTCAGCAAATCACCCGTTTTTTCCACGTATTATACGTCCTTGTGTTCCGTTATCAAAGTATACTAATATATTTTTGATAAGTGAAATAATTTGTGACCGTTAAGCTCCCCTTAAGGCACTTCGTACAAATAAAAACACTTTGCTGAATTTCAAGAAAAATAAATATTTCGTCGTCAAACTTGAAAAATTCATTCCTCCTACGTTATAAGTCCGTTTTAATCCGTTCAAGCGCGCCACGGTTTTTTATAAAGTCTATTTTCTAAATATCAAGGCCAAAATTCGTGCTATAGTCGGTTTTCGGATTTTCAGAAAATGCTTTTTAAGGATAGACCCTTTTATATACTTGTCGAAAATAGTTTTTCTCGTACTAAACCTATTCCAATCCCCTTCCAATCCACTCCAAAGCTATCTAATCCTACCTTACACTTCTTAGGGTGTCATGGGTTCCTAAATATCATCAAGACCAAGGGATAATTATAGGATGACTCTATATATATATATTTCTAAAAATAGTATGGCTGACGTTCCCTATATATATTTTCTTCCCTCTTGCAAAATAATTGGTATAAACAACACACAATCATGCAATTTGCTTTGCTCCAAAATGAAGAGATACTTATGAAATGGAAAAGGAAACATGAAAATTTGATGTAGAAACATGCTTACCACACTCGTAATATTGATGAGGTGCAGCAACAAAGTTTCCCTAATACTCGAGTTTTTATTTCAAAAGCGTATTCTCTAGATTGTAGTACTTGAACTTGAAAAAAATTTTGTGATCCCCTTCCCCACCCTTTATGGCTTGGGCTGGACGATTTGGAGAAAAACCAAAAACCAGAGACTTTTTCGCTAGCTTTGAAATAATGCGTACTGGATATGTAACTGATTCCCCCTGAAAATGAATGATTGAAGTAAGCTCTGGATGTGAAGATCTATACTTGTTGAAATTTTGCCATAATTTAGTACCCTCCCCATAGGACGGCTTCTTATATGGGGGGGACCATGTCAATTTCCATGGAACTTGTCCTTTTTTTGGTACATGCCGTGAGTAAATTTTTCTGAAGATGGTACTTTTGTATTATATATCTGTATTTGTACTATAAATTTGTGAAATGGAGATCAAAATAGTTTTATGATTTACATTGAGCTTGTATAACAATATAAATTTACCGTTTATACGAAAAATTTCTACCGTTAGGTAATACTGATTAGTCTGTTTTTATACCACTAGATGTAACTCTCTAAAACACTAGGTAAACTCAAAGTATAGTTTTATAAACATTAGATTTTAAAGCGGATATGAATAGTATACATCCTAGCCTCACCGGATAATAACTCACTGATAATTTTATTTACAATGATTTATGCCATGAATGACAATATGAGCATATGAATATTTAAAATGCGACAAAAAGTTGATATTTTAAACAAGTTACTGACACATTGTAGCATAGAGTTGCCATTGATCTAGTTCTTTTCCACATGCAAGTTAAAAAAAAATGCACCTTTATGATATACAGAATTTCGCTCGTTTAACATGATCATTATACAATGCACCTTACTCGCTGTCGTTTAACATGATACTGTATACCAATGCACCTTGACTCGCTATGTTTCTGTCACCATTCACCTACCAATTGTACACCTAGATTTTGCTCGTTAATCCATTGTATTGGTTTACCAATGTTGCACCTATACTCGCTCGTTTAACATGATACGTATACCAATGCACCTATACTTGCTCGTTTAACATGATACGTACACCATAGCACCTACTTACTTGGTCGTTTAACATGATACATTATACCAATGCACCTATACCTTTGTCGTTCCAATGACTCTGTCGTTTACCATGATACGTATACCCCAGTGCCTATATACTCGCTTTTAACATGATTGTTACGCCCCCATATTACCAACCATGCACCTACTTGCATCTGCTTTTACACACATCGCTTATATACAATACCTCACTTTACTTGCTCGTTTAACATGGCGTACATTGACACATATACCATGCACCTATACTCGCCTTCGTTTAACATAATCATTATACAATGCACCTATACTTGCTCGTTTAACATGATACGTATACCAATGCACCTATACTGTGCCAACATGATCGATATACCAATGCACCTATACTGCATTTCGTTTAACATGAACATTATATATGCCTATACTAGATTAGTGTTATAATTTATAGGTTAAGTTTAATTATATAATTTTATAATTTATTATAAATTCTAATAATATAAATGATAATTTTATTTTATTAAAAAACTTTTGGGGACATGTCCCTATTTTATTTTAATTTTTGTTAATTTTTTTGGGCAGTTCTGTTGAGACCGAAGCCGACTGCCGAAGTGAGACCGAAGCTGAGACCACAACACATTGCGATATGTTAGGTATATTTTTGGTTTATGTTTTGTAGGGGACATGTGCCGCCAAAAATTACATGATTTATTTGTTTTGTATTTGTTTAGCTCCGTGTTGAGCCGAGATTTGTGGACGAGACCTAGCGACTCTAATCGTGAACACAGCCTTGACCATAACCTCGCATCAGTATGTTTATTTTTGCATTTGTGTTTGGTTAATTACTTGTGTTTGGTTAATTACTTGCATCAGTTTGCGTTTGAAAAAATGTATACTAGCATATGCTTAGGGTGTTGGATTGCTTATGCTTATGCTCGACGCTTAACACATGACGACCTTAGTACTAGAGTAGTTTCATTTTAAGCCCATGTGATAGTTTGATGCCGATAGATAAATAGAAGGCCTAGAGTTACAAAAAATTTTGGAAGTAGCAAAAAATCCGCACATTATTGACGTAGCTGCATCACAGTGATTATTTGGAGACTAATTCATGTGGGTTTCATAAAGTTTTCAAGCAATTTTTACCAAAATGGGGTGTTTGGTTTATATGGTTAACTTTGTCAAAACCCTTTCTTACCCGTTTGACTTTTTAAGTCAAACTTACCTTTAGGTTAGAAATAAATTTTTACATGTTTCAGTTGTGTTTGAAATAGTTTTCATGGAATCAAGTTAAAAAGCCAACCTGTTTTTCTGTCTTTTTGGGTTCTGCACCAGCAGCAAAAAAAGCCCACAAGAAGCTGATCTCAGCTTATTTTAAAGGTGTAAATAGTGTTTTGTTGGGGCCTAATTAGCTTTTTGTGAATCTCTACTAGCTAACCTTGTTGAACTGCTGTAAATGATTTTAGGACTTTAGTGATTAATTTCGGAAAGTCCCCGTCCGAAGTTAATCATCCTATAGAAAACCCGTCCGAAATTAATTTATTAGAAATTAATTTCGGAAAGTCCCCTGTTTGGGGCTGCTTTTTAAATGTTTTGTCTCATTTAGGATATGAATACGTATAATTGATTTACTATTTGTGAAAATTTCGACATTATTTCCCCTTTACTCCTACGAATATGTCTTTAATGCACATATTTGGGGAGTTGAGGGGAAATGCTGCCGAAATTTTCTCAAATAGTAAATTCAATTATACGCATTCATATATGAGACGAAACATTCAAAGAGTGGGTTAGGATTGCCTTCCATAGTTAGATTAGGTGAACATTTTAAGTTTGTATAATTATTTATTGCTTCATTAAAACGCAGTTATGCCAATTGATAAAAGTTGGGTCTCACTAGCACGTACCAGTAGAGAATTCTTAGTTGGTCTTAAAGCTTTCTGCAAGCATTGCAAGCCCTTGGTGAATATTGATGGGAATATAAAATGTCCCTGTGCTCTTTGTTTAAATGTAAACTGGATAAAGCCCTAATTTTTGTTTGACCACATACACACAATGGCTGGGACCATAGTTATACGAAATGGTATAATCATGGTGAGCCGGATGGCCGAACAACCGTACACAACACAAGACACCCTGGGATGAGTGAAATGGCTGAGTTCCTTCATGATATTGGTCCGAATAACGAACCAGATGATCCAACTCAAGGAAATATTGGCGAGACAAGCAACGACGCAATTCCTCAACGTAATGAGTATGAGGAGTTACTTGCCACTGCCAACGAAAAACTATACCCAGCCTGTGAGTGGATGTCTTCATTAGACTTTATGGCAAAGATTACGCACATCAAGGTCAAAGGTAAAGTGAGTGACACCACATTTAACGAGTTGCTAACTTTATTCAAGGAAGTTTTCCCGCCCGTTCTAGGATACAAGATGCCATCGACATACTATGAAATAAAGAAGACATTTAAAACTATCGGGTTAGGATATGAATCGATACATGCTTGTGTAAATGATTGCTTTTTATATCGGGGGGCGGGTAACGAAGATTTGCAGACTTGTCCGATCTGCGGCGCTAGTAGATGGAAAGAAAAGAACACACTGGGGAAGAAAGTTCCTAACAAGGTGTTGCGTTACTTTCCTATCATTCCTAGACTACAACGTTTGTACAATTCTAAACACACTGCAAAACATATGACTTGGCATGCGTCTAGGCAGTCTATGGAGAACGGTAAGATGCAACACCTGGTTGATGGTCAAGCATGGAAGAAATTGACATCAAGTATTCGAAGGAATTTGCTAAAGAAACGTCGGTTAGGGTTGGCTGCTGATGGTTTCAACCCGTACGGCAACCTTAGTCAGTCATACAGCATGTGGCCGGTCATATTAACCACATACAATACGCCTCCCTGGATATGTATGAGAGAGACTTCTCTTTTGTTGACATTGTTAATAATGGGCCCCAAATCACCAGGGAATGATATTGATATTTACCTGAGACCTTTGATTGATGACCTAAAGACTTTATGGAAAGATAGAGTCATGACTAAGGATGCTGTTACAGGCACCGAATTCTGTATGAAAGCAGCGCTTTTATGGACTATCAATGACTTTTCCGCTCGAAGTAGTTTGTCTGGGTGGAGTGGGCAAGGTTACATGGCATCTCCGACATGTAATGTAGACACTCCAGCTATGCGCGTGTTAAACAAAACCGCTTATGTTGGTCACAGAAGATTATTAAGCATGACCGATAAATGGCGGAAGAACAGAAGGGCATTCTATACAGAGGTAGATAATACAGACCCTCCTAGAAAATTTACCAGTGATGACATCTTGGATCAACTAAGAAGATTGCCTAAACGTGTCCCGGGGAAACATCCAAGATATCGGGGTGCGGAAAAAAAAACGTGATCAAGATCGCGAATTGAATTGGACAAAAAAATCTGTTTTCTACGAGCTAGAGTATTGGTCTTTTCTTACACTAAAACACAATTTAGATGTCATGCATATCGAAAAAAATGTGTGTGAGAGTGTGTTGGGTACTTTGTTAATGAATGACAAATCAAAAGACACCAACAAGGCAAGACAAGACTTACAAAATCTGAATATTCGCACTGACTTGTGGCTCGTCAACAAAGGAAATGGGAAGTGATCTAAGCTCCATCCTACGTACTCTTTCACAACCGAAGAAAGAAAACTTTTTTGTAAATTCATTAAAGGTACGCGTTTTATTTGAAAATTTCTTTGTTCGAATTAATTCATGTATTCATTTCGACAACTTATTCTAATATCCTGATTTTTTTTCTTAATTCATCAAAGGTGTTAAACTACCTGATGGGTTTGGATCTAACTTCAAGCATAAAGTGACCGACAATGATAACAACATAACAGGCTTGAAGGCTCATGACTGTCACATAATGATGCAACGGTTGCTTCCTACTGGACTTCAAAATTACTTGAAGGACCAAACCACCGCAACACCAATAATCGAGCTTTGTTCATTCTTCAAACAAATATGCTCTCGAACTTTGATGGTGGATGACATGTTGAAAGCTAGAGCACAACTGATCAATATTTTGTGCAGTTTTGAGCAAATATATCCTCCAGCTTTTTTTGACATTATGATTCACTTGGTTATTCATCTACCGGAAGAGGCTTTTGAAGGCGGTCCTGTTTACATGAGGTGGATGTATCCATTTGAAAGATACATGAAAAAGCTCAAAAATTATGTCAGAAATAAAGCCAAGCCTGAAGGTTCAATAGCGGAGGGTTATATTGCAGATGAAGCATTAACTTTCTGTTCGAATTATTTTCGGGGTGTTGAGACGAGATTTAATCGTCCTGACCGGAATGAGGACGGTCCAAGGCCAACAAGTCGATTTGAGGTGTTTCGATAAGTCTGCAAAAAGAATGGTAAACAATCATTAGTTCGGTTTAAAGCAGACACAATGAAGCAAGTAGTATGGTGCGTACTACACAACAGTCATGAAATCGACCCGTACATGAATGCGTACAAGAGGTACGCATTTTATTTCAGATTTTTTTTCACGTAAGTTGTTATTCGACGACTTATTCTAATATCATGAACATTTACAGGGCATTTCCTGGCAGAGACTTGGAAGAAGGGTTTCCTCGCTGGTTTGAGATGAAGGTAGACTTATTGTATATACTACCCTGTATAAATAACGACTATTACTCATATCTATCTATTCTTAACTTTTTCATAGATTCGTGAATTAAAAGTACAGAAGGACCTAAGTTGTACCGCCGAGTTATTCGCTTTGGCTTGTGGACCATCATGTACTGCAGTCTCAGTCAACTCTTGCGTAGTCAACGGTGTGAAGTTTACTGTACACGACCGTGATTTATGTCGTTCAACTCAAAACAGCGGAATTTCAACTCCTAACCCTGATGGAGGAATGCATTATGGCCAGCTTGAAGAAATTCTCGAGTTTTCATATATTTCATTCAATGTTGTGTTGTTCAAAGTCAAATGGTTCGACACTAATAACAGTAATCGCCTAAAACGCAGTACCTATAGAAACAACATTACGCAAATTATGACCGATCGTGTATCATTTCAAAATGAACCATTCATTCTTGCAACGCAAGCAACACAAGTCTTTTACCTTGATTTCCCGGGTAAACGTGGCAATTGGAAGGCCGTCCAAGATTCTTATCATCAAAAGATTTGGAACCCGGATATCATTGTGGTAGAAGACAACCAGGATGTTGTACATGACAACAACTCATCACATATCACACTCTCTGCTGAGTTGGATCAGTTGGATTATAACATTATAAATATAGATGTTCAACCAGCGGACGTTGAGGCACCACCACCAATTATCACTATTGTGGAAGACGAAGATGATATTGATTATGATGATCACGTTCCTCATGATTTAACATCTGATGATGATGATGACCACGAGAATGAAGATGATGAAGATGACAGTACTAATAATGTTGAATTTTATGTTGATGATGTGGAAGATTAATCTCGAATTGTAATTTGTAGAACAACACTTAATTATTTGAATGAAATTGTTATCGAGTGGTTAAATGTGTTTATTTGTTTATTTATTTATTTATTTATTTATTTATTTATTTATTTATTATAATTACCTTGTTGATATATACTGTTAAATGTGTTTGTTTATTTATTTATTTATTTAATTAGATATATGTTTCTTCACTAATTTCTATGTTCGTTTAACAGATGGCAGATGTTGTAGCTAGGTCTCACGGTGGTGATGGAGGTAATTCGCCACCTCGTGGTCCCTCGAGGAGGATAGGCACCAATTGCCAGCGTAAGAATTTATGAATTTCTTTTCAATAAACTATATTTGATTACATGTTATTTTAAATTGATAAAATGTTATTTTATGTCATCATCACTTGAATTTGATTACTTGTAGGCTCTAAATCCAAAGTTGCCAACCCAAACGCCAAAACTGGGAAAGGCGGGAAGGTGGTGCGTGGTCCCACTAAGAACACGGCACTCGAGGCGAAGAGGGCACTGGATGGTCGTCCTGTGTCGATCGAGTTTCGGGTCAACCAGGAGGGGTTTTGGACACACGTGGGCCCTCACTCTTCTTGGTTCTCCAACTATGTTGGGGAGGTGTTGCGGGACTCGATTCCCATGTTTTGCAATTCATGGGCTAAGGTTCCCGAAACGGCCAAGGCCCACATCCATGAGCATCTACACGTAAGTTTTTTTAACCTTTATTTTTTTTTTAATTATTGTGTTTATTTATTTAAATTTGTATATTTATTCAAACTTGTTTGCTTATTTAAATTTGTATATTTTTTTATTTATATTTTATTGCAGCACTACTTTGATCTCGACACACACCTTGCTGGCCCGAATAGAGAGCAGATTGTTGACAGTATCGAGTATTATCTCCAAAAACGATACGACGACAAAAAAAATAAAGGTACAAAAAAAATAACTTTACGGCAGCAGGTGGGCTGGAGAAAATTGAGGAGATCAAAAGAAAGCGTCCAGAGAACAAGACGCAAGAGGATTGGGATGCGTTGGTAAATTTCTGGATCGACACTTTATAATAATAATAATAATTCATTTATATAATAGTTTTTATAATTTAAAATACGCAGGTTAAGCTTTGGACAAACCCCAAGAAGCAGAAGATCTTAGAGGTGAACCGACAAAACTGAATGGCGAACATGAGCTCTAGCCTTCACGGATCTCAGTCGTATGCTGCTATTCGCCATAACTTTGTAAGAAATTATTTAATCATTTTATTTATATATATACATGGTGTTGGGTGTGTCGTTATTGATTTTATTTTTAAACAGTTGACCCGGCTGAGGGGGTTGGAGAAGACTTGATAGAGCTTTACCGTCGGAACCATACGAGGGGTGATGTCTTTGAGTCCCCGTTATCTGAGGCTAGATATGTAAGTATAATTTATTTTCAAAGTCACTCATTTTGATGATATATAATGCATCACGACTTATATATTACTTTTCTTGTTTTTTTGTAACTAAACAGAACGAGATGATGCGGATGCGGGAAGAGAGCACCTCCGATGGGACCCGCATGACTGACCGTGATATTTTGCGTACCGTGATTGGTGGTAGCAGCGCGGGCCATATTCCTGGTGTAGGTCAGGTCTTACCCGGCGGTGGAGTGAAGAAGACCTTTAGCGCCTCCCGACGTCGTGATGCAGCGGATGTGTCCTCACTGCGGGAAACAGTGCAGAAACAGACCGATGAGCTCGCTACACAGAGGAGTCAGATGGACCAGGTCATGGAGTTTTTGAGGACATTGCCGGGTTGGCAGGAGCGAATACAGTCCGCCCCGGGATCAAGTGCTACTCCACCAGGTGGGTCGGGATCTGGAGAGGGTGGGTCGGGATCTGGTGTTACTCCATCCGGTGAGTCTAGAGATACCAGGGACGATAATGGGGGTAGTGGGGTTTGAGATGCCGATTTATGTTACTTTAACACGTTTTGGATATGTTTGTAGAGAATAACATAGATTATTATGTCGTTTATGTGCATTATGTGCTAGGATTCCCGTAAATGGATTATACGTATAGTTTTGGACCATTTGCGGATAGGTAGTTTTGGATAGTTTTGTAGATGATCATGCGTTAACGGTTTAGAAACCGTTTTGGCGATTTTGGAAAAGGATAACTATGTTAACGATTGATGGGTATATATGATATTATGTTTAGCGATTTTGTGTTATGATTGGCATATTAAACGTTGGTAAAACAGATTGTAGATTAAAACAGGTTGTAGATTTTTTCTGGAGAATTGCCGGAAAAAATCTGGAAATTACCCATTTTGCAGCAATATTCTGCATAATGGGTCAGCTAGTTTTACCGGGGACATGTCCTCGGGGAAAGTACAAGAGCATATTTTTGTTAACCTCTTTCCCCGGGGATATGTCCTCGGCGAAAGAGTTTGACTCAACAGTGGTTATATACTTCACCGGGGACGTGTCCTCGGCAAAAGAGGTTAACTCAACAGTGTTTACATACTTCTCCGGGGACTTGTCCCCGGCAAAACGTGTGCCACGTCGGACTAATAACGTAATTAGGGTATTTAAATTAAAGTCCAAAAATACTTTCTCCGGGGACGGGTCCCCGACAAAAGTGTATGCCACGTCGGACATGTTTGACTGGCGACAATTGACTGTGGGACCCACATGTCCCCGGTAAAAGTGTAAAACAGTCCCCGGGAAAAGTATTACCGAGAAGGTATTTCCGGTGAACTTTTGCCGGGGACATGTCCCCGGGGAAAGGTTTCGCACGGGACATGTCCCGGGGGAAAGCCCTGAAATTTCGCCTGCGAAAGCGGCGATTGTTGTAGTGATGGGTCATGGGTGCGTTTGGGTAGGTAAAACATGTGCTTATAATGGTTTAGTGGACCTTAAAACTGGACAACATCATTATATCGAATTTGTGTGGGTTATGGATCGAATTTTATAAGTTCAATAATCTGGGTTTTTGTTGGAAAAGTTTATTTTATGTCTTAGTTAAGTTTTCCAAGTGGTTTGGTCGAATTTGGAGTTGGCTAAGTCGTATTTTTGAATTTTACAAGATCAAGTGTCAAAGCTGAGAAAACTGGTCTGAAATTTAATTGGATTGTGTGATTTTTCATTTTCAAACCATAAGGAATTGGAAGCTCTCCTTTTACAGGAGTGACATTTAGGATATAAATGAATTTCTGAGAGTTTTGAGAATTTTTCCAAGGTGTCTAAACAGGTCTAATAAGCGTAAAATTTTGAGGTGTATTTCCTGAACACTTTCTGGACAGGTCTGGACTTGTGATTTTCCATAAGCCATTTGACCTGGAAATAGAACCCCTCAATTTTTGGAGAGTCTTTTAACTCATATGGGAACCCCTGGGATTTTCCTTGATTTTATTTGAGCTAAGTAAGTATTTTATAAAATCGCTAAATTCTGGTCCGGATGTGAATCTAAGAAAATGAAAGATAAAAAGAGGATATCAATAAGTAAAACACTTACACATGCATAAGAAGCTTATAAAATGAGTATTCAAGTAATATATGATATAAATTCGTGTATATTCGTTGAAGAAGATACGACGTTGCTTCCCGGTGTTACCTTCCCGTTTGTTTTCGTTTCGTTGCTAAGGTACAGATATTCTGTCATTTCAGTAATGACACATCTTTTCTCTCATGACTCTTGTCTATTTTGATATCTGATTCGTATTCTCCTTACATTGACTTGATATGAATCCTTCGATATAATTCGTTTTGGTATGATCATCTGATTTGATATTCGATTAGTTATTCGTTGATATAATTATCCGTTTGAGATCCCTTATTGATATGATTCGGTTATATGATCTGTTTGATATGATATGATTTGTTTTATTTGGTTGCCCGAGCTAACTAGCCATGGAGGTACCATGGCCGTGTCATTGATGCACCAATGGCATGACACTATCTGGGGCGGTGTGATTGGTCCCCGGCGTTCCCTTATGATATGATTATGATATTTTTGCACTTGGCCATTATGATTACGTATGTACAGTCTCGTACTGGCATATGTATATTTGATTTGTATTGATGCATCCTAGGTACTCAGTTCAGTTTTGGTAATGTGGTGCGTGTGTGCAATACACCCCCTCACATTTTGGTACATTGGGCTAGCTACCCATGTACAATTTGATATGATTTGACGGATTTGATATGATATTGGATATGATATATGATTTGTAGATTTGGCTATTGGAGTATCTCCTTTAGTATAGGCGCTCGGGGCAACATTCTGATTTTGGTTATGGGTTATGATATGTGATTTGTTAGATTTGGCTATTGGAGTATCTCCTTTAGTATTAGGTGCTCGTGGCAATATTCTGATTTTGGTTATTATGTGACTATTTGATACTCTAATTCATTCGTTGCTATGCTTATTCAGTCATTTAGTTAACTACTTATTCACTTAGTATTCTTATGTGATTCGTTTGACTATCGGACTCATGCTTCAGTTCATTTGGTTATTATACTCAGTCTTCAGTTCATTTGATTTACTATGCTTTCACTCTATTTCGGTTGGCTTCCAAGCTTATACTTCAGATTACCACTTCATCCGTTTACCGAGCTATTATATGATTATGGGATTCAAGTGTGGTCTATGCTATTATATAATTATTTGATCCATCTGTTTACCATGCTGGTATATGATTACATGATTTCTCTGTCTACTATGTTAGTATGTAGTGTTGGTGTAGTACTCCCAGCAGCAGGTTTAAAATAATCAACTTCAGCATAA
Source organism: Chrysanthemum makinoi (assembly GCA_910596185.1). Classification (NCBI taxonomy): domain Eukaryota; kingdom Viridiplantae; phylum Streptophyta; class Magnoliopsida; order Asterales; family Asteraceae; genus Chrysanthemum; species Chrysanthemum makinoi. The sequence continues at coordinate 712,120 of OU343222.1, read as the reverse complement.
ATGAGCAACTATTCAGCAGAAACAAACAAACGGTCAGCAATAACAAATACCACTTGGTGGTTACCGGATATCACTTGGAATCGTGTGATCGTTTTCCAAAGTAAACTATTCGACCCTAATGCCTGGGTATCACGAATATCTACTTGGGATAAGACCAAATGCAGTTAGAGAATTAGGCACAATTCTATAACCCTTTCGCTAATAAGTGTTTATGTTTTCTGTATTGTTTTCACACGTTTTTCATCTGTGTATATCATCTGTAAAACAGATCTCCTATTTATAGGAAAATACTCTAAGCTAGTCAATGGAATTATGAGTATTAATCGGCCCATTAATAGCCTCATAATTATCCCCATTATAGCCGTTAGTGGTTACATGACCAATTAAACATGGTCATAATGCAGTTTAAACTGCCACTTGAATAGGTCAAAGCCGTTACAAGCAGTACTATCATCAGTACTTTCATAGTGCTATCAGTGGTTATACCGATTCAGTGGAAACACCACTGCTTCAGTGTAAACACTACTTCAGTGAAACACCACTTCAGTGGAAACACTGATCCAGTGGAAGTACTGCTTCAGTGGAAACACTGATAATCAGTGGTAACCACAACAGTACTTTCACCAAGCACTACCAATACAAACCACTATTAGAGTCAGGGTGTTCATGGACCTTTTGGGTGTACACTCCGTACCTCCTAACCCATTACAAGGTGTGAACTAATCCCACAAGTGCACTAAATTTTCCAACAATCCTCCCCACATTTAGTTCACTTCCATAGCATGAAAAACAAACATCAAGCAAAACATGTGCATAAATGAAAATGTCCTGAGGATTGAATTTCCATCTTAGTAATTACACGTTCAAATATTCGAGAATCAGGGTGTTCTGAGAATTGAACCCTTCAACCCATTTGAATACCTGAAGATAACTACACACAAGCTTTCAAACACTTATCAGCTCCTGACACTATACAAGCCATGTGTCCATATCCAAATTCATAAATGTTGTAAAAGCTAAAGTCCAAAGCTTCCTGAAGCGGCAAAACTTCAACATTTACATAGGTGGTTCCTCTTTATTCATGCTCCTGCCAAGCACTTTTTTAAAGAAAATTAACCATTAAAAAGTAAAGACTTCATCCTCCTTTCAGCTGGTTCTGAGCACAACCTTGGGATGTAAATAAACCATGTGCTCCAGTCCACTGAATGTTCAGCTTTCCACATTGAACTCAACTCCCAAGTTTCCTTAGGAGGGAGTTGGGTGTCCTAGCATTCAGTGACTAAGTTGGACTTAAACCCATCCCTTTAGCAGACTTTATAACCAAGTATCTAGCTAATCCCTTCGTCAAGTGATCAGCTAAGTTCTGTTGAGATCTAACAAACTCTATAGATACCACCCCATTCATGATAAGCTCACGAATCATGCTATGTCTGACACCTAAATGTCTAGACTTACCATTGTACATTTGGCTATATGCCTTAGCCAATGTAGCTGCACTATCACAACGGATATAAATAGGTGCTATAGGTTTAGGCCACAAGGGAATCTCAAGAAGCAAGTTTTTCAACCATTCAGCTTCTTTACCAGCAGCTGCTAAGGCCACAAATTCAGATTCCATTGTTGAACTAGTGATGCAAGTTTGCTTCTTGGATGCCCAAGAAATTGCACCTCCACCTAGTATTAGGAATACCAGCAACCACTTTGGTAGGCGAATTGTCTTGATGTTTACTGATCCAACTTGCATCAGTGTATCCTTCCAACACTGATGGGTAACCAATATAAGAGAGACTATAATCCATAGTTCTCTTCAAATACTTCAGTACCCTTTGAACGCTTGCGATTGATGAGCACTAGGATTACTAGTATACCTGCTCAATTTTTCCACTGCAAAACCAATATCAGGTCTTGTACAAGTCATGGCATACATCAGGCAACCAATTACCCTAGAATACTCAAGTTGAGATACAGCTTTGCCATTATTAGGCATCAGCTTCTCACAAGTATCCATAGGAGTACTCACTGGAGTACAATCAAAGTAATTGAATTTTCTCAACACCTTCTCAATGTAATGAGACTGAGATATAGAAATTCTTTTACTTTCATGTTTAATCCTTATACCAAGGATAACATCAGCCCCCCCCATGTCCTTCATGGAGAACCTTGATGACAAAAATTCCTTTGTCAAATCAACCTGATTTTGGTTAGTGCCAAAGATCAACATCTCATCAACATATAGACAAATGATGACTCCTTTACCAGATTCATCAAATTTGCTATATACACATTTGTCCGCTTGGTTAAGAACATAACCACTAGACAAAACCACTTCATCAAATTTTTGATGCCATTGCTTAGGTGTCTGCTTGAGTCCATAAAGAGACTTAATCAGTTTACACACCTTGTTTTCATTGCCAGGCATGATGAAGCCCTGAGGTTGGTTCATATAAACCTCCTCTTCCAATTCACCATTCAAGAAAGCTTGTTAATACAAATAAACCGTAAAAACGTTTATTAATATTTTGCGATCTCTTTGTGTTTTGTTGATAACAAATGTAATGTTATCTTAAGTAAAATTATAAGGATACATGTTATTTTTGTAAAGCATTTACATATAGCCATTTAAATACAAAAATGTAATAATTAAGCATTTGTTGTAATAGTTTATTAGGATGGGTAAAAACTATAACCCATGGACCATAACCCATGGATCTTAAACCCATACCAAAGAAGACTTGATACAATGTATACTTAGATACATTGAATCTAAGAAAACCCATGGACCAACCCATAACCCATGACCCATAACCAAAAACCCATGGGCAAAGAGGAGCGTACCACGGATCCCTAGGATTACACTAGGCGGATCCCAAGTGGAAGGGATCCGTGGGATCCGTGGAACAGAGGAGAAATTTGCCTATAAATAGAGAGCCATTTCTTCATTCTAACTCACCCCTCTTCTTACTAAATCTCTCATACACTCTCATTCTCTTCTAACATATAGATCACTTGATCTAGAGAGTTGTTCTTCTTTCTTTCTATTTGTGATCCTCATATAGGTCCTTCTCTAAGGCGAGATCACGAGCATTCTACAAGTCATCCAAGCAAGGGGTCCTTGATTGATTTGTCACTCCGCAAGATTTCTGTAGCGAAGATCTTGTATTTGATATTTCACATATTTGTTGTGTAATAGTTGTGTTGGTTTGGTCCACCGTGCTACGGACTCGGTATCTAGCTTTGTACCGGAAAAAGTGTAAGCAACGTTGTGAAGGCTTCTCCGCCAAGTGAAGGAGTTTGTTGACATAGTGCTTGAACTCTCGAGTAGGTGACTCGGGGAGTGGAGTAGGGCAAGGAAGGTGACCTTGTAGCCGAACCACTATAAATCGGTTGTGTCATTTCTATCCCTTAACTTTATCTATTTGCTTGCATTATCATTAGATCTATACGTTCTCAACATCCATACGATTTCACATAATATCGAATCTAAAAGTTTTTGAAATCAACTTAAAATCGGCAAAACTATTCAACCCCCCTTCTAGTTTTCCACAATTGGCATCAAGAGCTAAGTTTATAAAAGTTTTAAAATAAAATTGTATTTTAAAAACTTTTCGATCACTATGGGTTCTGAAAATTATAAGGAAGGGCAATCTATGCAACGACCACCACTACTTGAAACTAATGGTTTTATATATTGGAAAAATAGATTCGAAACATATGTGAAGTCTAAAGATATTGATCTTTGGTACATTATTGTTGAAGGTGATTTTGAGGCTACCTCAAATGATGATAAAGGAAATTTAGTTCACATACCTCATGATAAACTAAATGATGAAATGAAGAAAAAGCTTTCTAAAAATAGTGAAGCAAAAATGGTTTTATATAATGCTTTACCGAAAAAGGAATTCGAAAGAATTTCTATGCTTAAAACCTCTAAAGAAATTTGGAATTCTTTAGTTGTAACTCATCAAGGCAACCAACAAGTTAAAAATAATAAAATTGATTTATTTGTTCAACAATATGAACAATTTTCAATATCGGATGAGGAAACTATAGATCATTCATTTGCTAACTTTAATACTATTATTACATCTTTACAAGCACTTGATGAATCTTTCTCTAGGCGTAACCATGTTAGGAGATATCTAAGGGCACTTCCATCGAAGTGGAGATCCAAGGTGACGGCAATCGAAGAGTCAAAAGATTTGACAATCCTCACCCTCGATGAACTCATAGGCAACCTAAAAGTCTACGAGCTTGTCCTTGCTAAAGATTCCGAAGCCTCAAAGGTGAAAGAGAAACACAAATCTCTTGCCCTTAAAGCCAAAAAGGCTTCGAGCAATGAAGAGAACTCATCTTCGGTAGTGACGACGAAGAGTACGCTATGGCGGTAAGGGACTTTAAAAAGTTCTTTAGAAGAAAGGGTAGATACGTCAAACAACCGTATGATGATAAGAAAGGCTTTCGGAAAAGCAAAGAGGACGAGAAGCCAAAGGATGATCGTACTTGCTTTAAATGTGGGGACCCAAACCACTTTATTAGTAAGTGTCCCAAACGGGATGATCAAAAGGCGTTCGTGAGCGGCACGTGGGGAATGAGCGACGAGGAGGATGAAGAAATTTGTCTTATGGCAAATGACGAGGTATGTGCTGAATACTATAGTAGCTCATCACTTGATGACGACTCATTGCATAATGAATATGATAAACTATGCAATATTAGCTTAAAACTAGTTAACAAAAACAAGCTTTTAAAGAGTCAAAATAAACGTTTAGATAAAGAAGTCATAGAATTAAAAGCAAAACTAAAACGTTTAGAGAAGGGTAAAATTGCAAGTGGTGAATGTGAACTTTGCGTTCAACTTCAAACACTAGTGGATCACTTAGATTCTAAAATTGCTAGAATGAGCACGAACACTTTAGATACAATACTCGATAGCGTTAAAACTGGTAACAATCAAAGGGTCTAGGTAGTCAACAACTTGATCCATCAACTAGTGAAAGTAAAGAAACAAAATTTGTTAAAGAACTAGAAAAACCAGCCACTGTTGTGGCGGATCCCACAGATCCCCTAAAAAGGGAACGGCTAGTGTAGAAAAGGGATCCGTGGATCTGCTGTAAGCAATAATGTAGCTTCTTCATCTAGAACTGAGTTTGTCATAGTTAATAGGAAGAAACCAAATCATGTCACCACTAGACAACCACCTCCAAAATATAATCCTACTTTTGCAAGAAACAAAGCTCCATCTTTTTCAAAACCTAATTCATTTAGGAGACCTAATAGCGTTTACCCAAAAAGTAACCATCAAATGGGATGGAATCAAAACATGAAAACGGTTTTCCTTTTCAAAACTTTGCTCCATGGAATGCATACTCATCTTATCCATACATGTCTAACATGAATGGAATGTTTAACACTAATGGACCCATGAACAAATGGGGACCAAACTTTTGAGTTTATTATTGTTTTAGGTGTGCTTAAAGGTCGACCTAGACCCCGATGAATGGGTCAAGGATAGCGGGTGCACAAGGCACATGACCGGGAATAGGAATCTATTCTCCACATATGAATCCATTAATGGAGGTAATGTGGTGTTTGGAAATAGCAAAAGTAGAATCATCGGTAAAGGTACGATTTCTAACAAATCTCTAACCATTAACGATGTGTGTCACGTAGAAAACCTAAACTTTAATCTCTTAAGTATAGGACAAATATGTGATAAAAAGTGCAATGTACTTTTTACCAAAACCAGTAGTAAGATACTTAAAAATGGCATAACCATAGGAAGAGGAATTAGGAAACATGGAGTCTATGTCATTAAAATCGGTAATGAACCTAAAGACAAATTATGTCTTACCTCTATGGATGATACTTTGACCTTATGGCATTTTCGAAGATTGGGTACGCCAACATGCGACTTCTTCAATCGCTATCATCCAAAGATCTAGTAAGAGATCTACCTAAGTTAAAATATGAACATCATTTTTGTGATGCTTGTAATATAGGAAAACAAGCTCATTCGAGTCATAAAGCTAAAAACATGGTGTCCACAACTAGGTGTCTAGAATTACTACATATGGATTTATTTGGTCCATCCGCTATCCAAAGTTATGGAGGCAACTACTACACTTTGGTAATAGTGGATGACTACTCTAGGTATACATGGACAAAATTTTTAAAGAACAAAATGGAAACCTTTAACTATTTTGAAATATTAAGCCAAAAGATCCAAAGACAACTAGGAAGTCCCATAGTGTCTATTAGGACGGATCATGGTAGGGAATTCGATAATGAAGTGCAATTCGGAGCTTTTTGTGGCGCTAATGGTATTACTCACAACTTCTCGGCTCCACGCACTCCACACTCGAATGGGGTAGTAGAAAGAAAGAATAGAACTCTACAAGAAATGAGTCGAACCATGCTTAATGAACAATCCATACCTCAAAAATTTTGGTGTAATGGCGTTGATACTTCAACGTATATACTCAATCGAGTCTTGATTAGACCAATCTTAGGAAAAACTCCATATGAGTTACTTCGAGGCAAAAAGCCTACGTTAAATCATTTTAGATTCTTTGGTAGTAAATGTTTTATTCTTAACACTAAAGATTACCTTACAAAATTTGATCCTAAATCAACCAAAGGTATCTTTTTAGGTTATTCGCCAAATAGCAAAGCTTACGTCATATTAAACAAAGAAACAATGAAGGTAGAAGAGTCATTAAATATAAAATTTGATGAAAGTCCACCCAAACCCTCTCCACCTCTTGTCGATGACGAGATTATAGAAAGTGAAGCCATAGTAATAAAGAAAAAGATAAGTGAAGAAGAAGAACCTCTAAGTGATGAAATAGTAAACATTAAAGAGTCCAAAGATCACCCGTAGATAAAGTCATAGGAAAACTAAACGAACGAACATTAAGATCTCAAGTTCAAAACCAAAGTAGCTTGTTTTGTTTCGTTTCAACCTTAGAACCTAAGAATACACAAGAAGCCATAAAAGATGAAAGTTGGGTAATGGCTATGCAAGAAGAACTAAATCAATTTGTTTCTAATGATGTTTGGACACTTGTCCCTCCACCTAGTAATCAAACCATAATAGGAACCAAATGGGTTTATAAAACAAATTAGATGCAAACGGAGTAGTGTCTAGGAACAAGGCTAGACTCGTTGCTCAAGGGTATAACCAACAAGAGGGAATAGACTTTGATGAGACCTACGCCCCGTGGCTAGATTAGAGTCTATAAGAATACTTCTTGCGTATGCTTGTGCTAATGATCTAAAGCTTTATCAAATGGATGTCAAAAGCGCTTTTCTAAATGGTGTCATAAATGAAGAAGTATATGTAGCTCAACCTCCGGGCTTCATTGATTTTGAAAACCCAAACATGTGTATAAATTAAAGAAAGCCCTTTATGGTCTTAAACAAGCTCCAAAAGCTTGGTATGATAGACTCAAGTCATTTCTAGTTAAACACAACTACACCATGGGGTTAGTTGACAACACACTTTTACTAAGAAAAGAGAGTCACATATAATCATAGTACAAATATATGTAGATGATATTATATTTGGATCCACTTGTCAAGACATGTGTGATGATTTCTCTAAAATCATGCATGACGAGTTCGAGATGAGTATGATGGGAGAACTTAGTTTCTTTCTTGGTCTACAAATAAAACAAGTAGAAGATGGTATCTTCTTTAATCAATCTAAATACATCAAGGAGATGTTAAAGAAATTCGGTCTAGAAGAGTCAAAACCAATTAGGACTCCAATGTCATCCGACACCAAACTCACAAAAGATGAAGACGAAGAATCCGTAGATAATACTAAATATCGTGGCATGATAGGTAGCCTTCTCTACCTCACGGCAAGTAGGCCGGATATCATGTTTAGTGTTTGCTTATGTGCTAGGTTTCAAGAAGACCCCAAAATATCACACCTAGAAGCCGTAAAAAGGATATTTAGATATATTAAGGGTACAACACAATTAGGATTATGGTATCCTAAGGGCACGGGAGTAGAAACAATTGTATATGCAGATTCTGACCATGCAGGTGATTACGTTGATAGAAAAAGTACAAGTGGGGTATGTACTTTTATGGGATGTTGTTTAACATCATGGTTTTCTAAGAAACAAACGGCACTTGCAATATCAACAACCGAAGCCGAGTACGTCTCCGCCGGCAAAGCATGCCAACAAGCACTATGGATGAAACAAGCGTTAGTAGACTACGACATCCATCTAAGCGACATAGCCATCCTATGTGACAACAAAGGTGCAATCGATCTAAGCAAGAATCCGGTATTGCATTCTCGCACAAAGCATATAGAGATTCGTCATCACTTCCTAAGAGACAATGTTCAAAAGGGGAACATCTCTATTGAGAAGGTAGCATCCGAAGACAACATAGCCGACGTCCTCACCAAACCGTTGAAGCGGGAACAATTCAACCTACTTCGTCTTGGTCTTGGTCTAATGGAACAAACGTCGTAATTTAATTGACTCTACAAGGTATGTAAACACTAGCCTTCTTCTTTCTGAGTCTAGGATTTCTATTTCACGCACAACTCACAAACAATACGGGAATTTTCAAAACCCAAGATGAGTTTTTTTTTTTTCACTTATAATTTTCTTATTTTTTAAGCCTACTTTCACAATGTTTTCTAAAAGGATGATACCTTCCCGTATCAATTTCACAAAAGCAATTTCTCACGTCTAGGACAAATCGCTTTTTCATTATTAATACAAAGTAAAAACCCGTTTTCATTGCATCTCATGTCTTTTGAATGCTAAAGGGGACACATAACTAATATGTGTTTTCGGGTACATTCATTTAAGCAACAATGAATTAGGAGCATTGATAACACAAAATTACGTACTCATGTACTAAATATGTGTTTTCGGGTTATCTCAATAGGATGCTTTTACACTTCTAGTTTGTTTTTCTATTCCTTTTAGGGTCGAGATAACGAAACTCCAAATAGTTTGCATATAGGCACACACTAGGCAAAAATGTTTCCAAAAAAAAAATTTTGTGCTGCTGAAACACAGAGACCACGGATCCCAGCCTTTATGCTGGCCGGATCCCTCAAGGGAAGGATCCGTGGGATCCGTGTAACAGAAGCTGTTTTCAACTTCTATTTTTCACTTTGGATGAAAAATCCACATTTGCTTCATTTTTGGGAGTATGCTCTTTAATGCTTGTGTTCTCATGATCACATGCCTTGAATTCATATCTAATCATTAGATTTTAATCCACATTTTGGGTCAAGCATTCATTACAATGCTTTGTTTTTCTATATATATAACTCCCAAAATGCTTGCATACTCCATCTCCTTCTCACAAACACACTTCATCATGTCATCCAAAAACCCTTTAGGAGAATCATCTAGTACAAACAATCATGATATCCAAACCTTTGTACTTCCACCATCCAAAATACCACAATCAAATGCTAGGATATCCACACGGATTAGTATCCGATCTTGTTGTTTAGCAAAACCAACCTCAAATGGTTCATCCTCAACAAATAATTCACCACAAGATGCTTCCATTATAGCACCACCCTCATCACCAACAAGTACACCAACTTCATCACCACCTAAAATAACTCTTTTGGAACTCCTTAAGACTCCAACAAGATCTAACCAACCTAAAGAAAAAGAATTAGTCTTTTCAACACCCCCCACATCTCCAAATACTATCTTTCAAGATCTTGAAACATCACCACCATTAGCTCCCATCACATTACAAGAACATCTAGGTTCTTTTCCACCACCACTTATTAACATTCCGGATAGTGATCCATATTTTCCTATTTTTCCACCACAACTTCCGCAAAACTCAAATCAAAACAACCCGGAAAACTTCCGCACTCATTACCCACATCATTTACATTGTGAACATTGCCAATCCACTAGGGAAATTGCAATAGAAGTTAGGGAAGAAATGCGTTTCATACTCAACCTCATCCTTGATCGCATCAATACCATTACTCATCAAAATCTCCATCCATAACCTTATGCAAGCATGGAAGGAATCACTACTACTACTTTTTTCTACCTTTAGTATTATTTTTCTTTTGAAGTCATTTTCAAGAACAAGTCTTGTTCTTATTTTTTTTACATGCTTGTAAGTGGCATACATACCACTACAATTTGTTGTTTTATTACAAGGCCTTGTTTACATACCTTGGCTCCTAATCTTGATTCTCGACAACCACAAGATTATATAAGCATGTTACTAACCTTTCTTTTTGTAGGATTTTTATTTTTTCTTCACTTGACGCCCCAAACAAGGGGGAGCTACCGTCAAGGGGAGTTAGGAGTTTGTTTATTTCTTCCAAGGGTTAACTTTTTGTTTCGACAAAAAGGGGAGAAGAAGTAAAACTTAGGGGCTTTCAAAACTTACATCTATTTTTAAGTTTTACTCATCATAACATTATGTTTTGTCATCAACAAAAAGGGGAGATTGTTAATACAAATAAACCGTAAAAACGTTTATTAATATTTTGCGATCTCTTTGTGTTTTGTTGATAACAAATGTAATGTTATCTTAAGTAAAATTATAAGGATACATGTTATTTTTGTAAAGCATTTACATATAGCCATTTAAATACAAAAATGTAATAATTAAGCATTTGTTGTAATAGTTTATTAGGATGGGTAAAAACTATAACCCATGGACCATAACCCATGGATCTTAAACCCATACCAAAGATAACTTGATACAATGTATACTTAGATACATTGAATCTAGAGAAAACCCATGGACCAACCCATAACCCATGACCCATAACCAAAAACCCATGGGCAAAGAGGAGCGTACCACGGATCCCTAGGATTACACTAGGCGGATCCCAAGTGGAAGGGATCCGTGGGATCCGTGGAACAGAGGAGAAATTTGCCTATAAATAGAGAGCCATTTCTTCATTCTAACTCACCCTCTTCTTACTAAATCTCTCATACACTCTCATTCTCTTCTAACATATAGATCACTTGATCTAGAGAGTTGTTCTTCTTTCTTTCTATTTGTGATCCTCATATAGGTCCTTCTCTAAGGAGAGATCACGAGCATTCTACAAGTCATCCAAGCAAGGGGTCCTTGATTGATTTGTCACTCCGCAAGATTTCTGTAGCGAAGATCTTGTATTTGATATTTCACATATTTGTTGTGTAATAGTTGTGTTGGTTTGGTCCACCGTGCTACGGACTCGGTATTTAGCTTTGTACACGAAAAAGTGTAAGCAACGTTGTGAAGGCTTCTCCGCCAAGTGAAGGAGTTTGTTGACATAGTGCTTGAACTCTCGAGTAGGTGACTCGGGGAGTGGAGTAGGGCAAGGAAGGTGACCTTGTAGCCGAACCACTATAAATCGGTTGTGTCATTTCTATCCCTTAACTTTATCTATTTTCTTGCATTATCATTAGATCTATACGTTCTCAACATCCATACGATTTCACATAATATCGAATCTAAAAGTTTTTGAAATCAACTTAAAATCGGCAAAACTATTCAACCCCCCTTCTAGTTTTCCACAAAGCTGTCTTCACATCCATCTGATGAATAATCAGATTGTGAATAGATGCCATAGCAATCAGTAGTCTTATGGTACTGATACAAGCCACAGGGGCATAAGTATCAAAATAGTCTATCCCAGACTTTTGTTTAAGCCTTGAATGACTAGTCTAGCCTTGAACTTTTCAATAGTTCCATCTACTTTCATTTTCTTTTTGAAAATCCATTTGCAACCCAGAGGTTTGCAACCCGGTGGTAGATCAACCAACACCCAAGTGTTGTTGCCCATGATGGAATCCATCTCATCATTGATTGCTTCTTTTCAGAAAGCAATATCCTGGGACTTCATTGCTTCTTCAAATGTCTTGGGATCATCCTCAACAATGAAGCAATAGGAGTATTGGTCAGAGACCTCATCCCTTGTTCCTTCAACTAAATACAGCTGAAACTTAGGTCCAAATGACTTTGGAGTCCTAACCCTTTTGCTTTTTCTAAGCATAGGTTCAGGTTGTTGAACCACAACCTCATCAGGGACCACTGATGGTTCTTCATCAGGGACCTCTGATACACCAGTGTTATGAGTTCCATTAGGAATCCTCATACTTGGTCTAGGGATTGATGAGAATCTATTCTCATCAAAGTTTGCATCCATTGATTCAATTATGGAGTTAACTGAAACATATTCATTAGGTTCAATAACATAGAACCTAAAAGCCTTTGAATGCTCAGCATATCCAATAAAGATGCAGTCAATGCCTCTTTCACCCAAAGTTTTCAGCTTTGGATCTGGGAGTCTTACAACAGCCCTACAACCCCAAACCCTGAGATAGTTCAGGTTGGGTTTCTTTTTAGTCGAGAGTTCATAAGGGGTAACCTTGTTCCTTTTGTTGGGAACCCTATTTAATAAATAGCAAGCTGTTAACATAGCTTCACCCCAGAACCCTTAACTTAGTCCTAAATAGGACAACATGGAATTAACCATCTCCTTCAGCACCCTGTTTTTCCTTTCAGAAATGCCATTTTGCTGAGGAGTATAAGGGGCAGTCGTTTCATGGATTATACCAACAGACTGGAAATACAGAGTATCCATGTACTCACCTCCCCTATCAGTCCTTAATCTTTTGATCAAAGACCCAAGTTGTAATTCAACTTCAGTTTTAAACACTTTGAATTTATCTAATGCTTCATCCTTAGTATGTAACAAATAAACATAACAAAACCTAGAAGCATCATCAATAAATGTCACAAAATACTTCTTATTCCCCAAAGAAGGAGTAGCATGCAAATCACACAGGTCACTGTGTATAAGCTCCAAGAGCTTAGTCTCACGATTAACTCCCTGAAAAGGTTTCTTAGTTATCTTGGTCAACATGTAAGTTTTACACTTTTCAGTGTCCATGTCAAATGCTGGAATTAACCCATCCTTAGACATATCTTGCATTCTCTTATAATGTACATGGCCAAGTCTAGCATGCCAAAGGGTAGAGTTAGTCAGGTCAGAGGTGGTCACAAAGGCTGAATTAGCACTATCAGTGGATACAGATACACTATCAGTGGAAACATTAAGCCTGAACATTTGATTACACAAATAACCAAAACCAATAAAACACCATTCTTAGAAAGAACAAATTTATCAGATTCAATAACTTGTTTATATCCATGATTATTCAAAACACTACTTGAAACAAAATTCTTCCTTATATCAGGAACATGAATAACATTAAACAAAGTTACAATCTTTCCAGAACTAAACTTAAGATCTACACAACCATGACCATGCACCAAGGCTGTTGACTCATTTCCCATGTGAAGAATAGAACCATCATTCAGTGACTCATAAGTCTTGAACCAACTTCTATCTTTACACACATGAACTGTTGCGCCAGAGTCAACCCACCACGCAACATCATCATCCTGCACATAATGAGATTCAGATACATATGTAACATAATAAATCTGAAAAGACTTATTAACCATATTCTGACCTTTCAGTGAGTTGGAAGAACCACCACTCCCTGAACCATTAGTGCCTGATCCATTGGCTTTACCACCAATTTTAACACCCTTGCAGTCCCTTTTAATGTGACCAGATTTACCACATTTCCAACAAGTAGGTGTTGCCTTCTTGTTAGGATCTGCCCTTGTGTTATCATGATATTTGCGTTTGCCTTTGTTGATGTACCTGGTGGAGTTGTTATACTCCACCATATTGACAACAGATGCACCAGCAGCATTGCTACTTTTTGGCTTGTCATTATCCTGCACCTTGAGAGATTCCTCAATGCGCAGATGACTGCCCAACTCAACCAGAGTTAACTCCTCTTTCTTATGTTTCAAGGTATGCTTGAAATCTTTCCAAAAAGGAGGGAGTTTGTCAATGATACAAGAGACTTTAATAGCCTCATCCATGTTCATATTGTGTTGTGTAAACCTTCCAAGTATACCAAGAAGTTCATTGTATTGTTCCATAACTGGTCTTGAATCAGTCTTTGTAATTTGTGAAATTACTAACAAGGAACTTCTTACTTGATGCATCCTCAGCCATATATTTGGCATCCAAGGAATCCCACAGTTCTTTGGAAGATTCAATGTTCTGATAAATATCAAATAGAGAATCAGACATACCATTGAGAATTAGACCTCTGCAAATGTAGTCATCATTCTCCCATTTGATCCTCCTCATGATCTGCTCAACCGTAGCATCATCCCCATCATCAGGAATAGGTGTGGTTAGCACATAAACCACACTCATGCTTGACAGCAAGAAGTGCATCTTCTTCTGCCACCTCCTAAAGTCCACCCCTTCAAACTTATCAAGCTTGGCAAAGTTTGAAGCCATGTGTTTCATTGCAGCAGTTGCCATTGATTATCACAAAATAGTTTACTTTGATTGTTGGTGTAGTACTCCCAGCAGCAGGGTTAAGATAATCAACTTCAGCAGAAATGAGCAACTATTCAGCAGAAACAAACAAACGGTCAGCAGTAACAAATACCACTTGGTGGTTATCGGATATCACTTGGAATCGTGTGATCACTTTCCAAAGTAAACTATTCGACCCTAATGCCTGGGTATCACGAATATCTACTTGGGATAAGACCAAATGCAGTTAGAGAATTAGGCACAATTCTATAACCCTTTCGCTAATAAGTGTTTATGTTTTCTGTATTGTTTTCACACGTTTTTCATCTGTGTATATCATCTGTAAAACAGATCTCCTATTTATAGGAAAATACTCTAAGCTAGTCAATGGAATTATGAGTATTAATCGGCCGATTAATAGCCTCATAATTATCCCCATTATAGCCGTTAGTGGTTACATGACCAATTAAACATGGTCATAATGCAGTTTAAACTGCCACTTGAATAGGTCAAAGCCGTTACAAGCAGTACTATCATCAGTACTTTCATAGTGCTATCAGTGGTTATACCGATTCAGTGGAAACACCACTGCTTCAGTGTAAACACTACTTCAGTGAAACACCACTTCAGTGGAAACACTGATCCAGTGACTACATGTGACTACCAGGTTTATACTGCTGTTAGTATTCCTACCTGATACATGTGACTACCAGGTTTATACTGCTGTTAGTATTTCCGTTGGTTATGATACTTGTTATATTTAATAACTATGATTGGTCTGACTTGTGTGATTGCCATGCTTACATTTTATTCAGTTGCTTCCGCCTGCTTAGAATTCAGCTTAACTTATATGTATTCTGAATTATCTAATTTATTTGTTTTGCCATATTTATGTTTAGTTGATCCGTTGACTGATATGCTTGTTCACTGTTTGGTTAGTTGTTTTGATTATGATACTGTTCATCAACTCCTATATGATTATGTTTCGATACTTGTATGTTTGGTTATTTATATGTGTTTGTATTTGTTTAATGATTCGCTGCTTTGCTGTACTTTGGTCTTTTGATTTCTATTCTTTCTAGAAATATGTTAATATTGTGTTCTGCAGGTCCCTCATTGACTCATTGATTTCTTTCCGTTACAACCCTGTTATCGTTCCTTTGTTTCGTTTCGTATTTCTGATTTTTTTTTATCTTTCATTTTGTTATATCTGTTCACTGGGCTTTTTAAGCTCAGCCGCATTTCTTTTCCTGCGGCAGGTTTTAAGTTGAAGATGGGCTTCGATGGGCTGAGAGTTAGAGTATCTGAGTGGACCAACCCTAGTACCTTATTACTTTGGGACTTATTTTGAAGAACTTTTGGTTTGGATTTTATTTCATTTTGGATATTGTATTTTCCTTGTCAGTCAATTGTGTATATGTTTTGATACCTCATTTTTAAGGGTTCCGTTTGTAAAGATTTCATTTGTATGTTCTGATATGACACCAGAATGTGACACTTTTACCCTTGCTGGGTTGGGGTGTTACATTCCAAGACCTCAAACGAGTTCATGGCTTGTTCCATTTACCTTTAACTTTCCCGATCTACGATTGTAACAAGAAAACACAAACGAACGAATCGTTTTCACGCGATATGGGTGTCAAACACGAGGAGATAGGGCGCGTGCCCTATATCTAAAGAAATAGGATGAAAAGATCTTTCTAATGGTGGTGGTGGTGGTTGCCGACGCGTAGCGGTCGGACGGCGACAGCCGGTTGAAGCTTGGCGGCGGCTAGGGATTTCCTAGAGAGAGAAAGATGGTAACTAGTGTTTGTAGTGAGAGAGAGAAAGGTGTGTGCGTGTGAGGGACTTAAAAATAATATTTTGGGTAGGTGGGGGGCGCCGGTCACACTAAACAAGAGGGACCAAAGCCGCGTTTTTTGTAAACTTTCCCGATACACTTCTCTAGAGCTCGTATATTTTACTATTAGTGTCCGATTATTTTTATTTGTAACTTTATTATTTTTATTTACCTTTTTCCACGAGTTTTGAATATTAACACGTTATATTTTCGCGTAACGAGTTAAAAGTTACTTTTTCTCTCGTTTTAGGATTTTACTGTGCCGACTCAAGTAGTGCCTAATATTACGGGCCATAACTCATATCATAACTCATTCGATGATAAAATAAATCATAAAAGCTAATAAACGATACCAAGATAAGTCACAATTAACCGAAATAGCTCCTAAAGGCAAACTACTCGGTCTAGCTAGCGTAATGCGGTTACCTAAAAGGGCTCCATAATTTTCCAGTTGTCACAGATAAGGATCAAAAAGCTCGGGTAATACTTAAACAAAGACTATACTTCTCTTGTGAGGAAGTATTTGCCCAAAGTGTGTGAGACTTATGAACTTGTGTGTTGCCTTCTATTTATAAAGACGCGATTAGGGTTTAGAGATAAACCATTGAGGGATGATCAATGGTTACGAGAGATCCAGGCATTGATCATCTAGGGAGCAGACAAGGAGGACATGTGGTCAGTGTTCTTTGGCTCGTACAAAGAGGTGCTTGTCGTGCGTCCCCTTTGCAAATATAAAATAAGAACGAAGGTCGATTGACAGAACTAAAAAGCTAGATGAGTATCACATCATTAGTCTATGACTAATAATATGATACTGGGGGACATGACGACGTATATGGCCGAGCAATCCAACTATCGGAAGGCCCAATGACCGAAAGGCCTATAACCAAGCAGACCATTGACCTGACACCACACCTGGCATCTCGCCTGGAAGTAACTTGTCTTATTATCTACTGGGTGTCAGACGTAGTGTCAGAAATAACGTCAGCGACAACGGCAGGAGTGTCAGAGATAACGACTGGGACAACGACCATGTATGGCTAGTAGGTAGTAAAAATACACACGCAATAACTCATATCAAGGTAGCATCTTACTGCACTCTTACTTACATTTATTACATACACCTCTCGGTGAAACCCTTACTTACTCTCACGTCAGAGTTTGATCCTGAGGTCACACACGATGTGAGGCTAATGCGTTTGTTACATCAATACATGTATCCAAAAGGCTTGGCAACAATAAGACCGGAGGATATTCAAAGCATCTTATCATCTCACAAAGAGTTACTTCAACATTTTATGTTATAGGATTTGCGTTATAATTAAAAATTTGGAGATGGGTATAAAATTATGCCAATAACTTGAATGGTAACTTATACTCTTATATTATTAGCTAAAATGAATGTGGTTTTATCTGTTCAGTTTATTTGAGGAGGGCGAACCTTTTTGATATACGCTGACTTACTGTCAGACCTTTCCCTGAGAATCATCAAATGTACACTTTTCGCCACTCGTACTTTGAAATAAAAAGATAACTAAAGATCAAATGAAAAATAAAAGTAAAATAAGAAAAATAAGAAATAATCACAACCACACATTTTAGATGCGCAAACAAAAAATGATGTAAATGCATATTTCATTATTATTATTGTTTTTATTATTTTTTTATTTTTTATTTTGGTGGATTCATTCCCAAAAATAGATTGAATAAAAGAAAAAGAAAGTAAAATTAAGGAATAGTGGGAAAGGGGAGTCAAATCCAAAGAGAGAAAACATAGACCTCTCCTCAACGATAAGGAACATCCACTTCTGAGCCCCAAAATCGCCACATATAATTCTTTTGCAAGTACCCATTTCATTCATTCACATTCACTTTCAATCAAAACCAAATAGAAGAAGAAGAATAATGGCGGCAGCTTCTGCAGCAGCCGGATCACTCACCAGCAGCACCAACAACAAACTCCCATGCCGATTCTTCCGCTCTCCACGCGGTCTCGGCTTCGCATCCTCTATTGCTTCGCACGATTTCCACGCTCTCTCGGCTTCGCACGATCTCCACGCTGTCTCAGCTTCGCACGATATCCACGCGCGCTCGGCTTCGCATGATATCCACGCGTTCTCGGCTTCGCGGCCTCAATTCCTCTTCCATCCATCAATGAGTAGTAGAACAAGAAGAGGTTTAGTGATATCAGCAGCTAAGAAGAGCGTTGGGGACCTGTCACCAGCTGAGCTGAAAGGGAAGAAGGTATTTGTTAGAGCTGATTTGAAACGTACCTTGGATGATGCTCAGAACATCACTGATGATACCAGAATCAGAGCTGCTGTTCCTACTATTAAACATCTTATTCAAAACGGCGCGAAAGTCATCCTCTCCAGTCACTTGGTACTACTACTACTACTTTTCCATTCTCTTTTCTATTCTATTATTATTATTATTACTCCGTATTAAATTTATAACAATATCTCTCTTCATTCAAGCCGTCAGTCACTTAGTTTTCCTACATCCACTTTTAATAACTAGGACTCTGTATAAATAAATTAATTAATTAAACCACTACCTTTTTATTAGTTGGAGCTTCACCTTATTGTTTAAATGGGATTAAAAAAAGGGAATGTCTAACCAATGCCTTAAGGGCATTGGTTAAGATTTGTCATTTTGTGGTTTTTAGTTACACAAATGGTCCTTATAGTTGACACATAATTACATATTTGGACGGAGGACCCACATGAATAGTTATTATAAACCACAAAATGACAAATCTTAACCAATGCCCTTAGGGCATTGGTTAGACATTCCCTTAAAAAAAATATCATACTTGCCACTATTTCTTTTTGTGGGTAGCGAACAAATTTTTTTGTTTTTGTGGGTATTCTTCTTTCAAATTCATCATTTTTAGGGTACTATGTGACATTTTTGCTCTTCGGGACAAAAAAAATTCTATTAGCTAAGAGGTGCAAAAATGTCCAATTTTTTTGCAAAATACCTTAAAAAGGATAAATTTGAAAGAAAAGTACCCACAAAAGCAAAAAATTTTGTTCGCTACGCACAAAAGGAAATGGTGGCAAGTATTGCGCAATTTAAATTAACTTATATTTCAAGCTTGCCAAAAGTAACTATAAGCTCTACTCATTTTTAAAACCTCATTTCGGTTACTTGAGCTTATAAATGCTTCAATAATCTTTTTTGGCAAAAAAAAGGCTCAACCTCTTATAAGTTCCAATAAGTTTGTTGCCAAATACGCCCTACTACTACATACACCCCTAACCCCTTTCTTACTTGCATTCTGTATTACTCTTTAGCGTGATTGTTATCATTTCAACAAACTCTATCTCTGCGTCTCTGTTTATTTTATGTCTCAATATCATAGTAACATTTTCATCTCTTTATTTATTTGCTGCTAATGTTTGTATCTCTTCATTTTCACAGGGTAGACCAAAAGGTGTCACTCCCAAGTACAGTCTCGCTCCTCTTGTTCCCAGGCTAACCGAGCTCATTGGCGTTCAGGTACTCTCTTCCATTCCACTATCAAAATATCATCTTTAAAAAGTGTATATTATATACCAAAATGCAACCTCACCAAACATTTGCGACAGGTTACAGTTCTAGCTAATTGTTTTTGGAAATAAATAACTAAGTCAGTTATCATATCTCATTTGATGAAGTTATAATGTTATATATTCGAAGGAAACCGTTTGACTAGCTAAAGTTTATTACTATGAGAAACCGTTTTACTTACGTGTCATCATTGATATTTATGCAGGTTGTTAAGGCCGATGACTGTATTGGTCCAGAGGTTGAAAAGTTGGTGGCTGCGCTTCCCGACGGTGGTGTTCTTCTCCTTGAGAATGTCAGGTTTTACAAGGAAGAAGAGAAGAACGATCCAGGCTTTGCCGAAAAGCTTGCATCACTTGCTGATCTCTATGTCAACGATGCTTTTGGAACCGCACACAGAGCCCATGCCTCTACTGAGGGAGTCACAAAGTTCTTGAAGCCATCTGTTGCTGGTTTCCTTTTGCAAAAGGTTTCATATCGTCTTCTGTTTTATACAAGATCAGTATCTTCATTATGCCACTAGGTATGCATAACGAGTTGTTTGTAACTGATGCAGGAATTGGACTATCTCGATGGAGCAGTTTCAAACCCAAAGAGGCCATTTGCTGCTATTGTTGGTGGTTCAAAGGTCTCATCCAAGATTGGAGTTATCGAATCCCTTTTGGAAAAGTGTGACATTTTGCTTTTGGGTGGAGGTATGATCTTCACATTTTACAAGGCTCAGGGCTTATCTGTCGGATCCTCATTGGTAGAGGAAGACAAGCTTGAACTCGCAACCACACTCCTTGCCAAGGCGAAGGCCAAAGGAGTTTCCCTGTTGTTACCAACCGATGTGGTCATTGCTGACAAGTTTGCACCTGATGCAAACAGCAAGGTTGCTTCTTTTTTCTTTTGCCTATGCCACCTTTCTTATTCATCAAAAAAATATTCGTTATACATTAGAGCTGTCTGTTTCAACCCATTTCCTTATAAACAAGCTGGTTTTGGTTATATATCATCTCTAATAGATCTTCTAGGTAAAATATTACTAGCTAAAAAGGAAACGGGTTAAGTGGGTTGATAGATGTCTAGAGTACTTGTTTTTCCAAATAAGTAAAACTTCTCAGCAATGTCATAGCTTAGTTTTTTTAATTATAGATACACATTAATTATTTATTAAAAAATGAACAAAAGAGTTATGAGTGAACCCAATATATACTACATGTTCCTCATCTTGGCTGAAGCCAAGTTTGACCTGTGACCCAACCTACCAGATGGCCATTTCGACACCTGCATCTCACATGAATGCATATGTCTGCAAGTTAGAACTACTATTTTGTTAGAGTTTAAAATTAAGAAGTACAAGTAATATATATTGTTTTGACTATGCAGACTGTACCGTCCACTGCTATCCCAGATGGGTGGATGGGATTAGATATTGGACCAGATTCTGTCAAGACATTCAATGATGCCTTGGAGACCACCAAAACAGTCATCTGGAATGGACCTATGGGAGTGTTTGAGTTTGACAAATTTGCAGTTGGAACTGAGGTGCGTTTCATATATCAACTCTATCTGTTATTTGCATATGAGAACCATGTAATGATCATTTTGGTGATTGTGAATTGCAGGCAGTTGCAAAGAAGCTAGCTGAACTTAGTGGAAAGGGGGTGACAACAATCATCGGAGGTGGAGATTCAGTGGCAGCAGTAGAGAAAGTTGGAGTGGCGGATGTTATGAGTCACATCTCAACAGGTGGTGGTGCAAGTTTGGAGTTGTTGGAAGGAAAGATACTCCCTGGTGTCGATGCTCTTGATGAAGCAGTCGCTGTTGTTGTGTAAGAAATAGTCCTAATATGTGATTTGATTTTTTTGTTTAGTGTCAGCTCACCATGCTTATGGTTCAGTGAGTCTGTAAACAATGACATGAGTTTGTTATACATCTTCATAAATGTAAGGTCCTATTGTTGTGTTCCCAAAAAACAGAGGCGGCCCTTTAAGATCTTAATATATTGGTTTTCCGTAACATATCCTTGTTTGCCTTGTAGAGTATTTTGAATGCGATTTGTGCTTTTATTTATTAAATACCAGATGAGTTGCCATTAGATGACGTTAAGATTGGATGACAGAGTAATAAGAATACAAAAAGGGCATAATTGACTTCAGCCAGGACTGAGGTGTTTAGGATTTTAAACTTGGAAATCACTAACAAGGTGATGGTTTGCTTGAATGCAGACCAAGAAGCCGTTTGTAGTTTGGAAGTTAGAACTGCTAAAACTAGGAAATGAAAGACATGTATTGCCAGCGCACGGTGTTATGCTACCTTTAGTTATCTGGTAACAACCCTACAAAATCTCAACTAACTAGCTAGATGTTATCCCTACAAGGCTACAATCATCACTTTCATAGCTCATGCATATATGGATCTTTGATTCTTCATTATTCTTCCGTGCTTCACTCTAAGATATGAATTTCTTTTGTGTACATCAGGCCTTAGTCTAGTGACAATTAATTGAAACTAGTTAATTTGCATAAAGCAATAGACATAGCTATTGTATGCAATTTATAAATGTTGGATAACATTCCTGAATGAAAACAAAAAGACTACATCAATAATGAAGCTGTAAAGTCATAACTCATAACCATTCTGTATGTAGTATGTCAGAAATTAATCAATCATCATCTGATTCAATTCCCTTATCAAAATACTCCGTAGTACCAAGCCTTAAGGCTAGATGGCAAGGCAAGGTGAGTCACTCACCTTAGCCCCGTCTCACCCCGTGAGTCTCTTGCCTTCCTATCCATCTCACGCGTTAGTTTGCATTTTCGAGGAGAAATAAGATGAGTCAGTCACCTTAATGTTTTATTATTATTTATTTGGTTTGTGAGTATATGTGTGGTATTTAGTGGGGTATATTTTTATAAAGTGAGTATTTTAATGAAATGTGATGTTAAGGTGACATTGTCCACAAAAAGGTGAGTAAGAGTGAGTGGAAGTGAGAGGAAAGAGAAAACTGACGTGATGCTAAGATTGCCGTCCAGCCTAACCATTCTGCAAACTCATTAAAATAGTACTCCGTACCAAGCCTTAAACTAGTACATACGGATTCATGTAATAAAGACCTCTGCGTATCTTCATTTTGGTTAAACCCTGATGTAAGACAAGCATTTCATAAAAAGACTGAAATAGGAAAATGCAATTCTGAATCTATAAGGGGCCATTTAGTTGGTGATTTTTCGACGAAAATTTTCATATGAAAAAAGAAAAATTGAAAATTCGTTTAGTTACTCCTTTTTCCTAACAATTTTCAAAAAATGTGAAATTCTCATTCTCTAAAATTTAACTACAAATTTGAAAAGCTCATTTTACTCTTCTCACTTTTTTCATTCACTTTTTAATTTTTATCAAGGTTGCAAAAAAACACTAGGCGCTAGTCGGGCGGTCGATCATCGCCTAGCGCCTAGACTGCCTAGGCGGATTGAACTTTTATATATAAAAAATTCAAAATTATATGTATTTGGTATAAAATATGCATAAATTGTATATTTTTTTAATAATTTTATTAATGTTTTTATTATTCTTAATTACATATTTTTTGTATATGTTGTAAAATTTACATTATATACGATTTTGGTAAAGATTTGGTCTATTTTTATTAAAGCTCACACACTTAGTTGTTGGGCCTATTGTATGTGTTTTTTAAAGGGCCAATAAATCATATATTAGTAGGGCTAAGTTTACACAACATTAAACACATAGCCTCCACTTCCCACTTTACTCTCCCTTTCACCTTCTTCAACCCTAGATCTGATGTTAAACCGGAGTTGACTGCCGTTGACCGACCCGCCGCCTAGGCTGATTTGGCCGATTTGTCCCGCCTAGGCGGTTCGTTTACCGCCATTTGACCATAATGCCTAATTTGGCCGATTTGCTACAAATCGGGGCGGTGGAGGGCCGACTAGCGCCTAAGCAGCCGCCTAAGCCTCTTTTTACAACACTGCTTTTTATACATACGTTTTAATACGTTTAATCATTTTTTTACGTTTTTACCCGTTTCCTTACGTTGTCGTATGTTTTTTACGTTTTGTCATTATTTTACGTTTTCGCCCGTTTGCTTACGTTTTCGTCCGTTTTTGACGCTTTCGCCCATTTATTTTTTAAGTTTTCGTCCACTTTTTATCCGTTATTTTACGTTTTCATCTGATTTTTTTACGTTTTCTTCCCTTTTTTAAGTTTTTATAAATTTTTTTACGTTTCTGTTTGTTTTTTTTATGTTTTCGTCAATTTTTTTACTTTTTCGTCCATTATTTTACGTTTTCATCCGTTTTTTTACGTTTTTGTCAATTTTTTTTACGTTTTCGTATTTTTTTTACATTTTCGTATTTTTTTACGTTTTCGTCCCTTTTTTACGTTTCCCCCCGTTTTTTTTTACATTTTCGTCCTTTTATTTGCATCTTCGTCTGTTTTTTTACGTTTTCGTCTGTTTTTTTACGTTTTCGTCCATTTTCTTACGTTTTCGCCCGTTTTCTTACGTTTTCGCCCACTTTTTACGTTTTCGTCCGTTATTTTACGTTTTCTTTTATTTTTTTTACGTTTTTGTCCATTTTTTACGTTTCCGTCCGTTTTTTACGTTTACGTCTGTTTTTTACGTTTTCATCCGTTTTTTTACGTTTTCGTCCCATTTTTTTTACGTTTTCGTCTGTTTTTTTACATTCTCGTACTTTTTTACGTTTTCGTCCATTTTTTAAGTTTTCACCTGTTTTTTTATACATTTTCGTCTATTTTTTACGTATTCGTCTGTTTTTTTACGTTTTCGTCCGTTTATTTATGTTTTCGTCCGTTTTTCTACGTTTTCGTCCATTTTTTTTTACGTTTTCGTCCGTTTTTATTTACGGTCTCATCTATTTTTTGCGTCCGTTTTCATATGATTTAGTAAGTTTTTTTACGTTATTCTACGTTTTCTTACGATATCTTACGTAAGAAAACGGACGAAAACGTTAACGGACTAAAACGTAAAAACAGGCGAAAACGTAAAATAAGTGATAAAAACGTAAAAAAGATGACGAAAACGTAAAAAAACGGACGAAAACATAAAAAACGGACGAAAACGTAAAAAAACTAACGAAAACCAAAAATACGGACAAAATGTAAAAAAAGACGAAAACGTAAAAAATCAGACGAAAACGTTAAAAAAGGACGAAAGCTTAAAAAACATACAAAAACATAAAAAATCAAACGAAAACGTAAAATAACGGACGAAAACGTAAAAAGAAAGAGACCAAAACGTAAAAAACGTAATAAATTGGATTAAAAAAAAAAAAAAAAAAAAAAAAAAAAAAAAAAAAAAAAAAAAGGTACAAAAAACGGTAAAAAAACGGATGAAAACGTATAAAACGGTGCAAAAACGTATAAAATGGATAAAAATGTACAAAGATACTTTATGAAAAAAAAGGAAAAATGGTTTAAATGAGTTTCATCTAAACATCTTTTAATTTAAAAAAAGAAAAGAAAAAGATAAATCCATTTAAAAACAGAAAAACAAGAAAAATTTTAGCCAATTAAACGACGCCTGGTTTCTGAATGTCAGAAGATTTTCATAAAAACAACAAAGACAATAACAAGATAAATATCCATCCCCTTCATCACTTCATCTGTGAAGTTAAGAAAGCGCAGCCGATGGGACCTCACTAGGGATGAGCATTTTGAACCGAATCCCGAAACCGAACCGGAACCGTACCGGTACCGTACTGAAATGGTACCGATTCTTGAAATACGGTACGGTACCGGGACTACGAAATAAGATGAAAAAAAAATCGGGACCACTAATTCGGTACGGGACCGGTATCAAATCTGGAAATTCCCGAAAAAAAGCGGGGAAAACCCGATTTCCCGATACCGATAACGGTACCGGTATCCGAATCCTGTTCGGTATGGTACCGGTACCACTAATTTATGCTCGAAAAAAAATCGGTACCAGTAATTCGGTACGAGATCAGTAGGAAACTCGTACCGTGCTCATCCCTAGACCTCACCATTGACACCCACAATATCCACCCACTTGTAATGTAAATATTTGTCTAATACTATAACTCATCCTCCAGTTTTGACCACGTACACGTGTCATGCAATGATGGGACAATAATGGCATACTAGCTTACAAATCATGTTTATGTCGGGATGCTAATGGTTAGAGCCTTCTTAGGGCCAATATATTCTTTGAATTACCTGTCAGAATGGACGATGTCTTGGGTGGCTAGATTTAGAAATGACACCAAAAGAAAGCCATCTTTGCGGACCCATTTGACATCGACACAAAAGAAGACGTACGATGATGTAAATATATCTATCTTGGATTATAGCTCTTATTAAGACTTGATTGATTTAGTATTCTCATGTTATTATATGTATTTTGATAAGGGTTAATTCCATATATCCCCACTTTAAACCCTTAAATGTCATATTTGCCAAACCAAAAACCATAATGACATATATATCCAATTTAAACACAAAATTTGTCATATATACCCACTAGCTTCATAGCCCGCCCGTTCGCTTCATGATTTTATTCGTTAAGGAAATAGAACAATGTAAACTTTTGTAAGATAAACCAATAGTGTAGTTAGTAGCTTCATAGCCCGCCCGAATGCGCGGGATAGCTTCATGATTTTATTCGTTAAGGAAATAGAACAATGTAAACTTTTGTAAGATAATCCAATAGTGTAATTAGTAGCTATAGACGTATATGGAAGCGAACGAAACATAGGTAGTACAAAGAAAAACCAAAAGCTAACTTCCGTCAATCAATCTTGCTTAGCTAGCTTTATCCTCTAATAAGAAAAATCAATCTATTCTTTTTAATTCAACGATGGACTCCAAAATTCCGAATAATCTTTGGTCCACAAGTACATTCAACCTTAATTGGTGGGTATCATGAATAGTGGCCGAGGTTCTATTGTACATTTCTACTTAGGGAATATCCATGCATCGAATGTTGACATCACACATATTAATGGTCAACTGTATTGGAGCATGTAGAAAAATCTTCAATTGTACCTATAAAATTTAAAATTTAATTGGTTATTTTATAGTGAGCAACATAATCACATATTAAGTAACATATCCCATGTCTATAGAGCTAAAAACTGAAATATCAAACAAACCTGGATATAATGAAGATACCACCATTTTCAAAAAGTAGTGATTACTTTCATAAACTCATCTATGTTTCGTTAAATGTCATATCGAGTATGTGTGCAACTCTTCGTAATTTAAGATACATCATATAAATGCAACTCTACTAAAATGCGTAATCATCGTAGAACTCTTCTAGATCAACTTTGATATCATTCTGGATAAACAAAATAGTTTGTATAAAAATGGTAATCTTGACCCACTAACTCGTATGAGTTGAATCGGCATAAGTATCATAAAATATTGATCACATGAGTAATCAGAAAAGTAGCCAAAATGCAAAAAGAGAACAAAGTAGTTAAGTGTTGTGTTCATAAAACCATAATTTCTTTTGAAATGTGGTTTACATAAAGCATATAGCACACATTACTTGTTTTTAGAATTTGAAAAATGGGGATGTAAATTGTTTCGCGCGAGAGACCTACCTAGCTATGCAAAATATAATTAACTGAAACATTTGTTGTTTAAACGACTTGAAATTCTCAATAACTTTAGCTTAACACGCACCTCTAATTGAGTGAATACGGCAAATTATTTATCTACCGATTTTGTGTTGGTCATTGGATTGGCAGATAGTTTTGTGAACTAACTTCGCCAGCATCCTTTGCTAATTGGTCGAAAGCACTGAAATTACCAACTGAACAAAAGAGTGCATTTGAAAGAGCAGTATGCAATAAATCAAATGCTCTATCAAGTTGTACAATAACTCAAATCAATGTAAATCAGAATACTTAAATATAGCCCAGATCTCCCCTTTCATACGTAAATGAGTCAAAATTGTCACATTCATAAAACAAATAGCAAGCTTACTTCATCACTTTGAATTAACCATTGGGAGGCACAAAGCTCACGGTCTTCTCTGAATCAAATCTGGTCAAGTTTACACATTGATGGAAACTAACATCATCGAGCTCAATAGTTTTGCCACTGCATTTAGTTGCATTTCGTAGAGTTAGATCATCAAGTTGTTCAAGCAAACCAAGCCATCACATAATCAAACTTTATAGGATCAACACCAGACATCTAAAACTTATTAGATCCACATTAAGACTATAAAGTTCTCATTAAACAGCGGCCAATATCAATATCCAATATCTAAAACTTCATAGACCCACAATATGACTATCAAGACCTCATTAAACAGTGATTAATATCAACAATCCTATGTAACGGTCTGGTTAATATAGACTCTACATCTTAAAAAGCCAACGTTAAAGCCTTGGTTGTTCATGGTAACCTTGCAGCACTTTCAAGTATATAAGAAAGTTACAAGTTATAAGGGTTGTATAACGAATTAAAACAGAATCAAGTACAAACGTCGCCACTTTCTACCTGGTTACAACGGGTCGGGTTAGGAAGAATTTAAGACACTTTGCCCATATAGATCTCATATTTATATATAACAAATGTGTAATATACAAAATTTATGCAATTTAAATAAATAATCTAAATATTAATAGTAACACAGTAATGGAGATTGTATAAATTGATAATACAAATCTCAAAATCATGCATTCATGCTTAACTGATCCCTTCTTATCTAAGTATTTTTGAGTTTGCCTATTTAACCCATTAGAAGTAAATCATAATAAGTTAATATTGATACATCTTTAAACATTCAAGTTATCAAATGAACATCCCTTAAAGTAAATGGTCTAGTGAGAAATCAATAAACAAAAAATTAAATATGTTGAGTCTCCATATAAGACCCTCTGAATTAAACAGATAGATGTAAATCGTATTCTGCATATGGATGAATGAGGAAACACATACTTTCGGTGGGAAACACTTCATAAGAACTTTTCCAGTCACGTCACAACATAGTACACTACCTAGAACAATAAACTGTGTATTAGAAATGTTATGTACAGCTAAAGATGGCGAGTCAAGTAACGGGTCAGGACAAGTATCATTCGGCACATGTCAAATGGTGTTAAATTTTGGGTTGTTAATCTGTGGCAAACATATCATTCTATCAATTGCTAATGGCTTTCAAGTTATGGTTCATTGCAGGATTAATTACAGGGGTTAAACTTGGACAAAGGATAAAAGATTTAAAGTTCCAAGATGTTCATTTCTGCTGAAGCTTTCATCGTTTCTGCTGATGAGTCAATTATAGCCGTTAGAGGGGTCTTAGTGAAACTTAATCTCCTATTTAATAAGTCCCTTAATCTAGGGTTATACACACTTGAGTGAGCAGTCTTTTGTATCACTCTCTTCTCTTCTTTCTGATCATTTCACTGATCTTGTCTTGTCTTTACATTTACATGATTATTGTCTCATTGACATTAATCTAATCTTGTAACATTCGGATACTATTGTAAACTTAATCTAAGCTGACTATTGCAGCTTAGATCTGAATAAAGGTTCTATTGTTCACATTGTGTTGCCTATACTTTCGTACATGGTATCAGAGCTACAGGCTCATTGATTCTCTTCGGCAACAAATTGGTGGTTTGGGGTTATTGCTACTAGCGTAATCACTGGTTATATTCTACTTACAATTAGCCCTAGACTAAGTGAATCTAGGGTAATTATTCAGGAGATACATCTCATTATAAGTAACACTGCGAAAAGAAAAATATGGTGGACTTACGAAAGGTACTAATATTTTCTCACAGATTAGTCAAGGACTTCAAATTCGTGATAAAGTCAAGGGTTCCCCATTAACTAAACCTGTTAGGTCATAAAACAAAAGCAATAGATTTTAGTGGCTTACATTAGTAAAACAACGATTTCTCAATAACAAAAAATTAAAGACTTACAACTCCTGCAAAGAGGTCAGTCGAGAAAATGAAGCGGTATTGAACCCTCAAACCTCCTATCCAAATATTAATTATTATATAATAGTAAGGCTTCTTCTCATACACATTGATTATGACATGAATATCAACTTACAATGATTGTAACATTGTCCAATTCCCTATAAAGTCGGGTATTCATTCCTGTGATTTCCACTTATTTAATTTAGGGCAATGGATTCAAAGTAAATGTAATTCTCAAAGGAAGCAACTAATCAGAGGAAGCTAGTTGGCTAATTTACCTTCCCAAAAGTATTCTTGATTTTGCATTGTTATGTAACTTCTACCCCTTCAAAAGTCCATGTAAATGCTTCTTTCCATTCCAGAGATGTGTGCAGCTCACAACCTCAACCTGAATATCAAATATCATTAGAATACAATTAGAAGTTTCCAAACACCAAAAAGGAACAAAATCACTTCTTGCAACATCACAACAATACTTAAAACAATTTATTTTGTAATGTACTTGAAACTGAAGTTGAATAAACCTTGGTTCGATTTTATACGGATATCATTTTTTCTCCCGTGGTTGATTTTGTAATGATAGTGTTGTTTTTTTAAAAAATTAATTTTGCGAGCGCAGTTAGGGGTATATTGCTGTGTTGTAAAAATCGGTCCAGGCGTCCAATTAATCACCGCATAATCGCTGATTGCTCACTAAGCGCCTTGATTTATCATAATCGGCCTATTTAATCGGTTTGGTCAAATATCGCTTAAAAATCGGTCAACAAACCGATTAATCGGACAAAATCGAACAAAATATGTTTAATTGGATTAATCGAACAAAATTGCTTTAAAATCGGTCAACAAAATCTCTTAAAAATCAGACAAAATTGCTTAAAAATCTATCAACAAATCGATTAATCGGTCAAAGATTGCTTAAAAATGATCAACAAATCGAGTAATAGCTATGTTTGACTTTGAACTTTGAAGAATTATGTATTATTTTTATATTTGAACACTTGAAATATTTGAACTTTGATGCACTATGCTTATCTCCTGCATATAATATAATATAATATCTAAAATTACAATTTTGTGCATAAAAATTCCAATCCGATTAATCCCCGATTAATCACCGCCTAACCGATTAATCGCTAGGCCCTACCCGACCACCTCACTAGCGCCTAGCGATTTTTACAACCTTGGTATATTGTGCGATGAAGATGGAGATTAGGGTTAGTTGATGGAGTGAGTGATTTGGGGGATTTAGAATTTTGAGATGCCGAGTGAGTAGGGGAGTCAGTTTTGGTTGAAAGAGACAATGTCGGATAATTGGTAAGTGATTTGTGGTTGAATTAGGAAAGGTCGACTGATAAGGGACGATGGTAAACGTTTGTGTTGAATATTAGTTTGGGAATGCAATAATATAACAGAACTTGTGACTTTATCCATTGGTTGAGGCCCTTGTCTTTGTACGTGGATACCTGGGTTCGAACCTTGCGAGTTACAGATTTTTTACTTATTAAACCTAGAGTAGTGCCATGTCATTATTTACACGTCATCATTGATGTTCCATGTCATTATTAATGTGCTTAGTCAGCATTAATGACGTGTCATGGTTAGTCTCATATATATGTATAGATTTTACAAATTAATTCTTTTTTGAATTTCAGAAAATCTTTACAGTTATTAATATATATGAAATTATTCACTTTGGGAGAGATATATGCATTTTTGCATAAAATATATAGACTATTTTACCCTTCTCAATATAATGTAGTATTGTCGTCCTATTATTTTCTTGAGTGCAAAAGTTGAGCGTATAACATGTACCAGTGTTGATCTCCAAATGTGAGATGGTGTAATACTTGGTTGATAATGGAAACATGATATTGATTAAACTGTTGAAGCCAAGAATTTTCAGTTGCCTAATTACCCATCATGCTCGCACACTTGTAACTTGTGTTTTCTTTTCGATAAAACAATGAAGACATTGATTTAAGTTTGAATTCATATGCTGATATATCACAAAGTTATGTAAATTCATCTCCGTTTTCTCAAAGCATCATAAGTTTTCTTTGGTTACAGTGAGTGGTGTTTTTATATTGGTTTGTTGTTTTGCAATTGCTCGATAAGGAGACGTGTTTGTGTGAAGGGTATAATGGGTTTTTAACAATGTAAATTGATTTTTAATTGATTTAATAATAAAATGGGTAGATAGATATTTATTTTGGGTATATATGGCATTATAGGTTTTGGTTGGGTATATATGACATTTAAGGTTTTAAAGTGGGGATATATGGAATTAACCCTTTTGATAAAATATATAAGTTGCTTAATATCTCAAAATACACTTGTTAGCACTTTGTTAAAAGATAGACAGGATAATTAAGCAATAACTGAAATTCTCTTGTTAACACTTCGGCATTTATAATTAGAGCTCTGTAAAAGCTTCTTGTTCAGGTGGAGTGTTAAAATGGTACCAAAACACAAGTACTAATCACCCAACCAACCACCCCTTGGTGATACTTTTATTATAACAATATACACTGAGGATAAGTCCAAAACACAGGTCCTTACCAAGAACAATACAAGCACAAATTGTTATCCCTCTACAAAGGTGTAACAACAATACAAGCAACTCACACACAAAACCAATAAACCAAACTACAACTGAGATCAAGATGATCTAACAAAACTACCCAGAAAACCAGAAACGACTTAACAACTTTTGTATGTGAGAACTTGTGAGATAAAACTGAATAATAGAAACCCTAGATCCAGCCTTTAGCTTATATAGCCACAATATTTCACTTTACAACCCTGCACAAATAGATACTTACCAAAACATACCAAACATTACTTGTTAGGAAAATATAACTAAATATATTTAAAAAACAACCCTCTAAGCTTCATAAGTTTGACAAAGACACATTGACTTATATTTCCAACATCACCCCTCAAACTGATGAAGCAAAAAGATTTTCCATACCAAGTTTCTTTACCATAACTGCATGTTGTGCTGTACCAATTGCTTTAGTTAGCACATCAGCAGTTTG
The DNA here is from genome assembly GCA_910596185.1 of Chrysanthemum makinoi. Classification (NCBI taxonomy): domain Eukaryota; kingdom Viridiplantae; phylum Streptophyta; class Magnoliopsida; order Asterales; family Asteraceae; genus Chrysanthemum; species Chrysanthemum makinoi. The sequence continues at coordinate 679,381 of OU343222.1, read as the reverse complement.
ATCCTTTGAACCAACCTTCACAGTTTCAATCAAACCTGCACATCAATGTCAAAATGTTTAGTCTTTTCATGCATAACAGGATTTGCAGCTATTTGCATAACTGCCTTGTTATCACAACAAAGCATAACAGGTAACAACTCTTCAGTCACTTCAAGATATTTTAAGATCTTAAGTATCCACATAACTTCACAAGTAACAGATGCCATAGATCTGTATTCAGCTTCAACTGAAGATCTTGACAAAGTATTTTGCTTCTTACTCTTCCAAGAAACAATATTACCTTTAACAAAAACACAATATCCAGAGACAGACCTTCTGGTGACAGGACATTTAGACCAATCAGTATCAGAGAATGCCACAACACTAAACTTCTCACTTTTCTTAAAACTTATACCATTTCCTGGAGCAAGCTTAGGATATCTCAAAACCCTTAACCCAATTTTAAAATGAGACTGTAAAGGAGCATGCATATACTGACTCAAGCAATGAACAACACAAGCAATATCAGGTCTGATCATAGTAAGGTATATAAGCTTTCCAACAAGCTTTTGATAGCTTGTTATATTCTTTAACAACTTATCATCTTCAGACTCTTTACAATTCAAAACAATATTTTCAGGTAATGGTGTCATAACATGCCTACATGCAAGTAAACCATACTCATGAAGCAACTCCAAACAATATTTTCTTTGATTAAAACACAAACCAGTTTTAATTTTTAAAACTTCAATACCTAAGAAATATTTCAACTTACCAAGATCTTTAATCTTGAATTTATTGTTCAAAAATTTCTTAAAATTTTCAATTTCAACTTCACTGTTGCCACAAATAACCATATCATCAACATAAACAAGAAGAAACATCACTGTACTTCCTTTCCTTTTGATAAACAAAGAATGATCATTTTTAGATTGTTCAAAACCAGCCTCAAATAAAGCTTCTGACAGTTTATGATTCCACTGTCTAGGAGCTTGTTTCAAGCCATATAAAGACTTTTTTAACTTGCAGACCTTAGTACTACCTTCTTTATGATAACCTGGGGGAGGAAGCATATATACATCCTCACTCAGATCACCATAGAGAAAAGCATTATTAACATCTAACTGAAACAACTTCCAATCATACTGAACAACAAGACTAATAAGACATCTAACAGTGCTCATTTTCACAACAGGACTGAAAGTCTCATCATAATCAAGACCTTCTTTTTTAGTACAACCTTTAGCCACTAACCTAGCTTTATATCTATCAATTTCACCACTTGCTTTATATTTTATCTTATAAACCCATTTAGAAACAATAGGAGTTCTTCCATAAGGAAGATCAACTTCAGTCCAAGTATCATTTTCATATAAAGCATGTATCTCATCATTCATAGCACATCTCCAATTAACATCTTTAGAAGCCTCAAAATAAGAAGTAGGCTCACTAGACTTATTCAGATTAGACACAAAGCAGCAATTATCAGAACTAAGCAAACAATGATTGGCATACTTACCAATACCATATCTAACTTTATTATCAAGAACAAAATCATTCAACTTAGCAGGAAATCTAGAAGACCTAGAAGATCTTCTAGTGGTTCCTTCCTCTGTTTGATTTTGAAATCATTTTGGGACTTAGACTCATCTGTATTAAGAAAAGTGTTTCCCTCAGACTCAAGGTTTTCATCTAAAGGAGTTGCAGACACTTCCAACTCTGGTTGCTGTGAGCTAGCAGGTTGTTGCATCTGTTCTTAACTCTTATCCTGCTCACTGCTCACAACCATACCAAGTTAAAAAGGACTACTTTCTCTACCAACAGATGCATATTCTCTATTTACACTTTCAAAGTTTGCATAATTGGGAATGGGACTAGGAGTTTTGGTTTTTGACTCAAACTCATTATAATAAAAAAAATGTTTAGATGAGTAACCTCAGAAACTGGCTTTGAAGTTACACTCTGACTCATTCTCAATGGAAAAATAGTTTCATAAAATTTCACATCCCTTGAATAAAGGACTGCTCTATTTTCTAAACTCAAAAGTTTATAATTTTTTACCACTAGCATAACCAATCATAACACATTTTTCAAATTTTTCATTAAACTTATCAGACTCTTTTAGAATAGCAGCAAAACACAAACACCCAAAACTCCTAAGATGAAACAGACTAGGTTCCCTACCATACACAAGAGTGAAAGGAGATTTCCCATTCAACACAGAGGAAGGTAACCTGTTAATCAAATAAGTAGCAGTTAACACACATTCAGACCAAAACACAAGAGGAATCCCCCCTGAAACATAAGACTTCTAGCAACATTAAGCAGATGTCTATGTTTCCTTTCTGCAATACCATTCTGTTGTGGTGTATATGCACAACTAGTTTGATGAATAATACCTTTAGTATCAAAAAACTCATTCATTTTATTATTAACAAACTCAGTACCATTATCAGACCTAAAAACCTTGATTTTCTTTTCAAACTGTGTAAAAACCATGTTATAAAAAGACACAAACATGTCAAACACTTCATCTTTCCTTTTTAACATATACACCCAAACAGATCTAGTGAAGTCATCCACAACAGTCAAAAAATACCTATACCATTCCCTACTAACCACTTTATAAGTTCCTCAAACATCTAAATGTATGAGTTCTCCAAAAACAACATATTTATGTTCACTTATTGGAAAAGGATCCCTTGTTTGCTTTGCCTTATGGCAAACCTCACAAGGACCATTATGATCAATATTTGATAAGTTCAAAGACTCTTTAAGTAATTTCAAAACTTGGTTATCAGGATGACCCAATCTGTTGTGCCAGACTTCTTTAGTCACAAAACAAGACAAAAACTCACTTTTAACAACATTGGAAGACATATCAGCAGGCTTATCAAACAAATATAACCCACCATATTCGCTACCAGTCCCCAGCACACTCTGCTGATTCAAATCCTGAATGTAACACTTAGTCTCATCAAAACCAACTCTAAACTTACTATCTTTAATCAGCTTATTAACAGGCATTAAACTAACACAATACTCAGGCACAACCAAAACATCAAACAAAACAACATTGCAATTAAGTCTCAGATTTCCGACATGAGTAACTTTAGCCAAAGTCCCATTAGGATGACCAACAGTAAGTTTCAAATCAGAAATATCAACCACATTAAACATATTTAGGGCATAATTAGTTAAATGTTGATTTGCCCCTGAATCAATTATCCAACCCAGATGATAACTGACTCCATTAAGTCTTAAGTTGGCACAAAAAAACTGATAAAAATAATCATTAAAAAACACACTTCCATTAAAGAAAGAACATGAGGCACTACCTTTCATGTTAGATTGAGCAGAAATTCTAGGTTTCTCATTAATAAGACTCATAAGCTTCAAAACCTGCTCATTACTAAAAGACAAGTTGCCAACAGCAGATTTAACCATATTATTCATATTAGAAGTGCCCTCAAGATCATTGGTTTTGTTAAAACTATTTGCAAGCTTTAGATTAGGATTCTTTTTAAAACCAGGTGGATATCCAATGATCTCAAAACACCTCTCAACTGTATGCCCTTTTAAACCACAATAAGTGCACACCAAATTATCATAATTCCCTCTATTATTATTACCACTATTGTTATTACTATTGTTTCTTTTCCAGTTAGCATTCTTATTATCAAAAGTTCTAGAAACAAAAGCAGAAACCTGAGCCTTCTCAGATTTCACAGTAGTGGTAGGAATCCCTCTATGGGACTCCTCCCTAGAGATAATAACAAGGGCATCCTTGACCTGAGGAAGAATTTCCCTGGTCAAGAGACTACTCCTTATGAGCTGATATATGTCATCAAGACCCATAAGAAACTGCATTAACTTCAACAATTTACTATGATTACCAAGCTCTTGTCTAGCCTCACATGTACAATCAGACAATTTAGTCAGAATATCAAACTGTCTCCATAAAGAATTCAGTTTATGATAATACTCAGAAACAGGCAAACTACCCTTCTTAAAACTATTTATCTTTTGAAGCAAGTTAAACACAACAAAACCATCAATCCTATCATAAGTGTCCTTCAAGTGTTTCCACACAACAGAAGCATTTTCAGAAAACACATGACCAAGATAAACATCTTGAGATAAAGATGTTAACAACCAGTTTATCACAACAGCATTGCATCTGTCCCATTAGGCTTCCAATAAGGGACTTGCAGTATAAGAAACCGTGGTACAACTACCATCTAAAAAACCCATTTTATTCTTGATTTGAATAGCCAATTTTATAGCAGTAGCCCATATTCTATAATTCTCAACCCCAGTCAATTTATGACTCACAATAGAAGCACAATTAGAGTCATTAGGATGAAGATGCAGATGATTGCTCTGATCTAAACTACTTATCATAATAGCCATAATAGTAAAACAGAAGAAACACAACAAGAATAACAACTAAGATGATCAAAGAAACTACCAAACAAAGTAAACAGAATAACCAGATAACAAACAACCAAACTGCAACCAAAGAAACTACCAAACAAACAAAACAGAATAACCAGATAACAAACAACCAAACTGCAACCCCAAACCAATCAATCTCAACTTCCAAGACTGCCCAAATCCTATCCTCCAACGACTTAGACACAACAACAAAACAAAATAAACCTAAAATTAAACACTCACACCCAAGATCAACTTGGATAAAGCCCAGAGAACTGAGGTTGGCCAGAGCAGGTATTCGTACCACTCAAGGTGGCAGATCAAGGTGTTAACCAACCTGTTTGCACCCTCTGAACTCTAAACCAGTTAACCTTAAAGGAAAAAATAGAACTTACAGTGCTATCAATTATATGCAGCGAAAATAACCAAGAACCAGGCCCAGAAACACCTCAGAGCACAAAGTTTCCAAGAACCCCAAATCAGAAAATTAGGGTTTCAAGAAAACCAACCAAGAACCACTTAATAGCACCAGATCAACCAACCAAACAACTTTAATTGCTCAGAATCTAACCAGAACTAAAAGCCCCCAAATTCTAGGGTCTTAAGAAAAAACCCAAAAAACTTATCCAATCCAAGAACCTTCAATTAAACCGCCAAGAACCACGATTCAACTCCCAATTGTTGAATCAACACAATCAGAACCAAGATCGAAACAAGAACCTCAAGAAAATCAATCGGCGAACAACTGATCAGAACCTAAGGCTCTGATACCATGTTAAAATGGTACCAAAACACAAGTACTAATCACCCAACCAACTATCCCTTGGTGATACTTTTATTATAACAATATACACTGAAGGTAAGTCCCTAACACAGGTTCTTACCAAGAACAATACAAGCACAAACTGTTATCCCTCTACAAAGGTGTAACAACAATACAATCAACTCACACACTAAACCAATAAACCAAACTACAACTGAGATCAAGATGATCTAACAAAACTACCCAGAAAACCAGAAACGACTTAACAACTTTTGTATGTGAGAACTTGTGAGATAAAACTGAATAATAGAAACCCTAGATCCAGCCTTTAGCTTATATAGCCACAATATTTCACTTTACAACCCTGCACAAATAGATACTCATCAAAACATACCAAATATTACTTGTTAGGAAAATATAACTAAATATATTTACAAAACAACTCTTTAAGCTTCATAAGTTTGACAAAGACACATTGGCTTATATTTCCAACAACTATTGTTAGTTGTTGGTTTGAGTGGTCACTGTGACAAGGGAGTATCATATGCATATACTTCCTCATGATGAGGACTTGATGCGTTGGTCATCTCCATCACGTACGATTCATGATGAAGACTAGTGCATATATGCAGTTAGGATGGCAAGTATACTTGCTAGACGTACGGTGATGCTTGATATTAAGTATCTATACATGTGTGCGGATAACTAATTTGCATATGTTACATCTAAACAGACTAAATACGTACAGTAGCATCGATGTACATTAAAATCATTAAGAATGTCTAGTTGCATCGAACTAATTAAGTAGCGATCGCTATGGAAATGATGTAGCATTTTTACAGGCACCAACTGGTGTTTTGTTTTGCGAAGTTGAATATATGCATGCAAAGTTAGGGTGATCGATAAGATTCATGCTTAGTCTTTTATTTAACCAAAAGTCAACGGACATCCCATATACACTTAATTCTGAACAATGGCATGTACCATGACTTAAAAACAATCGTCATTAATTGATTCTAATTCTTAATATTTATATAGAAAAAACATACTAGTAGTACGTGTAATCAATCTGATGCTGCAAATAACTCAACTTAGTTTGACTTGTGATGTTGAAACCACAAGGTAAGTGTCTTTTTATTTCAAAATCTACCAAACAAATGTCGATTTATAGCACCTGTTACTAGTTACGGGTACGTACATGCATTTGAATGATTTGATGTAGCTCCGAGCATTTATTTGATAAATGAAAACCATGTCTGTATGTTGACTTTTAATCTCACCTGATAAGAAAAAGTGTTCCATCACTAAATAACATTCACAAGAAAGCAATGAAATAAATTTCACTCTATCAAAGACAATAAATCTTAAGTTGTGCTGGAGCTAGGGTCTTGCTTGGAAAATTTGCACAGGAGACAAGTTAATTTCTTGTTTGATGATATATGCATATCTGCTTCTGAATCTAATTCGAACATTATAAGATTCAAAAGGAATTAGTTAGCTTACTATCAAACATGTACGGCGGACAATTCTTCGAGGTGTTGCCTTAGATAGGTGGCTTCAGCTATTTTAAATTTGTGGTTGGTTATAGGAGTGCAGAGTGCTAGGAGTACAGTCTGGCTTAATTTGATATGTTTTGCTTAATTTGTATTGGTGTTATAATTTTTCTAGCTTCTTGCTAGTATAACGAAAATGGTTAGTGATGGAAATGTCAAAAGGTAGGTGCCAAAATGGTAACAGGTTTTCAATATGTTTGCTCCCCTAACCTAGACTTTGGATATATGACCAATAACATCATATCTTTTCAATGTTTTATAGAGTATTTTTCTTTAATTGTTTATTAGTAGCATGGTAATTAATGAGGGCGTTTTCAAAATCCTTATGTATACCTAATACCTTTATTAATTAAGTTTAAATTTGTGAAAACTTGCTGAAGGTTCTCGAAATGATCAAGCTGTCGTATGAGGATATGGCCATTAGGTTAACTTGTAGAACCAGTTGCTTATATATATATGCATGTCGATGGATCATTTTAGTTTTGTCGTGGACATAGCAGGTTCATCCGGTGAACCACATTATATTATCTTGTGTTGCTATTCTTTAATTTGGATCATCATATCGTGTATACAACTATACAAGTGTTTGATTCAGTAGATTAAGACAGTTTAATAAACAGGCCCCAGCCACCAAAGATTCAATGTTGTTGGGCGGGCCAGCTTTAGATCACTGATGACGACTACCAATTCTTGCCCTTTTTGTCAACCCATTCCTGTATCACCTTTTTTTTATACATTGCTTCTTCAGATGAACATACAATTTTTGTAAAAACATTAATTAGGTTCACCAACAACCATGTAACTGAATAACTACAGATATACTTGCTAAACTCTTGTCAAAAAGATTATAACTATAAGTTTGCGACAGAACCGCATGCATGGACTTTAAAAATGAAGCATATCGGATCCAATAACCTTATTAATCTGGAGACTACGAGAATCACAAAACATACGATAATGTCTTAGATTATATACTACAGTAGTTCTATATATGCAGTTTTGCTGAATAAAGAAATATATATATGTACGTTACACACCGGCACATGATGGTTTGTGCACACCATAAGCAGAAATGATCGATTTTGATTTACATATCATCATATTGAAAGATATTTTACAAAAACAATATATGGAGTATTATTATATATTACAGAAAGTATTACCAAGTAATAATTACTTGGTCTATAAACGAAAAGAAAAGAAAAGAAAAACATGCAGGGGTGGGACCCTTAAGTTGGCCATAATCCAATCCAATACAGATAGAGACTGGCTAAGCTATGTGTATATATATGGAGATGAAGGACAACAAAGTGAGCATGCATATATAAAATTATATATATAGCCATACACATATATATGCTAGAGCATTTTCAGTAAAATTTGTAGTTCAAAACAAAATTAAGAAACTAATAAAGAAGATCAGATGGGAGGAGGTCGAATGCCATGTTGCGACAAGAGTAAGGTGAAGAGAGGACCCTGGAGTCCCTCTGAGGACATTAAACTCGTTACTTTTATTCAGAAACACGGCCATCCTAACTGGCGTTCCCTCCCTAAACAAGCTGGTATCTATCATCTTCCCTTCCCTTCAAGTAACTAACTATAATCTGTTATAGCTAGTAGGACTAAATATATATTTTGGATGTGTAAGGTTTGCTAAGATGTGGAAAAAGTTGTCGTCTGAGATGGATAAATTACCTAAGACCTGACCTCAAGAGGGGAAATTTCACCCCACAAGAAGAACAGTCCATCATTCGTCTTCATGCCACCTTTGGAAACAAGTAATCAATCTACCCTAATTTTGCATCCTAGCATTTAATCTTAGGTATAGCTAGATACTACTACGTACTCATGATTTTAAACAAAAATATGTAGCAACTATATCCATGCCAACACTGTAATATTCAGTTGTCTTTTACTTACTTGTAATGATATTCTGTGTGGTATGCAGGTGGTCTAAAATTGCATCTCATCTACCTGGACGAACAGACAATGAGATCAAGAACGTATGGAATACACATTTGAAGAAAATGTCCCTACAACGACTCGCATTGAATATCAATACTATTGATGATGCACCTAATTCCTCATCGTCCAAGATCTCAGATAGCGATCCAAACATCAACAATGAGGAGCTTAGAAATCAAGGAATATCGTCCTCTCATGATCAGCAGCAAGCGTCTGTAGTAGAAAATCCAAATATGATTGTTACTACTACGGGTCCAATATTGGTTCAAGATATAATAGATCATCCATTAACCCCGTCTAGTTCAACAGTATCTAGCAACTCAGCCCAAGATTATAACGCTTACATTAACTACTGTAATATAAATAACCCCCCTTCTGATAATGAACAAATAACTATTAACAACATCAATATTGAAATACCTAGTTTAGATTCTCCTGAGGATGAGTTTTGGAGCATGCTCGAGCCACCTCAACCAATTAACCTTGATAATGATCATGAAGATGTAGATAATGGATCGTGGAAATTAGGCCATGAGGCGATGGAAGCTGTCGAGTATTGGGTGAGATTGTTAGAAGATGAACTTGGATTAGAGAAAGCAGATCCATTTGCTGATACTACAACAACAGCCACTAGTCAACAGATTGACCAAAACAAGTATCAAACAAATTCTAAGGTGGACCAGGAGGAGCCAGAAATATGGTGCAAAATAAGTGATCAAATATCACCCTTGTGGCCTACTTCACCTCACAGTTTTGATTTTTATTAGTTAGTCTTGATTGGCTGGAAATTATAAATATAATATAATCTGTGTTCATGTTGGACTTGGCAACCTAGGTAGATTGATAGCATGAACTTATGATATGATAGGTAGAAACATATATGCATGTGATTAAGGATGTTGGTGTTAGCTGTACATTTGTGGGATGTATCCTTGATTGAAGATGTGATTAGGTGTAGACTGGCTCAACATTAAAAGTGTAGATAGGCTCCACATTAATAGTTATTAGTAATTGATAGGCTGTACATTAAAGGATACCCTAAATAGGACAAGCTTTGTAATCTATTTATTTCACATGTATCGTTGAAATGTAAGAACAAGACAATACAACACAAGCTTTCATGGTATCAGGCTTGGTTTCCCTGAAACGATCATAACAAAATCAGCCTTGCCGCCTTAACAGTCGGCTTTTCTTCTCTACCTCTCCTTTAAAAGACTTAACAGTCATCCCCACCATGACCAACAGCAACCCACCACCACCACCTCCCGCTCTCACACTCGTTGAAAAGCTTTATGCGGTGCAAAACATCAACAACCTAATACCGGTCAAACTACTCATCATGGTGCTACTTTTTCAAAATCCACTGCAGCAACTTCGGAGTCCTAAAGCACATCGAAGGATCAAAGGAAGCTGCTTCTACAACAACACCACCAACAGAAGAGTGGCTCACGGCTGACTCCATTGTCAAGTCGTGGATCATTCTTACATTGTCCCCTTCCCTTCAACGAAGGTTCATCAAACTCAACCCTAAAACGGCTCTCGATGCATGGCAACAAGTCGAGACCCTCTTTCAAGACAACAAACGCACACGAACGGTCGCTTTAAAAGGCGAATTACGTATGCTACAAATGGGAGAACAAAGTGCTGAAGAATACTTCTCCAAAATCGAATCCATCATCACCTTGCTCAATGATCTTGCTTCTGACATTAGTGTTGAAGATGTGGTTACCTATGCCATAAATGGTTTAAGCGAAAAATTTGGCAGCCTTGCCCAAATCATCGCTCACAAGGATCCCTTTCCTACTCTTACTACCATGCGGTCCATGGTTACAACTGAAGAAATGCGCCTTCGGTCTAAGCAGTCCACTATGTCCACAAACACCATGTCAAGTGCACCACAAGCTTTGTTATCCGTGTCACAAAATCGTGGACAATAAACTAGAAGCAACAGGGATCGTGACCCTCGTAATACCAACAAGACCGAGGTATGTCGAAACTATGGTCGCGGTTTTTGTCGATGGGGTGCGAATTATAGATACATACACGACTCTAATCGTGTAACTACTTCTACTTCTACTGGTAACTCACGTACTAATGGGACACAAAACAATTCACGGTCAAACTTTTCACCACAGAATGTTGCTACTGGTTTAGGTGCTGGTGGACTCCACTTAACGGGCCAACATCAGTTGTTGGCTTTACTTCAGACCCAAAACCAACTAATAGCCCAATATGGTTTGAATACTCCTTTGGGACACACGCATGTCCAAGCTACTTCTTTGTTGGGCTCCAGGCCCGCGTTACCACTTGGATTCGCACCACAAGCCCAGCAGGTGACCCTCACTCCTCAACAACAGGCCCTGTATGCTGCTGCGGTTCAAGGACCGGTTACCTCACCCACACCTCCTGGTCAAGCTACGCTTTTACCACAAGCTTTTAGCACCATGGAACTTCAGGATCAGTCGGATCCGAATTGGAACATGGACACTAGTGCGTCCTCTCATCTTAACTCCTCTGCTACTAACCTTAGTACTATTTTTAATTCTTGTATTTATCCATCTGTCAAGTTGGGTGACGGGAAATCGATTCCCGTTACCAACTCGGGCCATAGCATTTTGATCACACCTCACCGAACCCTTCACTTAAATAATGTACTTATTACACCTAACATCGTAAAGAATTTAATTTCGGTCCGACAGTTTGTTCGCTATAATAAATGCACCATTGAGTTTGACGAGTTTGTTTTTATGTGAAGGATTATTGGACTCGTCAAATTCTACTCCGCTGTGATAGCACGGGTGATCTTTATCCCGTCACATTCCCGTCTACCCCTAAAGCCTTTCTTGTCAGTCAAGAACATGGCACCAACGACTTGGTCATCCTGGAAGTGACATGTTACGTTCTTTAGTCTCTAATAATTTCATTTCATATAATAAAACTAAGTCTCCCGTACTTTGTCATGCTTGTCAGCTTGGCTAGCACGTGAGACTTCCTTTTTTGCTTTATGAGACAATTGTTAAGTCTCCTTTTGATATTGTTCATTCATACTTATGGACTTCTCCACTTCCAAGTCTTTCGGGTATTAAGTACTATGTTTTGTTCCTTGATCATTTTTCGCATTACTTGTGGGTGTATCCTTTAAGAAATAAATCTGATGCGTTATCTAAATTTATTCATTTCCGTGCTTATGTTAAGAATCATTTTAACTGTGACATTAAATCTTTGCAATGTGATCATGGGGGTAAGTTTGAAAATAATGCCTTACACAAATTATTTGCCACTAATGGTATAACCGTTCGTTTCTCTTGCCCAAAAACATCACAACAAAATGGCAAATCTGAGCGAATGATCCGTACCATCAACAACCTTATCCGAACCCTCTTGTTTCAAGCACACCTACCGCCAACTTTCTGGGTTGAAGCTCTCCACATGGCCGCCCATCTCTTAAACATTTTGCCCTCCACAACCATTCATAATGAGATTCCTTACACCCGCCTATTTAAAACAACACCTAATTATGCGGATCTACGTATTTTTGGTTGTCTTTGCTACCCACATCTTCACACCAACAACAAACTTGAACCACGGGCCACTCCATCCATTTTTCTTGGATTTCCGACCAATCATCGAGGATATCGGTGCCTTGATTTGAACACCAATAAAATTATACTTTCTCGTCATGTGACTTTTGATGAAACAGTCTTTCCCTACGGTCTATGACTCCAAATACTCCGCCATCTTACATCTTTCTAGACACATCCCCTAACATCATACAACAACATATTCTCACTACACCAACTGTCTCATTTACACCTCCAGTGGTTTCATCCACTGTTCCAACCAACCCACCTTCACCAATCAATAGTCCCAGCCGAACACCTATCATACACAACCCATCATCCACAACCTCCCAACTTCCTAACCACGACCCACCCTTACCACCGCAGCCCAATTCAAATCACAAACCAAAAACCACTGTCAATGCACCAAATGCCATTACCACACCTCTTCCGAACCCCAATCCCGTCTCAACTCACCCCATGGTCACTCGCTTTCGTGTCGGTACCAATCGTCCCACACAACTCTTTACTTTCAATGTGTCCACCATCTCCTCCATTCCTAAGTCCTACAACCATGCGTTTAACGATCCTAATTGATCTAGTGCTATGCATGATGAATATAATGCCTTAATTAAAAATAATACTTGGGTTCTTGTGCCTCAGCCACGAGACGCGAACATTGTTCGTTCTATGTGGTTGTTTCGGCACAAATATAATGCAGATGGTAGTCTTAATCGTTACAAGGCTCGCCTTGGTCAAACAAGGAAGCAATGATCACCTACACTCTCTCCCCTCGATGTTTTCAATGAATCAGAATCATACACCACGTATGTTGATGAGGAATTGAAGACAGCGAAACCATGTATAAGGAGACAGCGAAACCATGTATGTCCAATTGATCGAACAAGTGTGAAGTACCAAAAATATTTCGAGTGAGTCAACTGCTGATAAAACTTCTCTGTTCATAATGTTGATCATCAGCTGTGTCATTGTTGTTGGAAACAGTTTGATCGTCTGTCATCAAAGATTCGATAGGAGGTGCATCTACAGCAATAGTTGTAGTTTCAGAGTGTATCCGAAATTAGAATATGATCAGGTTTTGCAGCGGAAACATTCGATACATCTGAAGCACGACTTTTGAAAGACTCTTTAACCATTGGAGCAAACAAAGTTTCCAATTCATGACGATTAAGTACAATGGTGGTGCAGCTGATGGATCATGATATTTTTTACGGTGAGAAACGGGTCCTACACTGTTTTGCAGTAGAAGCCATAGCTGTTGTACCTGTATAGAAAATAGAAGGGGGGCAAGAAAGAAAAAACATGGATCCCCAAGTGTAACTGGGTTCCAGATGTTAGAAGCATAAAGATGTAGTGTCAATTATCTTCTTGACACCTGAACATGCTATTTTGATGATTTCCTTTCCTACCTCAGGGATGGATGTAGAGGGTTTCACACTTGTTATGGTGCAACTACTTAGTATCTTGCCTGTAGGAATCCACCTAAGACCAACAGTTTTGAAAACTCTACCCGTTGGAATCCATCTAAGGTTAGATCTAGGGGATGTTGAAACTTCTTTTGGGAAGAGTCTGCATCCTATATTGATCCACCTATTGGGTTTCTGAAATTTTATTTTTAGATCACCGGGTTTATTTCTAACTGTTTGCTGAGTAAACTTAGGTTTTGGTTTGCTACTACAAGTAGTGTTAAGTAATACACTCGAAGGTGATACACCAGGTCGTGAACCTAAGATTCCATCCTTTTGGAGTAGTGCCCTTTTCCTAGCCTTTTCTAGATCATAGTTCTTGTGCAGGTCATTTGAATCATATGAATTTATAATTTTAATGATCGGTTTAGACACAGTGTTTGAACTAATCCTAGACGGGCCAGGTGCAACTACTTGTTGATGTTTAACAGAAACAGATTTAATAGAAGCAGGTTTAACAGAAACAGAAGCATTTTTCTTAGGCCAGGAATGTGGAGTGACTGGTTTTGACGAATGATTATTCTCAACAACTTGGGAGGCAAACCGTTGTTTTGAAGATTTAGAACGTTCAGATTTAAATGCAGTTGGTTGTTTAACTACTGATTGTTTTCCGAAAGGTTGTAGAGACGATTTCCCCAAGATTGTTGGTTTTGCAAAATTAGTATCCACACTCTTGTCAGTTAATCTTCTCAGTTTGTTTTGTAGAGCAACATGTGCAAGCCCCTTTGCTTGAATTTGAGCCTTTAAATGCTCATTTTCTTTTACTAATGTATCCACACGATTACTTTGTTCATTCAAAGATTTACCATTTGGCTCAGAATTTAAGAAATTGTTTTGCATTTTGAGTTCAAGAGAGATGCAATGAGCCTCAAGTTTTGAAAAATCTTTTTGAAACTGAGCAATGGTCTTTTTGAGAAGAATGTTTTCAGATTCAAGAGTTTGATTTGACGTTTCAGTTGAATTGTTAACAAGTAAGGGCTCAGACATGAGATAGTTGTCTGGACATTGTGCAACACACTGGTCAACCTCTCCTTCATTTCTAAATTCAGGTTGCTCAGTATGTTGTGTCGCATTTGCACTCAGAATATGATCAACAGTAGATAGTACCTCAACCATTTGTTCTTTGTCAAAGTTCGGCTCTGTGTCATAGATGGGTAAGATATCTTCCTCAACCATTTGTTCTTCGTCAAAGTTGGGCTCGGTGTCATAGTTAAGTATGATATCTTCTCCAGATCTGCTGTTGTGGTCCTGCTTTTCCAATGCTACAACCTCATTGTCCGTATTACCGACAGATGCAGTAATCACAACATTCTCAAAATCCCTTTGAGCATTCCTTCCATGTACATCAACTCTTTCACCTTGCACGACTGCAGGATTTCGCGAATTTGATGATGTCTGACGCTTGGAATTGTTAATTGTTGAACACATCTTAGCCAGAGCCATGTATCCTTCTTTTAATGCCACAAATGCAGCTTCATCTTCAGAATCCATTGAGTTAAACACTCTCTCTCCCCTGCAGAAGAATCAAAGAGAAAAAGGTGCGAAGTCGATATAGCACACAGAGGGCCGATATAGTAAATTTCAATTTCCCTCCAAAAATAATTTTGAAAAAATTTTTACTCTCAAAATTTGAAATTCACTATAAAATTCAATTCTAAGGTTGTAAGAAAAATGTATGACAATTTTGACGCTAAATTTGACCCGAAAAATTCGAATTTGGGCCCAAAAATTTGAATTTTTGACCAAAATTTTCACAGTTAAACCAAAATTTGAATCTCGCGTAAATATTGAACGTTTAGTCTCCTGTAGAAATTAAATTTTACTTAAATTTTCCCGCCAAAAAACTTGTGTTGATGATGGATCTTTGTAGTCGAATGAAACTTGTTGTTTGTTGAAGAGGTGCTTAGGCGTAGAAAACCAGCTTATGCGTAGAGAAAACCTTACGCGTAGAACCTGCTTATGCGTAGAAAGTGCCTTACGCGTAAGAAACCAACCTTACGCGTAGGAATAGAACTTACGCGTAGGATAAGCTTACGCGTAGACTTGAGAAGACCTTAGCTTAGGCGTAAACCAAAGGCTTAACAGTAAGAACCTTATGCGTAAGATTTCCTTAGGCGTAAGACAAGCTTATGCGTAGGAAATGCTTAGGCGTAAGATGTTTACTCGTAAGCTTTTATGCTTAGGCGTAAAACTAGGGTTTTAACCCAAAAATCCTTTACACTTATTCCAGTGTAAGGGATATCCAAAGTCGAAGTGTTTTCAGGCTTATCCAAGCAAGAAAACACTGAGTAAACCAATTTCACTGAAGATCAAACCAAGGAAAGCTTACGCGTAAGTTTAGGGTTTCGCTTACGAGTAGAAAGTACCAAAAATCACGAAAAATTGATTTTACGCCCAAAAGTGTTTAGAAACTTGATTTTTATGATGATATAGCTTCAATATCACCAAAATAACATAAAAGTATAAAACTTGATGATCCAAAACACGTTTTCACCTTACGCGTAGAAAGTAGTACACGAATGAAATCAAGCTTAAAAACAATTCTACACACGTAAAGTTTCAAACTTTTTGCCAAAAACATAAACTTTAACACCAAATAACCTTTAAAGTGCAAGAATCTTGAATTTTAAAGTGTAAAAATGAAAGCTTTTATGCATGAGAAAGGTGAAAAAAGTGAACTTTACGAGTAGACAAGAAAACTTCAAAGACAAACTGTTTCACCCAACTAGATGGCGAATGATACCACTGTTAGGTTCCCATATTTAACACAAGCATCAATATAAGAAAGATAGATGAAGGAGTGATCGGTTGAACAAATACACACGACACACTAATATGATAAGAAAGGTTTATGCATAGGTATTGAGAGTAAATGAACAACCAACCCTCAAGTGAGGGTTTACATGGGTATTTATAGGAAGGAACTAGGGCAACATGCAAGTTCCATTCCTTTCCCTTATTGGGCTTTGGATAGGCTCATGGGCTTTCTACATGAGCCTAACCTTGATTACCAACATAAAAGCCATAAATAAGCTAACTATTACATATTAATTACTAATACTTGAATTCTAGTTTAGGAGTGATTCCAACACATATAAACCTCCTCATCTAATTCACCATTTAAGAAAGTTGTTTTCACATCCATCTGATGAATAATCAGATTGTGAATTGATGCCGAAGCAATCAGCAGTCTTATGGTATTGATACGAGCCACAAGGGCATAAGTATCAAAATAGTCTATCCCTGACTTTTGTTTAAAGCCCTGAATGACTAGTCTAGCCTTGAACTTTTCAATAGGTTCATCTACCTTCATTTTCTTTTTGAAAATCAATTTGCAACCAGGTGGTAGATCAACCAACACCCAAGTGTTGTTGCCCATGATGGAATCCATCTCATCATTAATTGCTTTTTTCTAGAAAGCAATATCCTGGGACTTCATTGCTTCTTAAAATGTCTTGGGATCATCCTCAACAATGAAGCAATAGGAGTATTGGTCAGAGACCTCATCCCTTGTTCCTTCAATTAAGTATAATTGAAACTCAGGTCCAAATGACTTTGGAGTCCTGACCTTTTCGCTCTTTTTGAGCACATGTTCATGTTCTTGAACCACAACCTCCTTAGGGACCACTGATGGTTCTTCATCAGGGACCTCTGATACACCAGTGTCATGAGTTCCAATAGGAATCCTCTGAATTGGTCTAGGGACTGATGAGAATCTATTTTCATCAAAGTTTGCATCCCTTGATTCAATTATGGAGTTAATTGAAACAGATTCATTAGGTTCAATAACATAGAACCTAAAGGCCTTGGAATGCTCAACATATCCAACAAAGATGCAGTCAATACCTCTTTCACCCAAAGTTTTCAGCTTTGGATCAGGGAGTCCTACAACAGCCCTACAACCCCAGACCCTGAGATAGTTCGGGTTGGGTTTCCTTTTAGTCCAGAGTTCATAAGGGGTAACCTTGTTCCTTTTGTTGGGAACCCTATTTAATAAATAGCAAGCTGTTAACATAGCTTCACCCCAGAACCCTTGACTCATTCCTGAATAAGACAACATGGAATTAACCATCTCCTTCAGCACCCTATTTTTCCTTTCAGAAATACCATTTTGCTAAGGAGTATAAGGAGCAGTCGTTTCATGGATTATACCAACATACTAAAAATACAGAGTATCCATGTACTCACCTCCTCTATCAGTCCTTAATCTTTTGATCAGGGACCCAAGTTGCAATTCAACTTCAGTTTTAAAAACTTTGAATTTATCTAAAGCTTCATCCTTGGTATGTAATAGATAAACATAACAGAACCTAGAAGCATCATCAATAAATGTCACAAAGTACTTCTTATTCCCCAAAGAGGGAGTGGCATGCAAATCACACAAGTCACTGTGTATTAGCTCCAAGAGCTTAGATTCACGACTAACACCCTGAAAAGGTTTCTTAGTTATCTTGGTCAACATGAAAGTTTTACACTTTTCAGTGTCCATGTCAAATGATGGGATTAACCCATCCTTATATATATATTGCATCCTTTTATAAGTCTAGCATGCCAAAGGGTAGAGTCAGTCAGGTCATTGGTAGTCACAAAGGCTGAATTAACACTATCAATGACAATATTAAGCCTGAACATTTGATTACATATATACCCAAGACCAATAAACACATCATTCTTATATAGAACAAATTTATCAGATTCAATAACTTGTTTATAACCATGATTATTCAAAATACTACTTGAAACCAAGTTCTTACTTATACCAGGAACATGAATAACATTAAACAAAGTTACAATCTTTCCAGAACTAAACTTAAGATCTACACAACCACGACCATGCACCAAGGCTGTTGACTCATTTCCCATGTGAAGAATAGAACCATCATCCAGTGACTCATAAGTATTGAACCAGCTTCTATCTTTGCACACATGAACAGTTGCTCCAGAGTCAACCCACCACGCAACATCATCATCCTACACATAATAAGATTCAGATACATATGTAACATAATGAATCTGAAAAGACTTATTAAACATAATCTGACCTTTTAGTGAGTTGGTAGAACCACCACTCCCTGAACCATTAGTGCCTGATCCATTGTCTTTACCACCAACCTTAACACCTTTGCAATCCCTTTTAATGTGACCAGTTTTTCTACATTTCCAAAAAGTAGGTGTTGCCTTCTTGTTAGGATTTGCCCTTGTGTTATCATGATGTTTACGTTTTCCTTTGTTGTCATTGTACCTGGTGGAGTTGTTATGCTCCACCATATTGACAACAGATGCACCAGTAGCATTGCTACTCTTTGGCTTGTCATTATCTTGTACCTTAAGAGATTCCTCAATGCGCAGATAACTGCCCAACTCAACCAGAGTAAACTCCTCCTTTTTATGTTTCAAGGTATGCTTGAAATCTTTTCAAGAAGGAGGGAGTTTATAAATGACACAAGAGACTGAAATAGCCTCATCCATGTGCATATTGTGTTGTGTAAACCTTCCAAGTATACCAAGAAGTTCATTGTATTGTTCCATAACTGGTCTTAAATCAGTCATTTTGTAATTTGTGAAATTACTTAAAAGGAACTTCTTACTTAATGCATCCTCAGCCATATATTTGGCATCCAAGGAATCCCATAGTTCTTTGGAAGATTCAAAGTTCTGATAAATGTCAAACAGAGAATCAGACATACCATTGAGAATTAAACCTCTGCAAATGTAGTCATCATTCTCCCATTTGCTCCTTTTCCTGATCTGCTCCACAATAGCATCATCCCCATCATCAGGAATAGGTGTAGTCAGAACATAGACCACACTCATGCTTGACAGCAAGAAGTGCATCTTCTTCTGCCATCTCCTAAAGTCCACCCCTTCAAACTTGTCGAGCTTGGCAAAGTTTGAAGCCTTGTGTTTCATAGCAGCATCCATTGATTATAACAAATAGTTTACTTTGATTGTTGGTGGTTATTTTCTGGCAGCAGGGTAAGATAATCAAACGCAGTAGCAATACCACTAGGTGGTTACTGGATATCACTTGGAGTTGTGTGATCACTTTCCAAAGTAAACTATTCGACCCTATGCCTAGGTTACACGAATATCTACTTGGGATAAGACCAAATGTTAGTTATTGAATTAGGCACAATCAATAACCCTTGCGCTTATAAGTGTTTTAGCTTTCTATTTGTTTCTCCTGGTTTTTTGTGTATATTCATGCTGATGATTACAATCTCTATATATAGTAGAGAACACTCACTTCTAGTCAATGGACTTTATGTGTGATTAACGACCAGTTAATCACCCATAATAAACCTCCATTATCATAGGAATAGTTGTTATATGACCAACTAAATGAGTCAAAGCTGTTACAAATTAATCACTGCAACACTACCAGTAGAAACCATTACACTAGCAAAGAAGAACCAATACACTACCAGTAGGAACCATCAGTTATTACACTAGCAGTAGTAACCAATACACTAGCAGTACTAACCACTATTGAGTAAGGGTGTTCAGGGACCTCATGGGTGTACACTCCATACATCCTTACCCAAAACCAGGTGTGAACTAATCCCACAAGTGCACTAAATTTTCCAACAGTATCCTTGTTTGCCTTGTAGAGTATTTTGAACGCAATTTGTGCTTTTATTAATTAAATACCAGATGAGTTGCCATTAGATGACGTTAAGATTGGATGACAGAGTAATAATAATAGAAAAAGGGCATAATTGACTTCAGCCAGGACTGTGGTGTTTAGGATTTTAAACATGGAAATCACTAACAAGGTGATGGTTTTGATTGAATGCAGACCAAGAAGCCGTTTGTAGTTTAAAGTTAGAACTACTAAAACTAGGAAATGGAAGACATATATTGCTAGTGCACTGTGTTATGCTACCTTTGGGGGAGGTTACTCTTTGAGTAAAACGAATACTTGTACCTGCCTAAGAGATATCTTATTCCAAATGAGCTTCATTTGACTTGCAATGGAATGGTTATGATACCTATTATCAAGGGTGGGTCTCAACTAACTAGATGTTATCGCTACAATCATCACTTTCATAGCTCATGCATATATGGATATTTGATTCTTAATTATTCTTCCGTGTTTCACTCAGGTCTTAGTCTAGTGATAGTTAATTGAAACTAGTTAATTTGCATAAAGCGATTGACATAGCTATTGTATACAATTTGTAAATGTTGGATAACATGCCTGAATGAAAACAAAAAGACTACATCTATAATGAAGCTGTAAAGTCATAACTCATAACCATTTTGTAGTATGTCAGAAATTAATCAATCATCATCTGATTCAATTCCCTTATCAAAATACTCCATAAGTCCATAGTACCAAGCCTTAACCATTTTGCAAACTCATTAAAATAGTACTCTGTACCAAGCCTTAAACTAGTACATACGGATTCATGTAATAAATGTGAGCTAATAATCTCGACATTGCTCCGTATATCAAAACGTCAAGGACCAAACTTGTACGTTAGATAGTTAATAACCGTTTGGCGGTTAAAAGTAGTTACAAGCGGTTAAGTTAGTTAAATAACCGAAATACGGTTATGGTAGTTATTTGTCGGTTACAAAACCGAACATACATGATGTTTCAATCGTACCGGTTGGAACCTATATATACATGTACATATACTCGTTGTAAACGTTAGACGAAATATAGTTATTCAGTTTTATTTGCAATTCACTTTTCGACTCATATGGCGAACACTCGAAAAAGGGAAGGCGTTTTAAAAATCGCGGAGGTAAATCAAACTCTTCACGAGGAAACTGGCAATGTAATAAGAATAAGTATGACTCAAAAGAGGAAGGCTCAACTCACAAAGGAAGATCAAATACAAAGTGGAATAAGCGTGAGTGGGATATGAGCAAAGTAAAATGTCACAAATGTGGAAAACTTGGACATTTTAAAAGAGACTGCAAAAAACCATCAACAACTCATGAACAATCAAACCTTATCTTAGAAGACGAAGAACCACCACTATTAATAACTACACACGAAGCTGAACACGAAGAAGTACTGTTGAATGAAGGACAAATTCACCCCCTGAAATATGCTATAGAAGACATAAGCATATGGTATTTAGATAACGGTGCAAGTAACCATATGATGGGAATTAGGAATCATTTTAGAGATATTGACGAACACATAACAGGTCGTGTACGTTTTGGAGATGGATCGTATGTAGAGATAAAGGGAAGAGACTCTATACTGTTAGGTTGTAAGAACCAAGAACAAAAGATAATTTCGGATGTATACTACATTCCAAACCTTAAGAGCAACATACTAAGTCTAGGACAACTCACGAGTATAGGCTGTAAGATCATCATGGATGGAAATATACTGACTTTGTATGATAAAAATAAGAAGCTGTTGATGAAGATAGAAAGATCGAAGAATAGACTTTACAGTATTAAATTGAAAATAGAAGCACCTATATCCCTCTTAGCAAACGTAGACAATGAAGCATGGTTATGGCATGCTAGATTAGGTCATCTAAATTTTGATGACATCAACAAGATGACAAGGAAAGTCCTAGTAGAAGGAATACCAAGGATAAACCATGCAGGACAAATTTGTGATGCATGCTTA
Organism: Chrysanthemum makinoi; assembly: GCA_910596185.1. Lineage (NCBI taxonomy): Eukaryota > Viridiplantae > Streptophyta > Magnoliopsida > Asterales > Asteraceae > Chrysanthemum > Chrysanthemum makinoi. The sequence goes on along the minus strand of OU343222.1, from coordinate 657,035 downwards.
TTAAGAAAACATAGTAGGACACCATTTCCAAATCAAGCTAAGTTCAGATCAAAGAAACCTTTGGATTTAGTATATGGAGACCTCTGTGGCCCTATAAGTCCAGCCACACACTCTGGAAAGAAACTCATTTTCTTGTTAGTGGATGACTGTACACGTTTCATGTGGGCCTACTTTCTGACATCGAAAGATCAGGCATTTAACACGTTCAAGGAGTTTAAACAACAATTTGAAATGGAAATGAGAACAAAATTAAGGATGCTATGAACAAATAGGGGAGGTGAGTTCACATCTAATGAATTCACCAAATATTGTAAAGAAAATGGAATAGCACGGCAATTGACAGCACCATACTCACCTCAACAAAATGGAGTTGTGGAGAGGAGAAATAGAACAGTGCTATCTACTACAAGAAGTATGATGAAAGCTATGAAGTTACCATTAAACTTTTGGGCGGAAGCAGTCAGACACGCCATTTATATACTAAACAGGGTACCTACAAGAGCCCTGGTAGATAAAACACCATATGAAGCACTCTACAACAGAAAGCCAAATTCGGAAAACCTAAGGATATTCGGATGCACAGCTTATGCCAAAGTAACGATACCTCATTTGCAAAAGCTGGATGATAGAAGCATACCCATGATTTACTTAGGAGTAGAGGAAGGATCAACAGCATGTAGGTTATATGATCCAAAAGGAAAAAGGAAACACATTAGTAGGGATGTAAAGTTTATGGAAACAAAACAGTGGGATTGGGATAACAACAAAGAGGAAACAAGTACACAAGGCTCATTTTGGGCAAGTTTGTGGTAGAAGGAGTCGAAAATGGAAACACTACATTAGTTAACTCAGAAAATAATGACAACACCTACCAGGAGCAGGAACCGATTACTGCTCCAAACTCTCTGGTCACCCCACAAACATACACTTACAACCCACACTAAGAAGAGGAAGAAGAAGCTACTATTAGTTCAATCAAGAACTCAGAAGATATATTTGATGACACACCAGTACAAGGTCTCAAGGATTTAACGGAAATATATAAGTATGCACGTAGAGTTGAACCTCAAAGTCTACTATTTACAGAAGAAGAACCACGTAACTACAAGGAGGCTTCAACAAATAAGAAATGGATCGAGGCCATGGAAATTGAACTAGATTCAATAAACAAGAACAACACATGAACTCTTACTACTTTGCCTGCAAATCAAAAGGCAATAAGACATAAATGGGTCTTCAAGACCAAGAGAGATGCAAAAGGATAAATCATCAAATACAAGGCACGCTTAGTACCAAAAGGTTATGTACAAGAACAAGGAATAGACTTCGATGAAGTATATGTGCCAGTTGCACGCATCGAGACAGTTCGTTTGATTTTAGCACTAACAGCATAACATGGATGGCAAGTACATCACCTAGATGTCAAATCAGCATTTTTACACGGAGATATGAAGGAAGAAGTCTACGTTACACAACCTGAAGGTTTTATACAACAAGGAAATTCAGGAAAAGTTTACAACCTCACGAAGGCATTATATGGCTTAAGACAAGCACCACGAGCTTGGAATGTGAGACTTGATCAAACATTGAAGTCATTAGACTTCAAGAAATGTAATCTCAAACAAGTAGTTTACACGAAGAGAAGCAAGACTTCTACACTTATAGTTGGAGTATACGTAGATGACTTGATAATCACGGGCTCTCCAAAGAAAGAAATTAACTTATTTAAATCCCAGATGAAAGACAAATTTGAAATGAGCGACTTAGGATTGTTAGCTTATTACCTCGGGATAGAAGTTACTCAGACAGGAGGAGAGATTACAATCAAGCATACAGGTTACTTTAATAAGATCTTGAAAGAAACAAGTATGACAGACAGTAATGATACGAAGATACCAATGGATCCTGGTACTAAGTTGGTCAAGGAGGAAGATGGAAACTCAGTTGACGCAACTTATTACCGAAGTTTAATTGGAAGTCTCAGGTACTTACTACATACAAGACCAGATCTTAGTTACTCAGTCGGACTACCCAGCAGATTTATGCATGACCCGAAGTATCATCACCTGAAGGCAGTGAAGCAAGTAATCCGATATATCAAAGGAACAAAAGAGCATGGCATAGTATACAAGAAAGAAGGCGGCTGCAAGATTATAGGTTACAGCAACAGTAGTTATAGAATCAATACCAATCAAGGAAAAGGAGCTACTGGGATAGTATTTTATTTTGGAGAATCACCTACTACTTGGTGTACTCAGAAGCAACCAACAGTAGCGCTCTCATCATGTGAATCATAATTCATGGCAGCTACTAGAGTAGCATGTCAAGCCTTATGGTTCAAACGACTACTTGGTAAATTAACTGGTTGGGAAGAGAAAAGGGTAATGCTGAAGGTCGACAATATTTCAACAATAGCACTCATCAGGAACCCAGTTTTTCATGGAAGAAGCAAGCACATCGACATTCGCTATCATTTCATTTGGGAATGCGTAGAGAATGGACACATCAATGTGGAACACGTCATTGGAGAATTACAAAGAGCAGATATTATAACGAAAGCTTTACCAAGACTAAAGTTCGTGACTATGCGACAAATGCTCGGAGTTCAAGACTTAGGACGAAGCAACGATCAAGATTAAGGTGGAGAATGTGAGCTAATACTCTTGACATTGCTTCGTATATCAAAACGTCAAGGACCAAACTTGTACGTTAGATAGTTAACAACCGTTTGGCGAGTAAAAGTAGTTACAAGCGGTAAGTTAGTTAAATAACCAAAATACTGTTATGGTAGTTATTTGTCGGTTACAAAACCGAACAGACATGATGTTTCAATAGTACCGGTTGGAACCTATATATACATGTACATATACTCGTTGTAAACGTTAGACGAAATATAGTTATTCAGTTTTATTTGCAATTCACTTTTTGACTCATATTGGGACAACAATAAAGACCTCTGCGTATCTTCATTTTGGCTAACCCTGATATAAGACAAGCATATCATGAAAACACTGAAATAGTAAAATGCAATTATGAGTCTATAAGTTTCTGAATGTCCGAAGATTTTCATAAAAACAACAAAGACAACAACAGAAATATTGTTGGTTTGTGGATGTTATAAACACACGTAAACGACCAGAAGTGTGTGAGCCGATGGGGGCACACACGATAAACACGAGTATACGTGTCGAACGTATATTTATACTTGAATTTATTACCCAATGTGCATGTATTTGACCCGATCACTGTGACGATCCATGGACTTCTTTGAGTTCTTAGTTGGGTTAGTTTTAGAGACGCTTTGAGCCATGTACTCTAACTGATCGGATAGAGGAGGATAGACTTGGGCTTGTGACTTGTCAACCAAGACAAGACCCAAGTAGAGAAGGGTCATTTTTTTTGTTATAAAACAAAACGTATTCCTCACCTCAAAGATATACAATGTACGACACAATATTCTAATCCCTTAAAAACCTAAAAGATCTAATTCACATTCTTACTCCAACTCAGTCGATTGGTTCTTCAATTCGATTCGGGTTTCGACTTAGTTTTGGATTGCATAATCTTTATACTTGCATTGAATATTTATCCAAGTTGTATTAAGACTTTTGGTTCTTGTTCTTTTCCTCCTGGTCAACAGCAGCGCAAAGGTCTAGTGGAGTATCTTGTTTGTTTGACTTATCGGAAAACAAGAAGGAAGATATCGGACATGTTTTGTCCGATATCGGGTAATGTTAAATTTTTTCTTGGGCAGATTTTTGTTCTCGAACAAAAGTAGATTTTGGGCAGAAAAGAGAAAATGTTCTTAGGGTTTTCTTGTTCATAATATTCAAGTGTTGGTCAATTGTTGATTGGGTTACTATTACGTTCTCGACTAGCCTTATATCGAACGTATACGTTATCGGGTTTGTGTGTGATACTCTTCGAGGCATCTATTTTTGGTGCTCAGTTTTGTATTGGTTTTATTGTCCGGTACACTTGCGTTCAAATAGCCACGAAAGGTTAGGTTTTCTTTTATCCCTTTTATTAATTAATTGATATATTAATTATTGTTTATTATTACGTGTTAACCTAATTGTGATTACTAGATCCTTATCCGCTGCGTACTCGTAGAGGTTAATGGTTAACCGGTTCTAAAATCCCAACAGTGGCATCACGAGTCATCTCGTTTTTGCGATTATGGTTTACACGTTTCTTATTAATAAACATGTTTAAAAGGCTGCATGAAACCTAGTTTAGTTATTTTGTTTTATTTTAATTTTGACAATTACATGCAATACTTGTCAATTTTTAATAAATAATAACTAGCCACACACAAATTAAAATTATATTGATAATTAGAATTAATTTGTTAATTGGAATTACTTGTTAATTAGAATTTAATTTACATGCGAATTATAATTACTTTGTTAATTAAAATTAAATTGTTAATTAAGAATTACATGTTAATTAAAATTACTTGCTAATTAGAATTAAAAGTTAATTTGAATTTATTAATTGTTAATTAGAATTATTATGATAATTAGAATTACATATTGGTTTATAAATACATAAAATTGCGTAATTACTTGTTAATTGAGATTGCCATGTTTTATGTGTGTTCCGGCCACAAGACCCACTCAATTGCTTTTGCGATGTATGGGGCGATCTAGGTATTGTATCCTAGTGACGGTCTTATGGTTCTCCTTTTTGGGAAGACTCGCGAGAGAACTCGGAACAATATGTGGTTATATATTGATGTTTATGTTTATATGTTTGTGATTCCATTATGTGCATTATTGTTACTTGCTTTGACACCTAATTGTATGCAATATGTAATAATACATATCGTAACCATAACATTAATATGGGTCTTTATTTACACGCCTAAATACCATGCTCAATTGTGACCTGCTATTTGATTCGTGGAAAATTGTTTTTTTGTAAAATAAAGTGACCTAATATATGAAACACGTTTTCAAGAATTTAAAAACTAGACGCTATGGACACTTGGGATGTACGGCTCACCCACTAGAACAAACTAAAAATGGGGTTCAAAGAGGTGTGCACAGTCGCACCGAAAGGATGTCTAAGGTTATGCTTCAGCGCTTACCTGGTCCTCTGCCTCCCTGTAAGTTCGATTGGAGCTACCGTGAACCATGATGATCACTACAGTGTCATTACCAAAGTTTTTAAAATTAGTGTTACAAAGTTGTTTTGCATGCTTCTTTGTACACGACTTTTACCACATTTATATGTGCATACCTCTTTGTTAATTTTAAGTCTATGCCATCCAACTATGAACACATGCACTTGGATTGACTTCTCTGGTCAGACCTAAGGGCCTTTCCAACCCATGGTAATTATTTCTCACTGGTCAGACCTCTGGTTATTTTTACACGTTCATACTTGGTCGACTTATTTCGAGTTAGCTTGGTCAGGCCTTGAACCCGAGGCATAAGATGAGAACTAAACATGCTTTTAACATTATTACTTGATACTAGTACCTTAAACAGTCTCATAAATCTAAGAGTTGCATTATGCAATTAACGCTCGTCGCTTACCTCTTGTCCTATTTTTTTATACACTGGTCAGACCTATGGTAATTAAGTGGGGTTTCAAGATGGATCTTAGTCTTAATTAGTAATTAATTGGGTATTTAATTCTTTTAAGAATGTAATTATCGAAAATACTAGATATGAACTTTTTATGTTCTGATTAATTGTGTTATTGCAACATAATTCGTAAACAAAGTTGTTTTTCTTCGAAAGACAAACTTAGTCTTTTTTTCTAGTAAGAAGAGTGAGACTTATACCTATCTTTTCTCCTTAGTTGATTAACTAAGATAGGATTCCAAAATTGATAAACTCGTTTATGATCTTTCATTACCCTTTCATGGTCTAGAGTTAATTGAAAGATAGAATATTTTGTGTAACTGGAAACATTGTGTTTAGAGCTACCAAAATAAATAACATCCTGCACTTGTCACGATGTATGAGTTTAAACCACAAAGAGTAAAGGAATTACTAGCATATTTGCTAGGTAATCTTCTTGGACTCTTATTATTCCTAAAGTGCTAAATACCCTTGGGGCTTTGTAGACGATAAAAGAGGAATTGCATGCTAAAGATTCAAGTTAATTGAATAAAAGTATGGCTAGTCCATTGTCTACATAAGTAAAATTTCATATACTCTGCTCAATACCTAAGTACATGCTACTCGTAGGTAATAAGATCTTGAAAGAAACAAGTATGACAGACAGTAATTATACGAAGATACCAATGGATCCTGGTACTAAGTTGGTCAAGGAGGAAGATGGAAACTCAGTTGACGCAACTTATTACCGAAGTTTAATTGGAAGTCTCAGGTACTTACTACATACAAGACCAGATCTTAGTTACTCAGTCGGACTACCCAGCAGATTTATGCATGACCCGAAGGATCATCACCTGAAGGCAGTGAAGCAAGTAATCCGATATATCAAAGGAACAAAAGAGCATGGCATAGTATACAAGAAAGAAGGCGGCTGCAAGATTATAGGTTACAGCAACAGTAGTTATAGAATCAATACCAATCAAGGAAAAGGAGCTACAGGGATAGTATTTTATTTTGGAGAATCACCTACTACTTGGTGTACTCAGAAGCAACCAACAGTAGCGCTCTCATCATGTGAATCATAATTCATGGCAGCTACTAGAGTAGCATGTCAAGCCTTATGGTTCAAACGACTACTTGGTAAATTAACTGGTTGGGAAGAGAAAAGGGTAATGCTGAAGGTCGACAATATTTCAACAATAGCACTCATCAGGAACCCAGTTTTTCATGGAAGAAGCAAGCACATCGACATTCGCTATCATTTCATTTGGGAATGCGTAGAGAATGGACACATCAATGTGGAACACGTCATTGGAGAATTACAAAGAGCAGATATTATAACGAAAGATTTACCAAGACTAAAGTTCGTGACTATGCGACAAATGCTCGGAGTTCAAGACTTAGGACGAAGCAACGATCAAGATTAAGGTGGAGAATGTGAGCTAATACTCTTGACATTGCTTCGTATATCAAAACGTCAAGGACCAAACTTGTACGTTAGATAGTTAACAACCGTTTGGCGAGTAAAAGTAGTTACAAGCGGTAAGTTAGTTAAATAACCAAAATACTGTTATGGTAGTTATTTGTCGGTTACAAAACCGAACAGACATGATGTTTCAATAGTACCGGTTGGAACCTATATATACATGTACATATACTCGTTGTAAACGTTAGACGAAATATAGTTATTCAGTTTTATTTGCAATTCACTTTTTGACTCATATTGGGACAACAATAAAGACCTCTGCGTATCTTCATTTTGGCTAACCCTGATATAAGACAAGCATATCATGAAAACACTGAAATAGTAAAATGCAATTATGAGTCTATAAGTTTCTGAATGTCCGAAGATTTTCATAAAAACAACAAAGACAACAACAGAAATATTGTTGGTTTGTGGATGTTATAAACACACGTAAACGACCAGAAGTGTGTGAGCCGATGGGGGCACACACGATAAACACGAGTATACGTGTCGAACGTATATTTATACTTGAATTTATTACCCAATGTGCATGTATTTGACCCGATCACTGTGACGATCCATGGACTTCTTTGAGTTCTTAGTTGGGTTAGTTTTAGAGACGCTTTGAGCCATGTACTCTAACTGATCGGATAGAGGAGGATAGACTTGGGCTTGTGACTTGTCAACCAAGACAAGACCCAAGTAGAGAAGGGTCATTTTTTTTGTTATAAAACAAAACGTATTCCTCACCTCAAAGATATACAATGTACGACACAATATTCTAATCCCTTAAAAACCTAAAAGATCTAATTCACATTCTTACTCCAACTCAGTCGATTGGTTCTTCAATTCGATTCGGGTTTCGACTTAGTTTTGGATTGCATAATCTTTATACTTGCATTGAATATTTATCCAAGTTGTATTAAGACTTTTGGTTCTTGTTCTTTTCCTCCGGGTCAACAAAGCAGCAAAGGTCTAGTGGAGTATCTTGTTTGTTTGACTTATCGGAAAACAAGAAGGAAGATATCGGACATGTTTTGTCCGATATCGGGTAATGTTAAAATTTTTCTTGGGCAGATTTTTGTTCTCGAACAAAAGTAGATTTTTAGAAAAGAGAAAATGTTCTTAGGGTTTTCTTGTTCATAATATTCAAGTGTTGGTCAATTGTTGATTGGGTTACTATTACGTTCTCGACTAGCCTTATATCGAACGCATAATGCGTTATCGGGTTTGTGTGTGATACTCTTCGAGGCATCTATTTTTGGTGCTCAGTTTTGTATTGGTTTTATTGTCCGGTACACTTGCGTTCAAATAGCCACGAAAGGTTAGGTTTTCTTTTATCCCTTTTATTAATTAATTGATATATTAATTATTGTTTATTATTACGTGTTAACCTAATTGTGATTACTAGATCCTTATCCGCTGCGTACTCGTAGAGGTTAATGGTTAACCGGTTCTAAAATCCCAACAGTGGCATCACGAGTCATCTCGTTTTTGCGATTATGGTTTACACGTTTCTTATTAATAAACATGTTTAAAAGGTCGCATGAAACCTAGTTTAGTTATTTTGTTTTATTTTAATTTTGACAATTACATGCAATACTTGTCAATTTTTAATAAATAATAACTAGCCACACACAAATTAAAATTATATTGATAATTAGAATTAATTTGTTAATTAGAATTACTTGTTAATTAGAATTTAATTTACACGCGAATTATAATTACTTTGTTAATTAAAATTAAATTATTAATTAAGAATTACATGTTAATTAAAATTACTTGCTAATTAGAATTAAAAGTTAATTTGCATTTATTAATTGTTAATTAGAATTATTATGATAATTAGAATTACATATTGGTTTATAAATACATAAAATTGCGTAATTACTTGTTAATTGAGATTGCCATGTTTTATGTGTTTTCCGGCCACAAGACCCACTCAATTGCTTTTGCGATGTATGGGGCGATCTAGGTATTGTATCCTAGTGACGGTCTTATGGTTCTCCTTTTGGGAAGACTCGCGAGAGAACTCGGAACAATATGTGGTTATATATTGATGTTTATGTTTATATGTTTGTGATTCCATTATGTGCATTATTGTTACTTGCTTTGACACCTAATTGTATGCAATATGGAATAATACATATCGTAACCATAACATTAATATGGGTCTTTATTTACACGCCTAAATACCATGCTCACTTGTGACCTGCTATTTGATTCGAGGAAAATTGTTTTTTTGTAAAATAAAGTGACCTAATATATGAAACACGTTTTCAAGAATTTAAAAACTAAACGCTATGGACACTTGGGATGTACGGCTCACCCACTAGAACAAACTAGAAAATGGGGTTCAAAGAGGTGTGCACAGTCGCACCGAAAGGATGTCTAAGGTTATGCTTCAGCGCTTACCTGGTCCTCTGCCTCCCTGTAAGTTCGATTGGAGCTACCGTGAACCATGATGATCACTACAGTGTCATTACCAAAGTTTTTAAAATTAGTGTTACAAAGTTGTTTTGCATGCTTCTTTGTACACGACTTTTACCACATTTATATGTGCATACCTCTTTGTTAATTTTAAGTCTATGCCATCCAACTATGAACACATGCACTTGGATTGACTTCTCTGGTCAGACCTAAGGGCCTTTCCAACCCATGGTAATTATTTCTCACTGGTCAGACCTCTGGTTATTTTTACACGTTCATACTTGGTCGACTTATTTCGAGTTAGCTTGGTCAGGCCTTGAACCCGAGGCATAAGATGAGAACTAAACATGCTTTTAACATTATTACTTGATACTAGTACCTTAAACAGTCTCATAAATCTAAGAGTTGCATTATGCAATTAAAGCTCGTCGCTTACCTCTTGTCCTATTTTTTTATACACTGGTCAGACCTATGGTAATTAAGTGGGGTTTCAAGATGGATCTTAGTCTTAATTAGTAATTAATTGGGTAGTTAATTCTTTTAAGAATGTAATTATTGAAAATACTAGATATGAACTTTTTATGTTCTGATTAATTGTGTTATTGCAACATAATTCGTAAACAAAGTTGTTTTTCTTCGAAAGACAAACTTAGTCTTTTTTTCTAGTAAGAAGAGTGAGACTTATACCTATCTTTTCTCCTTAGTTGATTAACTAAGATAGGATTCCAAAATTGATAAACTCGTTTATGATCTTTCATTACCCTTTCGTGGTCTAGAGTTAATTGAAAGATAGAATATTTTGTGTAACTGGAAGCATTGTGTTTAGAGTTACCAAAATAAATAACATCCTGCACTTGTCACGATGTATGAGTTTAAACCGCAAAGAATAAAGGAATTACTAGCATATTTGCTAGGTAATCTTCTTGGACTCTTATTATTCCTAAAGTGCTAAATACCCTTGGGGCTTTGTAGACGATAAAACAGGAATTGCATGCTAAAGATTCAAGTTAATTGAATAAAAGAATGGCTAGTCCATTGTCTACATAAGTAAAACTTCATATACTCTGTTCAATACCTAAGTACATGCTACTCGTAGGTAATTGAAGAGAATTGGAAAGTATATAAAACTGCTATATGCTTTCTACTGGAAATGTAACAATTACAATGTTGACAAATCCAGTGGGAGCAGTTGTATTTTATTACTGAAATATCATTCCTGTAATGTTGTTAATTTCAGTGAGAGCTGCGGGATTTATTTCTTGTTAGTCACCCATATCATTTCAAACTAGCTTTGAAAAAATCCATTACTTTACGAATATGAACAACCATTGCTTAAAGGAAATTGCATTTTATTTTATATGATAACACGTTGCCTTCCTGCTATCGCTTCCTGAAACGTTATCTATAGAATAATAATCCACAATTCTTTATTAAAGGTTATGGTTCTAAAACTACTTATGATATATATGACATTATGGTATTGTTTGAACAATCAATCACGTGTTGTTTGTTTTCATAATATGATGTTGTACCGTACACAAGTGGGAGAAATCTCAAAGTGTGTGCAAGGAACAATAATATTATTGGTATCTTTTGACCGCAAGGTAAAGAAAACTGATAATTCTACTAGGAATTAAACACATTAGATGTTTAATGCCCTACTACATGTAAAATAAGAATTCTACTAGGACTTAAACACATGAGATGTTTATTGCCCTACTACATTCTAATAATGATTCTACTAGGACTTGAACACGCTAGATGTTTGTTGCCCTACTACATTTAAATGTCATAATATTGTGTATAGATACTTCAACATTAGACTACATGTTTTAGTCAACATAATTATGGTTATATGATAATGATCATAATTCTGAAGTATAAAATTAACTTGAAATTACTATAGAACTCAATAGTTTGCGTTCATGATTACTTTTGTTAGTATAATTATCCTTACATATTAAGACATAATTATAAAGTCCTTGAATTTATCAATGACTTATAACATAAAGTATATATAGTAAATGTGTTATGTCTTCTCGTTACACATAAACATGAGGCTTTGAATTATTCAAAGACTGATAATGTATTATTGAAATGTTCTATTTTCTTGTTAACACATGAACATATAATCCTTGAACAGTTCTGTCTTCTTGTGAACACGTGAACATAAGGTTCTTGTATTGTTCAATGAATATACATTATAGCATGCACTTGGTTCATAAATACTTTATATGCAATTTGGCTTGACCTAATTGACAAGTATTTGGTCCAAAGAGAATTAAGTTATCTATAGAATTCTGATATAGTTTCACAATTCTAATAACTCATAGGATACCACTTCATTATGGTATGTCTAATGTGTTGGATCAAACCTTATTCATATTGTTTGGTTCATGATAGCTTTAATTGCGCTACCTCTAAAACATATCAAGGTTAGAAATTGTGTGTGTCATGGATACACTCAATATAGTTCAAACCTAGAAGGTATTCAAGACAAACCATAACTGAAAACCCTAATTCATTAGGGATTTGAGGTTTTACCACTCAAACCAATTGAATCATAAACCCTTTTGGATTTTTGATTTTTCTACACTTCCTAGCTTGAAGATTGAAGTTTTGGTGTTCTTCCTAGCTTGACGAAACACAAAAACTGTTGTTAGAACTTTTGGTTAAAGAGTGATACTAAATTAGAGTTTTTCTATAAACCCTAATTTGAGTTGTTGGAAGGAATTCCATTATGTCTTGATTTAAGTTCTGAATTTGTTAAAATCTTATGAAGCATTTTATTAACAAATCTTGAGATGAAAACTTAAAATGTATTTTGTGATTCTCCATAAAGAACAATTTATTGTTGCTTAAATACTTAGTATTTAGAGAATTGTCTCTACTTACAAAAGTAAGTGGGAGTATATACAAATCTCAAAGTTTTTGAGAACAAAATACTTAACCTTCTAAAATCCACTTATTAATGTCATACTAAGGTTAAACATGAAAATGTTGACCGAAGTATAATGATTACTCTCATTCATAAATCCGAAAGGATGCCTCATCACTTGAGTGATATTTTATATCAATGCTGAGGGATATAAGTTACAAGATTATTGTAAATCAGCTAACTAATGAAATATATTATCACATCTTGAATCTGATAAATGTTTTAGAACTATGAACGATAAGATGCAGTACTTAAAAGGCAAATTGAGTTTTGAGCTTGATGATTATTTCGCCTAACAATTAACCTATGAGGTTGGAATGAGTTTCTTTTGAAGAATGACTCACAAGGACAAAATTGTATACATATTAATGATTGGCATTTAATAAGAAGTTTTTAATCATACTTAAGCAATTGACTGTGATTAAATTTTCTTATATAATACATGCATTAATTATATAAAGATATTTAATTGTCATACATGTGATTTGTATGTTGAATATGACAATTAGATTTTATAACTCTTTCTTTATGATTACCTTTTGCGAGGACTGTGTGTAATCAAAAGGGTTATGAATTTATATTATCTTTATGTAGTATACAAAATTTGAGCAATCCATTTTTGGATTGGATCATGCATCAAAGAGCTGAGATCTTGAATTTAATTACAATATGATTCTAATTGAATTAAAATAACTCTTGAGTACATCTGACATTGAGTGGGAGCATTGTGTTTTTCTTTAAAATTTACATGTTGAAGATATCATTCCAGTTAAGCTAGATATTGATCCTTAAGCTTGGAATGAAACTTCACTTGGAATTTAAGGAATAAAACAATCAACCTTGGAATAAATGTTTGTCTGGAATAAACAAATGCTTTAAGTCTAACACAAATGCAATATATCATTCGAGCAAGTCTTAAATGATATATTTCACTTGAAATAATTTATTACATGGATGGAAACCTTATGTTGTTTTAACTAAGGATTCATCATGTATATATTATATTGTGTATAAGACTAGTTGTTGCTTTCGTATATGAACAAAATGAGCTGAACACAACAATGTCTAATTAGGAGAGTTAGATTATTGTTATTATAAATGTTTACGAATTATAAAGCATAGTGTTGTATAAGTACAAATGATGCTAGAGGATTATGAATACTAGTTGTAGTAGGTTTTCATCTTTTATGATAAATCTGCTAACTAGTAATGCTCAACATAGAGCATTGTTGCATTACACATTAATGAATAAGAATACTTTACACTTTTGGAAACTGTAAAGATGACTGTCAGTATGTCGTTGATTTCTAAAACCTCATGCAAGGTAAGACGACATATCCATACTATAACTCTTGCAATAGTATGAGCATATGAGATAAGACACTCGTCTTATATTTCAAATCATTCACTATATGTGATATTTGAAACAAGTATTCGGAAAGTTTACTCAGATGACTATTTAGTTTTTCTTTTAAAGAAAGGTTGAGAATGTTGAAAACATTAGGGTTCAATTTACTAAATGAGTTTCATGCATATCTGTTTTAGTATTTGGATAATTGGGATTGATAGACAATTTTTACTTTATGATGAATAAAGATACTTGGTATTTGTTATTCATTCATATAATAATTGTTATCATATATTTGCATGTTTAATCCTTGAATAATTTTATTATTCTAAATATGTCCATTGTCGGTTAACAATATGGGAATATTGTTATGTAAGGCAAATATGAGTGTTGATTATATTCTAACGAGAATGTGGATTATTCCCGCCAAACTCATATGTATTCACTAGAGATGCATATTGGATTCCCCAACTTTCAAACATTTACTTTTGAATCCTTGTCATAAGTAAAATATTAAAAATGGTTTGTTATCTTCATCCTTAGACTTGAGATGCAAGTAAGTTCTGTTATGTGTGGATACCATTTTTTGTAAGTATACGCAAAACGCTATCTGAACAATGTAGTTATAAAAGCTAAATTTCGGAGTGCTGTGAAGCAGATCCACAACACTTGTAGTCAATAAAGGATTTGTTACTCCACTTGATATGTGTTTAAAGATACCATGGCCTCTCCGCATTTAATAAGATAATTGTTCGGCTGAACCCAAAGGGTAATGCAAGAAGATACTTGATTACATTTGGTATATCTAATTAAATTCTATAACGAGATTCTAAATGGTTAAACTATATGGAATGATTTGAGATCCATAATCCATGGTTTAACGGTATCTATAACAAAGGATGATAAGAGCAAGACATTGAATGGCCATGCTACTGAGAAACTTTTACAAAACTATTCTCTCAGACACTTTTAGTTAAAAAGCGAGTGAGAGCGTTTGCTAGGCGTTTCCATCGTTAGTTTTGTGTGCCATTCGACACACCAACTCCCAAGTGGGAGCTGTTGGTTTATGGGAGTTATAAACACACGTAAACGACTAGAAGTGTGTGAGCCGATGGGGGCACACACGATAAACACGAGTATACGTATCGAACGTATATTTATACTTGAATATATTACCCAATGTGCATGTATTTGACCCGATCACTGTGACGATCCATGGACTTGTTTGAGTTCTTAGTTGGGTCGGTTTTAGAGATGCTTTGAGCCATGTACTCTAACTGATCGGATGGAGGAGGATAGACTTGGGCTTGTGACTTGTCAACCAAGACAAGACCCAAGTAGAGAAGGGTCATTTGTTTTGTTATAAAACAAAACGTATTCCTCACCTCAAAGATATACAATGTACGACATAATATTATAATCCCTTAAAAACCTAAAAGATCTAATTCACATTCTTACTCCAACTCAGTCGATTGGTTCTTCAATTCGATTTGGGTTTCGACTTAGTTTTGGATTGTATAATCTTTATACTTGCATTGAATATTTATCCAAGTTGTATTAAGACTTTTGGTTCTTGTTCTTTTCCTCCTGGTCGACAACAAAGATAAAGGTCAAGTGGAGTATCTTGTTTGTTTGACTTATAGGACAACAAGAAGGAAGATATCGGACATGTTTGGTCCGATATCGGGTAATGTTAAAATTGTTCTTGGGCAGATTTTTGTTCTCGAACAAAAGTAGATTTTGGGCAGAAAAGAGAAAATGTTCTTAGGGTTTTCTTGTTCATAATATTCAAATGTTGGTCAATTGTTGATTGGGTTATTATTACGTTCTTGTTGATACAAAAGTTGGGCGTTCCCTGTTTGGAGCTCCGGCTCTCGTACCAATTGAGAATCGTTGCTTGAGACCTGCGCACTAAGAGACAAAAAAACACCGTTAGGCTTACCGTGGGATTGTCTCCCACGATTATCCTCCGGCGTGAGAGTAAGTAATCGGTTTAGGGTTTAAGGAAAGTAGGGTTTGTAGATCGTACCTTAAACAAGGGATGTAATTCCCTTTATATACGCACGGAATCCTTGTTGGTTCCGTGTTCCTCAACCTTCGGCGTATCCCGCCTAAGTCGGTTGGGGAATGATTATCTCCAAACATAGGAGATATCCAATATCTATTCTGTAAATAGGTTTGGGTTTGGGCCTTCGTGAGCCCAAACACTGATCGGCGTAGCCCAGTCCGTGCTGGGCTTGTTAGTATTGGACTTTAGTCGGGTTCGTGACCCGAATCTAGACTATACGTCATCATGTCCCCCCAGTCTAGTATGCGCAGTGACTGACTGCGGATGCTAGACTAATAACCGTAGTCAAAGAAAAACTTACAAAGCGTAGAAAAGAAGCCAAAATAATATCCGCCGATACATTGTATTAAGACAGTATTTTGAAAAATGGACGCCTCGTTATTCGGGGGAAAGTAACTGCAGTAGAGTCACATCAGTTGATCTTAGCCACACAAGTAGTGATAGTGGGATCCACGTGTCGCTCATCGTGTGAGTGAATAAAACTATATAAGCGGCTACCCCATTTTACTGTGTTTCTCATAGTGAAAAGTATTCAACCCGCCATTGTTAAGAATCCATACATCTGCAACAGAAAAAACCGCCTATACCAAAGGTAGCCGCGCGTGCGCTTTCAAAAAGAACGATACCATGGTCAAGCAATTTTTTGACTTCACCTCCGACCTCACCGAGAGCGAACTTTTGGAGTTCACCTCTGATTACTTTATACCCCTTGACGTGCATCCGGTTGTTCCAGATGCGCGGGCATCCATTGCGGACTTCCCCGAAGGGAAAGTGGGAGTATATACACGTTTCTTCAAATTCGCGAATCAACGTGTACCCCTGTCCCGCTTTCTGTGCGATGTATTAAATTATTATAATCTGCACATATCCCAGTTGCACTGCATCGGTGCGGCTAAAATTACAAACTTTGAGGTGAATTACCGTTTACTGGCGATTAACCCAACCATCCACCTATTCCGTGCCTTTTATCACACGACATGGGCACATGGGTGGGTATCCTTTGCTAAGCGCGCTGGTAGACTTCAGTGTTATACTGATAAACTAGATTCGCTTAGGAATTAGAGGGAATTCTTTTTATGGGTAGATGATACATGCTTTCCATGGCATTATGATTTTTATACCCGGGGTACATTAGAGAGGGATGAGTGCCCTTTGCCTGGATCTTATGTCGGCGAGGATGCGGGCGATAAATGGTAACCGCATCCCCATTAGTTCCTACCCCGAGGAATTTTTGGTGCATATGGGCATCACCGTAATTATTTTGGTATGCCGGATGAGATGCCAATCTTCTTGGGCCCGTAATGGCGGGGTGGGTACTCATTCTTCCGCACCCCTTTCTAATTAATGTAAGAGCTTCTTTTTTTTCCGCGCATTATATAACTTGTGTTATTTCTTGTCTTGTGTTGCCCAGAGATGGATCTATTCACCGTAGTGCAGCTAGCAAAGCCCGTGGAGGTAAAGAAAGGGGTACGGCCCTTGAAGGAGGGTGAAGAGCCGATACTAGATGCTACCGCGAAGGCGTACCTGAGTGAGTGGGAGAGGCCGGGACAAGTTCCTCCGTAGCTGTGGAAGCGACGCCGCTACAAAGCGTGCCAAGGCCTCCGGTGGCTTCCCCAATAGCGCAGCCACCACCCACTGTAGTCACGCAGCCCATGGATGAGGAGGTGGAGGAGCAAGAGTCTGGGCTAAAGCGTAAAAGGACGCTCAAAAGTGATGGCGCGAGCTCCTCGAGGAAGAAACACCCAGTGGTCTTCAATGTGGAGTCATCTGCTAGTGAGGCTGCGTCATCGCACCCATCGGCGAATGTATCTGGCCCACATTAAGTAATCTTGACAATACTTGTTTCCTTTCTGTTTGCTTTTTTTTTTTTTTTTAATTTAGCTGCGTATATGGGAAACTTATAATTCGATGTCCGTGCATTCCTCTCACTCTGCTCAGTCTGAACCGCACAACCAAAAGGATGCGTAGATGTCTGCTGGGGATGCATCAGTGGGGCAGCTGGTAGAAGAGTTGGCGCAAGTATCTGCGCGACAAGCTTCGTTGGTGGAGAAGCTAAGGGCTCAGATTTCGGTGAGAGCGACCAAGTCGCTCGGAAGGATCAGCTATTGTGTTGCTTTGGGCGCAATTAGCTACTGCCCGGACTGAGGTAGAAGCAGCAAATGCATATGTGGAGAAACTTGCCGGAGAGAAGATGTCACTGCTATCCCAAATAAATCAGGAGGGTGTTGAGGCAGTGCAGTATAAGGCGTCATGTAAGTGGGCCCTCAAGTATCTTGAGCAGGGTAAGAGGGAGTTGGTTTCTCAGTTAGAAGATCTTGCGCTCTGTGGGCGATTGCATTGGAGGTGCAAGAGGCAAAACTGCGCAAACTCAACATTGAGTACGACGAGGAGTTGTATCCTCAACTGATGTCTACCATAGCTGAGCGCAGATGGCTCATAGGACATGGCCTTTGTCTTGCTGCACTTAATACCCAGGAGTCGCCGAGAAGTGGTTAATGCCTTCGGGGAGGTAGTTCAGTGTGCTCTGGAGCGTGGCAAAGCAGAAGCTGTGGAGAAGCTGCATGAGGCGGAGCTGCTAAAGGTGCCCGTTGACAAGGTACCGAATTATGATGCTAAGGCTTATGATCACATGGTCGCTGCTATGAAAAGGATGAAGGATTTAGAGCTCCCTATGATTGGTGAACTGGAGCGTGATCAAGATTATCCTATAAATGTTATCATGGCGGGGTTGACTCTAGCGCGTCATCATGCCGAGGGTGCGGAAGCACAGTCGGACTTCTTTTTGAAGCCCCATGACTCACAGCTTCAAGTACCTATCTTCGCCGTCCGGAGATATCCTGAATCCTTTTGCCTTAGAGAAAGAAGTGCCTTTGAAAGAGGTCTGGAAGCATGCGACCGGACTTGCTAAAAAGGAAGGTATTAAAGGGAAGGCGATTTTGTGTGGGGTTGGTGCAGCTCACCAGCCAAGGTCTAATGGGGTGCCGGTGAGTGTTGCTACTGTGTCTCGGCAGGATTCAGACTTGTTGAAGAAGCTTAGTTAGGCCAAAGATACCTCAAACCGCGTGGGTAGCTTATCTATTGAGCGTTGTAATAGTTGGTAGGATTATATGTTGTAAAGGAACAATCCTTTTGTAATAACTCGTAGTTATTTAATAAAATCATCTCTTGTTGAGTTCGTGCGGATATTATTGCCATTTGTAACATATGTGCTTGGCTGTTTTGTCTTTGCCTAAAAGGCATTTGTGTTGTCTATAAGTCAAATGCGTATACAAGCGCGAATAATATAAGAAATTCGTGATCATGTATAAATACTAAGTATTTTTTTATCATAGTCGTGTATGTTATGATATGCAGCGTGTTGTAAATATCACATTAAGAAATCAAGTGTCTTGGTTTCTATGTTGTTAAACGTGCACCATATGCGAAGTTGCGCACCCATCGTGAGATGCGCACAAACTTATTCCAACGTCTTGAGAACAAGGTGTTTAACAAGGATACGTGATCCGGTGTTGATGGGTTTGCAACCCTCTTACTCAACAAGTTGTTTAGTAGGTTAACTTATCCTTTTACGATCGTGGGTTTATTTAGTGCATGCACGCCATGTAGGCGAAAAATAGAAAATTGTTAAGACATATAGTATATGGAAATAACAAATTGAAATATGTCACGGAGTTAGCCAGAAACCGCAACGTTTTATTAATACTTGCAAGTGTTTTTGAGAAAATAAAACATTATACTAAGGAAATAAAAAGTAAATACATAGATGTTTATTGGGTACTCTAGTAAAGTGTCTGAGCGTTTGTACGCTGGGCCATAGCCACTCTTATAGGTAGCACCTCTTGAGGTTACTGATATTCCATGTGCGCGGTAGCTCTCGACCATCCAAGCCTCGTAACTTGTACGCGCATGTTCCTAATGCTTCAGTAACCTCGTAGGGTCCTTCCCACTTTGGTCCAAGCTTGCTCGTGTCTTTTGCGTGGCTCGCATCATTAGCGTGGTAGACGAAGTCACCTGGTCTGAATGAAACACTGCGCACTTTAGCGTCATAGTATCCTTTCATCCTCGACTTTGATTTTTCCTCCTTATAGCGCGTTAGCTGCCTTTCTTCTAGTAGGTCTAAGTCGACGCGTCTCTCGTCATCATTGGTTGCCACATTGATTTCACGTATGCGGATAGTTGGCATGCCGATCTCATTTGTATGACGGCTTCGTCCGTAGACTAGAGAGAAAGGAGTATCTCCTGTGCTGGTTTTTATTGAGGTGCGATGCGCCCATAAGACATGTGATAGCTCTTCCACCCACCTCCCTTTGTGCTTATCTAGGCGTGCCTTAATTCCTTCACCTAAGCTTCGATTCGCGCGTTCCACTAAGCCATTGGTTTGTGGGTGTTTAACTGACGTGAAGTGCTATGTGATGTTCAACTTCTCGCACTAGTCTTTGAAAGGATTGTCGCAGAATTGTTTCCCGTTGTCCGAGATAATTTCTCCGAGGCAGTCGAAACGGCATACAATACTTTCCCATACAAAGCTTTACCGTTGCCCGTGATTGTCACTACGCCTTTGCTTGATCCATTTAGTGAAGTAGTCTATAGCGACTATGAGGAATTTTAAGCCACGCTGCGACCGGAAAGGGTCCGCAATATCGATACCCACTTGTAGAATGGCCATGGTGATGTAATTGGCGTTAGCTCGTCGTGGCTGGCGCGGACAGTCTATGAACTTGGCAATCGTTGCACTTCCTTATTAAATCCCGCGCGTCGCGGTGCATGGTTGGCCAGTAGTATCCGGATCTCATGGCGCGTGCCACAACGGACCGTGGTCATGAGTGCATGCTGCATGAACCTTCATGGATTTCTCAGCACTTAATTTGTTTGTAGGGGCGACACAGGAGCCATGGTTGGAGGAAGGAGCGTCGGTACAGTATGTTGTCTCGAAGTTCGAATCTCTGTGCCGTACGCCGTACCCTGCGGGCTTCCTTCTGCTCTTGGGGTAATGTTCCTTTGCTTAGGAATTCCATTATCGGTGTCATCCATGTAGGACCTTCCTCCTCTATTACTGTGGAGACTTCCATCTCCGATATGGATTTGCTTTTTAGTGTTTCCACCAGCACTTGCTTTGATAGGTGTGCGAAGCTTGTCGAGGCGATCTTGCTTAGTGCATCTGCCTTGCGATTTTCTCCTCTAGGAACTTGCTTGATGGTGAATCTATCAAAGCCTTTGATCAGTGTCTTAGTCTTGTCGAGATACTGAATCATATTTTCTTTTTTAGCCACGTATTCGCCCAACACATGGTTGGCCACTAGTCGGGAGTCCACATTTGCCTCTAGGTTACGTACACCCATCCGAGCTGCAATGCATAGCCCAGCGATTAGAGCTTCATATTCTGCCTCATTGTTTGTCGCTGTAAATTCAAAACGCAGTGCGTAAGTGAATTCCATTCCTCCTGGGTTTGTGAGAATGAGGCCTGCTCCTGAGCCATCCACGCATGAGGATCCATCTGTAAACAAGATCCATGGGTCATGCAGTTTTGTCCTACTTGGTGCGGGTACCTCATCGGTGTGCGGCTTTTCGACGAGGAAGTCTGCCAGAATCTGTCCTTTGATTGCGGTATGTGGTCTGTAAGATATGTTGTGCTCACCTAGCAATACACTCCACTTCTGCAGTCGGCCTGATGCGTCAGGTTTGGAGATGATCTGCTTGATCGGTTGGTCTGTAATTACTGCTATTGGATGCGCTTGGAAGTACCTGCGTAGCGTTTGGCGCAAACACTAACGCCGAACTAATTTTTCCATGGCGCTATAGTTCATCTCCGTCTTCTTGAGCGCCTTGCTTACAAAGTAGACAGGGTTTTATCTGAATCCCTATCTGTTAGTAAGCTCAAGGCCACGCTCCATCGATTGCTTGGATAGATACATAATTAACTCTTCCCGTGGTCGGGTGCGACAAGTGTGGGAAGCGTTGCCAGGTGTTGTTTAAGTTGTGTGAAGGCTTCTTCTGCCTCCGTAGTCCACCGAAAATCTCCTTTTTTGATACACTTCTTGAGTGTTTTGAAGAGAGGTAGAGACTTTTCTGCTGATTTAGACAAGAACCTGTTAAGACCACTAGCTTTCCATTGAGAGATTGGACCTCCTTCGCGTCGCGGTGAAGGAAGTTCGATGACGCCTTTGTCTTTTCGGACATGGTTTTATACCGCCGAGTTCTATTAGGTATCCGAGGAACATGCCTTCAATGGCGCCGAAGGTACATTTTTTGGGGTTTAGCTTCATATTGATCTCTCGTAGAGTTTTGAATGTTTCTTCAATATCGCGCACTAACTCATCTTCAGTATGGCTTTTTATGACCAGGTCATCAACATAGACCTCCAAGTTGCGCCCACCTGTTTTCGAAAGCATTATCTACTAACCGGTAGGTGGCACGCATTCTTCAAGCCAAAGGGCATTTTTGTGTAACGATAGACCTTGGTTTGTGTGAAATGCCGTTTTTTCCTCATCCTCCTTCGCCATCTGGATTTGATGATATCCTTTGTACGCATCGAGGAAACACTTCAATGGGTATCCGCACAGAGACTCTATTTTCCAGTCTATCTCGGTAATGGGTAGCGATCTTGTGGGCACGCTTTGTTAAGATCGGTGAAGTCCACGACATTCGCCAGCCTACCGTAAACTTTTTGACCATTGGGTTAGAAAGCCAGTCGTGGTAGTAGACTTCACGCATAATTCCTGCATCCACTAGTTTGTGTACCTCTGCCAAAAGGCTCACGGGGCTTGGCCGCGCTTCTTCTCAGCGTATTGGTGAGTACCCTTGTTGGATTCTCAGTTTATGCTCTGTGATTGAGCGTGGTACCCCAGTCATGTGTTTCGTCCCATGCAAAATGTCCAAGTTCTTTTGCAAGAGCGCGCACACAACCTGCTTTGTCGTTGTCCGACGGTGACCTCCAATGGATATTTCCTTAGGGTATTCTGGGTGAATCGCAACCTTCGTGATTTGGAACTTTGGTTGCGCCGTTCTTGGGATTGGTGCCGTTTCGCATGCAATCGTGTTACATTCTCTATGCGTACGTGGTATTATAAAGAGTAACAATGCCCCCTTCCACTGGGAATTTAAGCATCCCGTGCACCGTTGATGGCACTGCGCGCATAGCGGATATCCCGTGTCTCCCTATAATGCCGTTGTATGGCGAGGAGATTTGATCACCATAAATTCCATCCGGCCGTCGCAGAGTGTTTTTCGTTTCGATCTTGACGGTAATCGTATTTGCCCCATAGGCCATATCTTTTACGTAAAACCGGTCCAACGCCGTTCGACCGGGCTTAACGGACTGCGTATTTCGGCCGCAGATCGCTTGAAACAGTGCTCATACATGATATCGCGATGCTCCACCATCAACATACATGCGATGGATGTCGTGACCCCCGCACTAATCTCAATGGTGAGTGGCTCAACCACTGCGTTGTCCGCAGTTAAGGCGGGGAAAGAGATTTCGCTTCTTCGGGAAAACTCTTGGCTGACCTTCTGTCGAGTGACCCACTGCCATGATTGGATCATGTAGATGGTGTCGGCCTTTTCCTTAGGTGTCTCCTTCTTGTTTCCACTCTTCTGTCTATCCTTTCCTTCCTTGATATTTTTGACCAAGTGGTCCAATCTGCCATCTTTAACCATTTTGTCAATGAGCTGGCGCAGTTGGACACATTCGTTAGTGGTGTGGCCCTTCTGTGCGTGGTAGTCACAGTATCCACTGCCTACGCGCCGATCCTCTGGAGTGCGCATTTGTGGCGGTCTTGGGAAGTTTGCACCCTCTGTTGCAAGTATTTCCTTCGGTGTTTTTGTTAACGGGGTATACTTGTCATTGTCGCGCCCACTCCCCTGGTTGCGATAGTTCCTGTTACTCTTACTATTCGGTCCGTGGATTGTCTCCCGTGTTGTTCCGTGACCGATAGTTTGAATAGCTTCTCTTGCTATCTCGCGCAGCACTTCTCCTTGGACGAAGGACCGTGTGCGTTTCATGACTTCATCAAAGGATTGGAGAATCTTGTCATTCAATCTTTTAATAAGTTCGGGTTGCTTGATCCCATTCATAAACCCTGAGATTTTGAGTACTTCAGGACATGCTTTTACTTGCATACATTCGTCCTTGAAGCGCTCCATAAAAGCGCTCATGGACTCCCCTTGGCGCCGCTTTGACTCTAGCGAGTTCAATGGGATTTTTCGCACACTTTTTTCGTTGTGTAAAATTTAGGCGAAACGCCTTTCTCAATTCTTCAAAAACCATTGATGCTTCGCGTGAAGCTTGTTGAACCAGTTTCGCGCGCTTCCCACTAGTGTGGAATTAAACATGTGGCACCACACTGCTTGTGGCCAGTTCTCAATAGTTGCGGCTGATTCAAAATTTTTAGGTGATCGTCGAGGGTCTGTTCCGTCATAGGTTTTGACATTAGCGGGCATGCGCTCTTTTGTTTTCGAGAAATCAGCGATGTCTAGTGAACGCATCCACCTTCCGACGACGCCACGGAGAGACATGTCTTCCTCCTCTAGATCACGGTATTTCCTTTTGGACTTCCGAGTGTCGGTCTCGCTATCCTCATTGTCCGAGGAATTATCGAGGAGGATGAATCTTCCCTCCTTCGGCGGCCAATTGTCCTCTAATTTGTGCTTGAAGGGCTTTTACTTGAGGAGTATCGTCGTCCAAGTCGTCCCGGATTCTGCGATTACCAAGTCTGGCGTGGACATTGGTGTGCCTTTCATCCTCCTCACTTTCTTCCACATCTTGTGAGTCGATGTATCATCTTCTCGACTCTCCTTCCAATTCATTAAACGGGGGTCGGTTGTTTTTTCGGCTTCTCCTGACGGCGTGGTGAGGTTTCAGTATTCGAGTCAAAACTGAGTCGGGTTTGTAGGCTTCGACCCGACCTTTTCCTAGTTTCCTCTCGCATGAGGCGGTCAAGGTTTCATAATTTTGGGATACGAAATCCTTGGTGTTAATTCGCGACCCCTTCTAGAGCAAGGGTATTTGCTTTGCCGATGTGTCCTTGTTTTTATCGGTGCATCTGGTGCTTTTGTCAAGTCAGTTTTAGTACCGGTTGAAAGGGAGTGGTAAGAAGGCGCAGTGCGTGGATCCATGGCTGTAGTGGTTGTGGTGGCCTCGGTTGTCCCCGAGCGCGGTTCCACTATAGGGTAGACCAAGTTCAGGCCTAATCCCTTGTTTTTGGCAGTACTGGTTGTCCTAGGAGTCTGCTTGGAAGCCGAGCCAGTGTGCAGCTTCTTTCCAGTAAGATCCGCTTGCGATCGCTGATTTCCATGTTTCGTCATTCTAGTCTTAGTTCTTAGTGAATGGGCCCCACAGATGGCGCCACTTGTTGATACAAAAGTTGGGCGTTCCTGTTTGGAGCTCCGGCTCGTACCAATTGAGAATCGCTGTTTCGAGACCCTGCGCACTAAGAGACAAAAACACCGCTAGCTGCAGGTAGGATTGTCTCCCACGATTATCCTCCGGCGTGAGTAAGTAATGGGTTTAGGGTTTAAGGAAAGTAGGGTTTGTAGATCGTACCTTAAATGAGGGATGTGATTCCCTTTATATACGCACGGAATCCTTGTTGGTTCCGTGTTCCTCAACCTTCGGCGTATCCCGCCTAAGTCGGTTGGGAATGATTATCTCCAAACATAGGAGATATCCAATATCTATTCCGTAAATAGCTTTGGGTTTGGGCCTTCGTGAGCCCAAACACTGATCGGCGTTGCCCAGTCCGTGCTGGGCTTGTTAGTATTGGACTTTAGTCGGGTTCGTGACCCGAATCTAGACTATACGTCATCAGTTCTCGACTAGCCTTATATCGAACGTATACGTTATCGGGTTTGTGTGTGATACTCTTCGAGGCGTCTATTTTAGGTGCTCAGTTTCGTATTGGTTTTATTGTCCGTTACACTTGCGTTCAAATAGCCACGAAATGTTAGGTTTTCTTTTTTCCCTTTTATTAGTTAGTTGATATATTAATTATTGTTTATTGTTACGTGTTAACCTAATTGCGATTACTAGATCCTTATCCACTGCGTACTCGTAGAGGTTAATGGTTAACCGGTTCTAAAATCCCAACAAATATCCATCCCCTGCATCACTTCATCTGTGAGGTTAAGAAAGCGCAGCCGATGGGACCTCACCATTGACGCCCCGCCCACAATATCCACCCACTTGTAATGAATATATCTATCTAATAAAATAAAATAAATAATGGCATACTAGCTTACAAATCATGTTTTTGTCCGGATGCTAATGGATAAAGCCTTCTTATGTCCAATATATCCTTTGAATACCTGTCAGAATGGACGATGTCTTGGGTGGCTATAGACTTAGAATTGACACAAAAGAAAATAGACTTAAAAATGCTGACCCATTTGACATCGACACAAAAGAAGACGATGATGTAAATATAGCTTGGATTAGAGCTCTTATTAAGACCTGATTGATTTAGTATTCTCATGTTATTATATGTATTTTGATAAAAATATATAAGTTGCTTAATATCTCAAAATTATGATATACACTTGTTAGCACTTTGTTAAAAGATAGACAGGATAATTAAGCAATAACTGAAATTCTCTTGTTCACACTTCGGCATTTATAATTAGACCTCCGTAAAAGCTTCTTGTTCAGGTGGAGCTATTGTTAGTTGTTGGTTTGAGTGGTCACTGTAACAAGGGAGTATCATATGCATAAACTTCCTCATGATGAGGACTTGTGCATGCAGTTAGCTAGGATGGCAAGTATACTAACTAGCTAGCTAGACGTACGGTGATGCTTGACATTAAGTATCTATATATGTGTGCGGATAACTAATTTGCATATGTTACATTTAAACAAGCGATACATGAAACCAGACTGAGTACGTACTACATACAGTAGCATCGATGTACATTAAAATCATTAAGAATGTCTAGTTGCATCAAACTAATTAAGTAGCGATCGCTATGGAAATGATATGATGTAGCATTTTAACAGGCACCAACTGGTGTTTTGTTTAGTGAAGTTGAATATATGCATGCAAAGTTAGGGTGATCGATAAGATTCATGCTTAGTCTTTTATTTAACCAAAAGTCAACGGCATGTAACATGCATGACTTAAAAACAATCGTCACTCTAGTACGTGTAATCAATCTGATGCTGCAACTAATTAACTCAACTTAGTTTGACTTATGATGTTGAAACCACAAGTGTCTTTTTATTTCAAAATCTACCAAACAAATGTCGACAAATTGTAGATTTTTAGCACTTGTTAGTAGTTACGGGTACATGCATTTGAATGATTATTATTATTATTTTTTTTTTTTTGTGAAAAGGAGAAATATTATTAATCACAAAAAGAGCACACTCATTTACACTCATGGACATCCCCCATGATGAATTAATGAGGCTAAACAAATAAGCATTCATACAATCAACAACATACACTGAGATTAATCTAAATCTAATCTATACTCTATATCATTCAAATCATGCATTTGAATGATTTGATGTAGCTCCAAGCATTTATTTGATAAATGAAAACCATATCTGTATGTTGACTTTTAATCTCACCTGATAAGAAAAAGTGTTCGTTCGATCACTAAATAACATTCACAAGAAAGCAATGAAAATTTCAGTCTATCAAAGACAGTAAATCTTAAGTTGTGCTGGCGCTAGGGTCTTGCTTGGAAAATTTGCGTAGGACACAAGTTAATTTCTCGTTTGACGATATATGCATATCTGCTTCTCTGAATCTAATTATAAGATTCAAAAGGAGAATAAAAGGACTTAGTTAGCTTACTTTCAAACATGTACGGGCGTACGGCGGACAATTCTTCGAGGTGTTGTCTTAGCTAGGTGTCTTAATTAGTTAAAATTTGTGTTTGGTTATAGGAGTGCAGAGTGCTAGGAGTGTCTGGCTTAATTTGATTGCTAGTATGATGAAAATGGTTAGCGATCGAATGGTGACTGAAACAAATTAAAAAAAGGATGATGAAAATGTCAAAAGGTAGGTGCCAAAATGGTAACAGGTTTTCAATATGTTGGCTCCCCTAACCTAGACTTTGGATATATGACCAATAACATCATATCTTTTCAATGTTTTATAGAGTATTTTTCTTTGTTATTAGTCGCATGCTAATTAATGAGGGCCTTATGTATACCTTAATTAAGTATGTTTTTAAATTTGTGAAAACTGAAGGTTCTCGAAATGATCAAGTTGTCGTAAGAAGGAGAACTGGAGGAGTATGAGGATATGGCCATTAGGTTGTACACAGGTTTGTGGCCAACCAGTTTGGGTTTCAAAAGGTGCTTCATGTTTCTGGAAAGGCTTTTGTGAATGGTGTAAATGAATGAAACAGTAATGGGTACAAACAGATAAACTAAGAACAGAAATTGCATTAAGATTCTAATAAAGAGTTGTTATATGTTTTCTAATTTAGAAAACATATTTATAGGTTTCTAATCGACACAATATGACACTTATTCATCTCCCAACCATTGTGACTCTTGGGGAATAACTGTCAAATAACTAACTATCCTAACTGCCATTATATGGGCTGTTTGGGTTAACAGATTTGACCCATATGCAGGCTTAACATTCGACCCATAAACAAATACATAACCATGTCTATAACATAAGTACTTAAGTAAATAATTTAACTAATGTTTCACTTGATCTTAACACAATTAGGAGGCTAACATAGGTTAACTCGTAGAAAAAATATCATTCTAGAATGATCAGTTGCTCATATATGCATGCGATCGATGAATCATTTTAGTTTTGTCGTGGACACAGCAGGATCATCCTAAACGTGCGGTGAACCACATTATTATCTTGTGTTGCTATTCTTTAATTTGGATCATCATATATATCGTGTTATTTTTAAACATACTGAGATCAAATACAAGTGTTTCATTGATCAGTAGGATTAAGACAGTTAGGTATCACAGATAATATATAGAATAAATTAAGTAGACAGGCCCCAGCTACCAAAGATTCAATGTTATTGGGCGGGCCAGCTTTAGATCACTGGTGCATATATGACGACTACCAATTCTTGTCCTTTTTGTCAACCCATTCCTGTATCACCTTTTTTTATTTTATACATTGCTTCTTCAGATTGACATACAATTTTTGTAAAAACATTAATTAGCTAGGTTCACCAACAACCATGTAATTAACTGAATAACAGATATACTATATATCTACCTAAACTCTTGTCAAAAAGATTATAACTATAAGTTTGCGGCATGGACTTTAAAAATGAAGCATAATGGATCCAATAACCTTATTAATCACGAGCTTAATTGGAGACTACGAGAATCACAAAACATACGATAATAATGTCTTAGATTATATACTAGTTCTATATATGCAGTTTTGCTGAATAAAGAAATATATATGTACGTTTGCACATGATGGTTTGTGCACACCTTAAACAGAAATGATCGATTTTGATTTACATATTATCATATTGAAAAATGTTTTACAAAAACAATACATGGAGTATTACAGAAAGTATTACCAAGTAATAATTACTTGGTCTATAAACGAAAAGAAAAGAAAAGAAAAACATGCAGGGGTGGGACCCTTAAGTTGGCCATAATCCAATCCAATACAGATAGAGACTGGCTAAGCTATGTGTATATATATGGAGCTGAATGAGAACAAAGTGAGCATGCAAATATAGATTTATATATATATATATAGACATACATATGCTAGAGCATTTTCAGTAAAATTTGTAGTTCAAAAAAACAAAATTAAGAAACTAATAAAGAAGATGGGAGGAGGTCGAATGCCATGTTGCGACAAGAGTAAGGTGAAGAGAGGACCCTGGAGTCCCTCTGAGGACATTAAACTCGTTACTTTCATTCAGAAACACGGCCATCCTAACTGGCGGAACCTCCCCAAACAAGCTGGTATCTATCATCTTCCCTTCCCTTCAAGTATTTCACTATAATCTCTTCTAGTATAAAAATGTTGTTGGGCTAAATATAGATTAACTTTTGATGTGTAAGGTTTGCTAAGATGTGGAAAAAGTTGTCGTCTGAGATGGATAAATTACCTAAGACCTGACCTCAAGAGGGGAAATTTCACTCCACAAGAAGAACAGTCCATCATTCGTCTTCATGCCACCTTTGGAAACAAGTAATCAATCTACCTTAATTTTGCATCATAGCATTTAATCTTATGTATAACTAGATACTACTACTCATGATTTTAAACAAAAATATGTAGCAACTATATCCATGCCAACAATGTAAAACGTAAGTATAATTATAGTTAGAATTATCAGTTGTCTTTTACTTACTTTGTAATGATATTCCGTGTGGTATGCAGGTGGTCTAAAATTGCATCTCATCTACCTGGACGAACAGACAATGAGATCAAGAACGTATGGAATACACATTTGAAGAAAATGTCCCTACAACGACTCGCATTGAATATCAATACTATTGATGATGCACCTAATTCCTCATCGTCCAAGATCTCAGATAGCGATCCAAACATCAACAATGAGGAGCTTACAAATCAAGGAATATCGTCCTATCATGATCAGAAGCAAGCGTCTGTAGTAGAAAATCCAAATATGATTGTTACTACTACGGGTCCAATATTGGTTCAAGATATAATAGATCATCCATTAACCCCGTCTAGTTCAACAGTATCTAGCAACTCAGCCCAAGATTATAACGCTTACATTAACTACTGCAATATAAATAACCCCCCTTCTAATAATGAAGAAATAACTATTAACAACTTCAATATTGAAATTCCTAGTTTAGAATCTCCTGAGGATGAGTTTTGGAGCATGCTCGAGCCACCTCAACCAATTAACCTTGATAATGATCATGAAGATGTAGATAATGGATCGTGGAAATTAGGCCATGAGACGATGGAAGCTGTCGAGTATTGGGTGAGATTGTTAGAAGATGAACTTGGATTAGAGAAAGCAGATCCATTTGCAGATACTACAACAACAGCCACTAGTCAACAGATTGACCAAAACAAGTATCAAACAAATTCTAAGGTGGACCAGGAGGAGCCTGAAATATGGTGCAAAATAAGTGATCAAATATCACCCTTGTGGCCTACTTCACCTCACAGTTTTGATTTTTATTAGTTAGTCTTGATTGGCTGGAAATTATAAATATAATATAATCTGTGTTCATGTTGGACTTGGCAACCTAGGTAGATTGATATCATGAACTTATGATATGATAGGTAGAAACATATATATATATATATATATATATATATATACGTATATATATATATACGTATATATATATATATATATATATATGCATGTGACTATATAAGGTTGTTGGCTGGGTCCTTTTATTGCTGTACTGGTCAAGGGGTCAGCTTACATACTGTTTCTTTTTTTGACATATATGATAGTTTGTGAAACATGAGAAAAACATTGCATTATATATACCTTACATTAGAGTTGGCAGTTTCAGCCCATTTTCTTATTAATAGTCAAATAAAAATTGACTTAATAGCACCTTTTCCAGATGTGTATGGCCTCTCAAGTTGGTTCTTACATGATTGATCATGTTAGCTTTATTATTGTGAGAGGGATTCAAATAAGTGAGCCCATGATTTCAATAAAAAGAAAAACTAATACAGTAGTATATGTATTTAACTTGTTTAACATGATGTATCATGTTAAAATTAACTACAAATTCTTGATCCATCAAAGTCATGATATACATGTTCATACTAACTTACAACAACATTTTTAACCCAAACAAAAAATGGCTCATTTTGACACTTCCACCTTAAATGAATGCATATTTATGTGCTAGTTAGAACTTAGAACTACTAATTAAAAAGTGATATTTTGTTTTGACTATGCAGATTGTGCCAGCATATGCTAATCCTAGTTGGGTGGATGGGACTAGATTCCATCAAGACATTCAACGACGCCTTGGAGATCGACAACCAAAATTGTCATTCGGAATGGACCTATATGGGAGTATCTGAGTTCTAACAAATTTGCAGTTGCAAATAATTAAGATGCGTTTCTTATTTGTAATTTGCATATGAGAACCATGCAGTGATTGTTTTGGTAATTGTGAATTGCAGGCAGTTGCAAAGAAGCTAGCAGAACTTAGTGGAAAGGGGGTGACAACAATAATAAGGAGCCCATGATGAGCTAAGAGTAGATGAAGTTAATATTGTGATTCTCTTGGTTGATGGTTTTATGTTTGAAAGAGGGGATAACAACACCAAAAAGGTAGACCGACTTGATCATAATTAGCTTCAGTGAGGCATGCGTTGTTTAGGATCCGTATGTAGTTTTGCTATATTGCAGAACCAGAATATGTATGCAGTTTGAAGTTTAAACTACTAAAATTAGTTCCTATTAGTCCCTTACCATTCTAACACCATGGACCTCAAACCCTAAGATTGGATACATCAGAGCGCAAAACCATATCGAACCTCATCAATTTCAAAAATGCAATAGCTTAATTTTGAAAGATGAATGAATAGAAATGACGCAACATGTTAAATGTGTCCTAAAATATATGTAATAAAACATAATAATTACACACGAATAATGAAATCACCTATAACCAACTTGGTTCAATCCACACATGACTTGATAAATAAGATGTAGTTCCAAAGAGATCCGGTACTTGAATGTTTTTGCCATTAAATGTGTGATACACGTGTTGGAAGTATTTAAGATCAATCAACCTTACTTCTGTTTTTAAACCTTATTCATATTAGTGTAAATATTATTATGTAGTATTAGTATTATTTGCAGCCATGTACATGTATAAATATGAGGCTGCATATTTCGTTTGGTCTTGGCCATAGGCCAACAGACCTTAGACTATGGTTAAATTAGTCATAATGACAGTTATAGTTAGTTAAGACAGTTATATGACAGTTACTCATGAAGGGACACAATCATTGGTTCTAATGAACCATCACAACCCTTCATAACATACATGTTCATGTAGTATAAATAGGTTCCATGTAATGACAATTAATATATCAATTTACAGTTAATAGTTAGTTACTTTCCCTCCATATTTCTGTCTTTGTCTATTTTTGCATACCACTTCTGCGTACTCTCACTTTCTCAGACACTCACACTTTTGTCTATCACAATATGACGAACACAAACGCATACCTTAAAGATAGATGGTCAAGACTGCACAAAAGAGGATTTTGGCCACTATAATAATTGGCATCAGAGCAAACCTGGGAGGCCTATGAGAAAAAAGCTGCAAGATGAGTTTATTCAGAGACAAATGAGAAGAGAAAGGGAGTCAAGACTTGAAAACTGTATAAGAAAAATCTTCAAAGATTGCAAAGAAATGCACAGGAAGAAGATAGAAGAGATTGAAGTATACAATTTTGCACTTCTACAGTCCCATAATGTCTCTAACAAACACAAGAGATACAAGTGCTATGAATGCAGAATAAGAGGACATATTGCCAGCAATTGTCCAAACAAAGAAAAGATTTATGAGACTGCAAACTCAAAAATCAAAGAAGAAAAGACAGGGCAAAAGGTGCACACTCAGATTATGTACCCTGAAAGTATACATCTACCAACTGATTTCATGGTTGAAGGTACTGATGAAGGAAATTGGGATAGAATCTGGTACATAAGCAAACACCTTGAAAGGCATGTATGCTCAAACAGGAAAATATGTTTGGAAAATTAAAGGAGAGATTCAGTGTGGAGAAATTAAAAGAAATGTACAAGCTTTTGTTCATACATGGAGTTGGAGAAATCAACATCAGACTTGGGAAAGAGATCATTTGCATACCTGGGGTACTATATATACTAGATGTAACCCTAAACATACTATCAACAAATCAATTAAAAGCCCAAGGAATGGATATGACTTTCAAGAGCAACAAGTGCAGACCTGTGTATATGTTTAAAGATCCAACAGACTGCAGTTTTGTTGAAAACAAGATGAACATGAGACAGAACCAGTACATGAATGATTATTTCAGGTCACTTGAAGAAAGCACTGACTGTGAGGAAGGAAAGATAGAAAAAAAAAAGATGTCTTAACACAGAAGTGTCACAGATATGAAGAAATTGGACATCATGCCTGTGCATGTCCAACCAAATCAACAACAGTTAGAAACACACCAAGAGATGGGGACTATGTCTATGTAAAAGGTGTTTTCTATCCAACTAAAGTTAGTTCATTTAATGAGTATGTTTCATTTCTTGACCTTGTAAAGAATGATGAAATAATCTATCAAGAATGGGACATATTGAGGGACAAGTTTTATATTAATTTCAAATGGTTTTACAATGAATATTTAAAAAGGGAGATGCCTGGTCCCATACCCCCAAAGATAAATGGCATTGAGATTCATTTAATGGATCTTTATAAGTTAGTAGAAAGTTTAGGAGGATACCTAAGCATATACTTTGCAAAAGAATTTGGTTATGTAGCAGAAATATTTGGCTTATCACATGACTATGGTGATGAAGTTAGAAAGTGTTACAATATATACCTAGATGTATTTAAGTGCTATTATAGCACAACAAGGGTGCCACAAGAGGAACAAGGCATTGTTCCAAAGAAGACCACATCATCTGTGGTGATCAAAGGGATCAAGTGACAACACCTATTGGACAAGACAGTCAAGAGAAAAACAAGATTGTACACTTTGGAGTTAAATTGGAAGACTTAGAAGAAACAAAAAAGGGCAACACATATCAAGCTAACTACCAAATGCAAACAAAAGACCATTTTGAAAAGGGAAGCACAAGTATGGATGTGAAGAAAGAAGAAAGGGACACAAGCAGCAGTTCTAGTGATAGTTAAGAGTTAAGGGTTCTTCAATACACGAGTCAATGCATATAAAATATAACGTAGTGCCTCATAATCTCCATAAATTAGGCAAACAAGATGCATTAACTCGGCCTTCATCATTAATTAAAAAAAATATGTGCTATAAAAAAATTTAAAATTTTGATAATTTTAGCACATATTTCGACCTAAAAAACTATATAATCAACCATTTATATCTCCCATCTCCCACTTGAGATGTACGATACCTCCATTGTACAAATATTGATTAAAATTTGAAAGGCGAGATAGAAATGTACGGGTTTCTAATTTTATTTGTAAAAACAAAACGGATATGTAAAAATTGCGCCTAGTTGAATAAGGCGAGAACACTAATTATAAACAATTGCTTGCATGCTTTTTTTTATGCAAGACAATGTATACATGAATAAAAATGATACAAACATATAAAGCATCCCCTCACTTGAGATCAACTATAATCTAAACCCGATTTTCATCTAAAACCCTCTATTCACAACCCGCGACTTTCACCAATGGAACCAAAATTAACTAATAGCACCCGGACCATGGACATAAGGAAACTACAGGGTAGGCTAGGCGATAGGTGTAACAAAACATACATATATTGGGTGAATAAAATGAAAGGAATGGCTCAAACATGTATACTAGGGGTATCTTGCACTAATAATGAGTGCAACAAAAAAGGGTTTAACAGGGGGATTGACTGATCGATGTGAAAAGTCAATATACACAAACATAACATAAATGGATTGGCTATTTGGGTTTAATCCTAAAATTGCCTTATATCCTAGCTGCACCGATCACACCAAGTTACTTCAGTGTAATGCTCATGATAATGGTCTCAAAAAGATATGCAAGGCCAAGTTGTAAAGTCTACTACAGCCACCGGCACACTCATTTTATGGTATTATGTATAAGGGGAAAACAGAAAGGCTTATCCTTACACAATGTAAATATAGGGTAGGTGTGCTCAGTTAAGATTAATCTAGTTGAGTAATGAAAAACATGTCAAAATTTTACTAATGAAACACTTTTCACTAAAAACTAGAAAAATAAAGGCAAGAAAAATCAAGTGGGTGTCTATGTCTAATCCCTTCCCCCCACTTGAGTCATATTAAGCATATAAATGTAAAATAAGAAGGGTTAGAAATGAAACGGAAAACTCCACTGGATTTGCTCAGCATGATCAATAAATGTCACTTCTCGTAACATGATCTAAATATGCTTCCACGAGCAACATCCAACAACTCATCCTTGCAATCACCATAGTACTCAACTAAGTCAGATAAAAAGTGTTTCCTTGCAGCCAAATATCTTTCCATAATTCATAAACCTGTATTGCTGCTAGAAAAACTAATACCAAAAAGCATAATAATCCGGCTAAAAAGAAAAAATAGCACAAAAAATAAAAACAAAATAAAACCAAACTCATTTTCGTAGGAATTACGGTCGCATTTAGCAAATGCAACAAGCCTTTTAAACCACTTGGTATCCCGAGTGGACGAGTGAAGTCTCGTGAGGGTTTACAGGGAACACACCCACAAAGTTCATTTAACTACTAATACAAGGTTATGAAAATGTTTTGAAACTTGGTTTTAGAAAAAAAAATTCATTACAGGGTATAGTTACGGCGTAACTGGGTCGGCCCAGTTACGGTGTAGGTTAGTTGACCAGAGAAGAAAGGGTACCAGGAAAGGGTTACGGCGTAACTAGATTGGCCTAGTTACAGCGTAATAAGTAACCAAAAAGAAGAAATACCTGGAATAGAGATATTACGGCGTAATTATGGTAGGCCCAGTTACGCCGTAATTATATTGAAGTGGGCAGATGGCCTTACGTATAGCCAGTTACAGCGTAAATGGATTGGCCCATTACACCGTAGTTACATACTGATGTCTTTGCGCCCAAAGTGTCAACTTTTTCCTACGTGTTCAAGAGGAGTTATCGGAACTCCTATCATCTATCCTTGGTCTTTATACCAACAAACATGATAAACAAAACATGCCAAACCAAAAACAAATACAAAAAACTACCAAAATGTTCAAAAAGGTCTTTAAAAATA
The DNA here is from genome assembly GCA_910596185.1 of Chrysanthemum makinoi. Classification (NCBI taxonomy): domain Eukaryota; kingdom Viridiplantae; phylum Streptophyta; class Magnoliopsida; order Asterales; family Asteraceae; genus Chrysanthemum; species Chrysanthemum makinoi. The sequence continues at coordinate 620,328 of OU343222.1, read as the reverse complement.
AAAACAAAAGCTAAATCTAAGATAGGGACAGGTAGTATCCCCGACGAGCACTTTTCTTTATCCTCCTGAGTTTTTAAGTTAGAATCCTGCAATCATAATCAACGGGGATCCATTGCTCTCGTAATCTTGGCTTATGATCTTGTCGAGATTCCCTCCACTTGTTCTTCTTGTACCTGCACACTAACAGTACCAGCGAATTAAATATGTAAAATAATTTCATAAGCAACATGTGAGGCATATAACATATAATAATAAAAGATGTTTCAGACTTGGTTACGGCGTAATCCAATTACTAACTACGCCGTAACTTCAGTCTGATAGCAATCTGATATAAAATAAGAACAGGTTACGCCATAACAATTATTACTATGTTACGTCGTAACTTGATCTGAGAATAGATTACGTCGTAACCATTGAATAGGTTACGCCGTAGTATCAAGACAGAAGACAAAATTTTAGAATCATATTAATCAAGTAGCCAAAAATACGAAGACCGCTCCCCGACAACGGCGCTAAAAACTTGATGCGAGATTTCTGACCAGGTTTTACATTTATAGTTACTCGTCTACCTATGGCGTACCTAATGCACTAACGGGCAGTGTACCCGGTCGCATGTAGTGAGGGAATGGCAAGACTAAGGTCGTCCCAAGAACGGTTGATTCCTAGCTGTCTAATTAATTAAGTTGTCACAGAATATAAGTTTTAATGATAAGTTTAATTGATAATATTTAATCTGTCACATGATCAACTGGGGTGGTTCTCTAGAAAATAAGCTAATGGGAAGGATAGTGATGCTATTCTCAAACCGTGTTCATCCACGAATGAATCGTGGCAAAAGCCTGTAGACTCATATGGTCAATTCGTCTACCCTATGATTCTTAGACTCCTCACCAAGATGATCAGATCACCCAGGATTATTCGACAATCTAATAGCAGTCATTAAGAGCCAGTGTTTACTATCGCATTACATGGGTTCTAAAAGTCACTGGATTCCTGCTTCAAGTGGGGTTTAAATTCTCCTGGCCTCTTTTGGTCAATTCTCCACGAACTATGGTTCCTAGATTCCTCACCAAGATGATCAGGTCACCCAGGATCATTCGGAAACCTATTGGCAGTCATTAAGTACCACTACATGCAAGATTCGTAACAATGTGTGCCCGGGCGCTAGCATCTTAAACGCACATCCCTAACTTCTTAAATTCATCCATCCAAACAGTCATCCTTAGGTCAATTCGCACAAGAGGTAAAGGTAGTCAGTTGGTCAATTCTTACTAGCCCCTTATCTACCTACTTAGTTGGTCAATTATCCTAAGCAACTAGGTATGACTGCACTTCAAAACTGCCAGAGCTAGGGTAGCTACCAACAAAGTATGCAAGCATACACTAGAAACAATTAATAAACGCAAAAGCATTAATAATAAAAGAATCAAAACTAGGCTAGAACATAGTTTCCACATCACCAAAATACTCTATGGAATGACTAATAAAACAACATATAAAACAATAAATAAACAAAGCATTAACATCGATAAATTAATTGGCTAATAATAAATTAATAGTCAATTAATAAGAACACAACAAAAATTAATTCGCCAACAATTAAATTAGAATCAAAATTATAATTAATTAATAATGAAACCAAAATAATAATATGAGTCAGAAAATAATTGCATATCGTACAAATTATAAAGCTATCGATCCACTAGTTGAGTACCAGGGCAAAACTCCGAAAGGTTTGCCCCTAAAAAGCCACACGTGCCTGCTACTTTCTGCTCTTTCTGTTTGGCGGCTGACCCCAGCAAACAAAACCACAATTGATGATTTTCAATGTACGCATATGATGTGTATTTATAATAATAACTTTGGGCATTTTGCACTTTTGGTCCGTGAACTTCAAAACTTTGCGCCCAAGTAATTAATTATGGCGTAACTAAATCATCGGGTTACGTTGTAATCATTCGTTCGCATATACTGATCTACTCCGTAATTATCACTACGGCGTAACTAATTAGCATATTACGCCGTAACCTTCACAATAATAATTCGATGTAACCTTAAGAGGAGGTTACGCCATATCCTTCATGGCTCATATTTACGCGTAACACAATTAAGCAGTTACGGCGTAACCTTCACAAATAATTCTCAGGCCATCGTAGTTTGGGTTACAGCGCAGTCGAAAGTGCCACTTACACCGTAACTTGTCTTCAGAATATATTTCTTGGCCTTATATCACATCTATTCCCCTCCAATGCCTCATTTATCCTGAAATGCAAATATGAACGAATATGACGAATTAATTATCATATTAATACAAATGAGGCAACAAACACGGGACATTCATATATAAAATATCAGGTTAATTTGATGTTATCAGCATCTCAAACACTTCAACAGTTTTACCACCTTCACCAAACCCTCAACTTAGCAATCAGTCTACTTCCTCACAATCCAACAATGATCCATCTGATGTTCCCTCACCCTTCACAACACCACAACCTCCTACACTACCAGCTCCCACAAAAAGAGCATCTACCAGAATCAAACATCTTCCAACCAAACTTCAAGACTACATACTTCCTAAATCCACTATTCACAACACCACATCCTCTAAACACCATCACAGTCATCATATTAATTATTCTAATCTATCACCAACATCACATCACTTTATTAATGCACTTGATAATATCACTGAACCAACCACTTATCTTCAAGCATCCAAAAACTCCAAATGGGTTGAGGCAATGAATTTGGAAATACTAGCTTTTAGGGTTGTAAACGAACTGAACGTTCAGCGAACCGTTCACTAATCGTTTGGCGGGAAAATCGTTTATGTTCGTTTATTTAATAAATGAACGAACACGAACAAGATTTTTGGTCCGTTTACTTAAATAAACGAACGTGAACAAATGCTTTGTTCGTTTATTTGCGTCCGTGAACGTTCGATTATTTCGTTCGATTATATTCGTCCGATTACGTTCGATTATGTTCGTCCGATTATGTTCGTCTGATTACTTTCAAAGCTCCCTAACAATAATATATTAATACAGTACTTAAATAAAAAATACTTTTTAATTTATCCTAAATAATACATTTATTTTTGATGAAAATTGAAAGTAACACCACAACACTTAGCGGGAAATTTGGCGCCAATAATAGTCCTTATACAAGTAAAAAGTATTTTTTAATACTAGATATTTTCTTATACAATTGACTTTTATCTCATTTGGTCTTTTATTTTTTTAGCTTAGAACTCTCATTTATTTACCATAAAGTTTCAACTTCTTATATAATCTAACATTGGTTAAAAGATTTACCGACATACTGATAACTAAAGATCTGTGGTGATTCATGTTCCACCAATTTTAATATGTAAGATTTCACATGTTATTTTCTACTCTAGTTTGTGTAAGATAAAATTTACTTTGATTCTTACTTCTTTTACTCTTTTAGTTGTTGTAAGATACAATATGGTTTACTCATTGTATCTTATCTATAGCATGTTTAACATGTATTCTTTTATATTTTGTGTTTTATTGTAGCTTAAGGCTCACTTAGACACTTACCATTGTTTAAACTTTACTTCTGCAAATTTGTTTTTTACCAAATATATCAAGGTACAGTTTAATGAAATACATACCAACTAACTGTTTGATAAAATACATTTGTCTCCCATGAGTTTCATTATATGTGTGTATTGTATACTTTCAGTTGTTGTGTATATGCTATTCCTTTGTTGAGATATTTGCGCGAACTTGAAAATCTATATTGATTGATTTTTTATGCACGCCAACTGTTTGATGAAATTTCTCAATAAAAAAAACTACTACAAACTGAATAAAGTAGAAAATATTTGTATGCGTAGATTCTATTAGTAGCTCGTAAGTTAGATACATGGATTCTTTTTGGTTAATGATTAGTAGCTCGATATGTTTATGTAGCCTACAACAATTTGTTTCTATATTGAATATGTTAGGGATCGTTTATTGACAAATTATATTTATGGCCAAGTATTAGATGACAACGTATACGAAATTTATAGTTATAGATGCTAAGATGTGGCCATTGTTCATTGTAGATGGCTAGATCAGAATCAAGTGAAGGCACTCCAATAATGGAAAGAGTTCCTAATATTATTAATCTAGAAGCTAGTAATTCAGAAGAAGGTGTTGCAGCAGCAGCCGCTGCACAACAAGCAGATGTAGCCTGATGCCGAAAACATACGCCATTCAGGTAAAGAAAAAGGAAAAAGACTTCGGACGTTTGGCCACATTTTAATGAAATCAAGTTGAGTAATGGAACCGAGATGAATGAGTGCAAACATTGTCGTGAAAAAATAAAGAAGACTAAAGATAGATCCACCACTCCGTTACACAGGCACATTGATATTTGTCCGAATCTAAAAGTTTTCAAGAAAGGTCAACTAAACTTAAACGCTGTACCTGGAAAATCAGGTTCTTCATCAATGGTGCAAAACTGGAAGTTTGACAATGCTAGGATAAGAGAGATTGTTTCCCATATGATCATGGTTCATGAATTGCCTTTCAATTTTGTTGAATATGACTTGTTTACTATTCTTATGAAGGAAGCTAACCCGGCATTTAACAAGATCTCATGTGCAGCAACTAGACAAGATTGCATTTCCAGTTATAAAATTGGAAGGAAAAGAATTCAGAAATTGTTAAATTTTGTCAACCGTGTGATATGTGGACATCGAATCAAAATATCCATTATATGGTAGTCACTTGCCACTTTGTAGACTCTGATTTTAAGTTAAACAAGTGCATACTTAGTTTTGTTGATGTTCCTCCTCCATATTCTGGAATTGGCATCTATGATTGTCTCTTCAAGTGTCTAAAAGAGTGGAATATCGAGACGAAGGTAGCTACTTTGAAAGTTGACAATGCAAAAACTAATGATGTAGTAGCTAAGAAGTTAAGAGAAAAATTAAATCTACAAGGAAAACTAGCTATTGGTGGAAAGTTGTTTCATGTGTGGTGTTGTGCTCATATTCTCAACTTGTTAGTTCAAGACGGCCTCTCAGAAATTAAAGATATAATTCATAATGTTCGTGCGAGTGTGAAACATGTGGGTGCATCTCCGGGTCGCTTACATGTATTTAGTGAACTTTCCAAGCAACTATTAGTCTCAAACAAACATCTGATTTTAGATGTTAGCACTCGCTGGAATGCTACATATGCTATGTTGTCTACGGCATTGGAGTTCAAAGAAGTTTTTGTGAATTATGCTGACCGAGAACCCACATACACCACTTTGCCAAGTGAGGAAGACTGGGAAAAGTTGAAGAGGTTTGCTCATTCTTGGAACTTTTCAACGAGGCTACAAAGATAATTCGGTACCACTTTTAAGTATCTTTTTTATTACAAGTCTTTTTTTCAAGAACGACTAACTAATTCATCCTATTATCTTATAGGGTCCGAGTATCCCACGTCCAATTTATTTCTTAGTGAGTTGTATGGGATTAAAGAAGAATTGGATGGAGTATTTTTGGATGCCAATGATTGCATGAAAGGCATGGCTAGTGAGATGAAAAAGAAATTTGACAAGTATTGGGGTAGCTCTAATTTGTTAATTTCAATTGGAGCTATTTTAGATCCTAGATACAAGATGGAATTGGTTGATTTCTCTTTTAAGGCCATATATTCCGCGGATGAGGTTATTATTCAAAAGAAAATTGTTCGAGACACTTTAGATGATTTGTATAATGAGTATGTTGAGGCTCATAAAGCAGGCAATGTTGTTTCAAATGTAAATCTTGGGAGTCAAAGTGGTGTGGCTAAGAGTAGTCTAAGCTCAACGTCTAAGTCGGGTAACGATATCAAAATCGCACGACCAAGTATGATCTACATATCGAAGTGAGGGCACCGACTATTAGTGAGAAGTCATAGATTGATACTTATTTGGAAGAAGAAGTGTACATTGGTGAGCCAGGTGTATACTTTGATGCATTAGGATGGTGGAAGGAGAAAAGTTCTAAGTTTAAAATTCTATCCAAAATGGCTGCTGAGATATTGGCAATACCACTCACCACTGTTGCTTCGAAATCTGCTTTTAGTGTCCGTGGGAGGGTTATTCATCCACATCGTTCTTCTTTAGGAACTAACATTGTAGACATGCTTATTTGTGGAGCTGATTGGTATCGTCATTATTATGGGCTGCAAAAAAAGAAAACCAAGGTACCTTTTTATCAATCAAATTGTAATAATTTTTTCTTACAATGGTGGAATAATCCAATATATCTTTTTGTTTCATGTAGGAACAAGTGAATTTCGTAAATATCGAGCTTCCTTGAGTAATGAAAACTTGATATGAACTTTTGGATGACTTCTAAACCTGTTCTTTTGGACACAGCTTTTGAACATCTTTTCATACAACTTTTGGGTGACTTCTAATACCTCTTCTTTGACGACGTTCATTTAGGCTGATGTTGTTTAGATGTCTTTATGATGTAAACATCAACTAGGCTGATGATGCTAGTATAATAATATGACTATAATTTAAAAAAGTGATGTATGTTAACATCAACTAGGACGAAAATGATGTTATTAAGACCATATTTTGGGATAATGATGTAACTATATATTATATGTAATATAACATGATCATATGGATCGTTTAAAGTAACAGCTTTACTTCTACGTTCGTTTATGTCCGTTTACGTTTATTTATGATCATTTATGTCCGTTTATGTGCAGTTATGTTCATTTACGTTCGTTTAACTTATTAAGAGTAAATTGCATTTTTGGTCCTTAAGGTATGGCCAAATTGCAGGTTTCATCCCTAACATTTTGAAAGTGCAGTGGTAGTCCTCATTTTGAAAGTTTTGTTACATGTTTGGTCCCTAAATTGCAGATTTGGTCCCTAAAAGCTTGAAGTTTCCGTTGCATGTTTGGTCCTTAAATTGAAGATTAGGGACTAAACATGCAACAAAACCTTCAAAATAGGGACTATCGCTGCACATTCGGAACGTTAAGGACGAAACCTGCAATTTGGCCATACCTTAGGGACCAAAAATGCAATTTACTCACTTATTAATGAACGAACATGAACAAGTTCAAATCTAAATGAACGAACATGAACAAGAATTTTGGTCCGATTACACGTTCGTATTCGTTTATTTGTCCGGCTAAAATTAAATGAACGAACACGAACATACCTCCGTCCGGTTCGTTTACAGCCCTACTAGCTTTAGAAAAGAATAATACTTGGGTCATAGTCACCTTACTAGCAGGCGAAACACCCATTGGCTCCAAGTGGGTATTCAGAATAAAGTAAAATGTTGATGGTTCTGTTGAGAGGTATAAAGCAAGGTTAGTGGCAAAGGGCTTTCATCAAAAAGAGGGTGTTAACTACACAGAAACCTTTGCTCCAATGGCTAAGATGGTCACAATCAGGACTCTATTAGCTTTTGCAGTACACAATGACTGGATCATTGAACAACTTGATGTTAACAATGCATTCTTGAATGGTGATTTACATGAGGAGGTATACATGCAGATTCCACAAGGTTACAATCACACATTTCCTCCTAACTCAATTTGCAAACTCACCAAGTCACTTTATGGTCTCAAACAAGCTAATAGACAAAGGGTTTGAAAAACTCACCTCTTTTCTTATCTCTATGGGGTTCAAACAGAGTTTTGTGGACACTTCTCTCTTTACTCTCACCAAAGACCAAAGTTTCACAACTCTTCTAGTCTATGTTGATGATGTACTTATAGCAGGCAATAACAAACAAGTGATTCAAGACATCAAAGCCAGTCTACAACAAAAGTTCAACATCAAAGACTTAGGGTCACTATACTATTATTTGGGAATTGAGTTGCTCAGGAACTCAACTGGACTTGCCATGAGCCAAAGAAAATATGCAATGGAACTTGTTACCCATGCTGGTTTACTGGATACCAAACCCTTAGCCATACCACTTAATCCTTTCACCAAATTGACAATGACTAATGGAGATCCCCTTCTTGATCCTTCACAATACAGGACATTGGTTGGCAAATTATTGTACCTTACCATTACAAGACCAGACCTAGCATTTGCAGCCCAAAGCTTGAGTCAATTTTTACAAAATCCTACTACTATCCACTTGAAAGCACTCCTCAAGGTCATTAGATATGTGAAGCTTACAATACCCCAAGGACTATTCTTCCCTAATCACAATAATCTGCAAATGACAATGCACTGTGCTAGTGATTGGGCTAGTTGTCCATTTTCCAGAAGATCAGGCACTGGCTATGGTGTTTTCCTTGGTCCTAGTCTCATCTCTTGGCAATCTAAGAAACAAGTTGTGGTCTCAAGATCATCCACAGAGGCAGAGTATAGAGCCTTAGCAGATACCACATGTGAAGTTACATGGCTCAGATGTTTACTCAAAGAATTTCAACTCCAAGTCTCTACTCCTATACCCATCCTATGTGACAATGTTTCATCAATCTCACTTGCTTCAAATCCTGTCCATCATGCTAGGTACAAACACATTGAAATTGATTGTTATTTTGTCAGGGACAAAGTTAATGAGGTACTCATCTTACCAACCTATATTTCAACCAAGCAGCAGGTGGCAGATATTCTAACCAAGGGAATGTTGGAATTATATAACATGACAATCATATATAAAACACATAAAACATCAAAGAAACATGCGGAAGCGTATATGAACGAATTAATGAATAACTAATTAGCATAAACATAAAGTATGCGTACATTTTTTATTCTAGCCGAACAAGAATCAATTCCTCAAAACTAGCAAGTGATGAACCCTAATTAGGGTTTATAGGATTATGTGAATTACCCCTTACCGATTTTGTAATTCAATCCAAGATACTAACAATAGTGTGTTAGTACAACGTTCTTGTACACACGTACTAAATCAAATTAAAGTAATGCTAGTTTTAAGAACACGAAAATATTTTGTTTTGGTAAAACAATTGATCGACACCCTAAGGTGTTTGTTCGATCGGTTATGGACAAAAACACACAAAAAAGTTTAGGTTTTTGATTAGGATTACAAGAGATATAGAATACAAAGACCCTAGGGCTTGTATTTATACCCAAGGTAACTTGGGTACCAAGTTAAGCATGGGTTGGGCTTGAGAATCCCTTTGGCCGATCGGTTCACACATCTCAAAGGGTTTCCGGAACCTTCTCAATCTCTATTTTATTATTTAGTCCTTCCACCGTGTCACTCTTTGAATGACAGCACAAAGACCGTAGATATTATCGAATCAAGAAAAACATGACAAAATGACAATATTTTGAAATTTTTGAAAGTTTTATATTTTTCTATTTGCTTTTTGTTGGTTTTGAAATTTTGTATTTTGCTTTTTGAATAACTATTTACAAGAGATGGATGAAGAAAAACCTTTTACTCCTCTTCTTCCTCTTAAAGACGTTTAAGTGTTTCCGGTTGTAGACTCTTTAGACCAAGTCGTGGGAGGATAAACTCAAAACGTTCTCTAGGAAGAGCTTTGGTGAAGATGTCTGCTAACTGGTATTCAGTCCTCACAAAATAAAGTTCCACCACACCGTTTTCCACTTGCTCCTTGATGAAATGATGTCGAATGTCGATGTGCTTTGCTCTTGAGTGTTGTATGTTGTTGCATGAGAGAGCAATGACACTTTTGTTATCACAAATAGAGGGATTTTGTTGAATTCAAAGCCATAGTCAGATAATTGGGATCTCATCCATAGGATTTGAGCACAACAAGATGGCATGGCTATGTATTCAGCCTCTGTAGAGGATATAGAAGTACTCATTTGTTTCATAGAAGACCAGCTCACAAGCTTATCACCCAAAAATTAAGCACCTCCAGGCGTGCCGGCGTGTATCTTGACATCCTGCATGATCAGCATCTGCATAGGCTGTTAGTGACATACCGGTGTCCTTCGGGTACCAAATTCCCATGTTGATGGTTCCTTGGAGATACCGAAAGACCCGTTTAACCGCTTCAAGGTGCTTTTTGGTAGGCTTAGGCCTTGTTTCTTTTTTCTGTTAGCTAAGGAAATGGACCCACAAAACATAATTTAATATTTCTTTTTGTGGTGGGGCCTACTCATTTCCACTAAATCATCCATATCTAGTGGGTGTAAAATATGATCTTCTCCCCATTAAGAGGAAGCAACAGATGTGGGACCCATGTGTTTGTTAGTGAAGGAAAAAAAGAAACGGCCCCTTAGCCTGGTATCTAGCACACATGCATACAACGAACATAATATCAGGTCTACTGGCTGTGAGGTACATCAGGGATCCAATCATACTACGATATTTCGTTTGATCTACCATGATCCCTGAGTGGTCCTCATCCAGTTTAGTACGCTGTATCATGGGAGTGTCAACAGGGTCACAAGAATCAAATCCAAATTTCTTTAAGATCTCATCTGCATATTTAGATTGATTTATAAAAATGCCTCCGGGACTTTGTGAAATTTGTAATCCCAAGAAAAATGACATTTGTCCTATCATTGACATTTGAAATTTGGAGCCCATCTCCTTAGAAAAATGGTCACATTCATTGGGGCCAGTCGAGGCAAAAATAATATCATCAACATAGATTTGAACGTGAATTAAATGTTTGCCTGACTTTCTGTTGAACAATGTCGGATCAACCTGGTCCTTTCTTTGAATCCAGTAGATAGAAGAAACTTTGATAGCGTATCATACCATGCCCTTGGAGCTTGCTTCAAACCGTAAAGAGCCTTCTTCAAGCGATAGACATGAGTAGGATGCTCTGGATTAACCAAACCTTCGGTTGGTCGATGATACAACTTCTTTAAGATCTCCGTTAAGAAAAGCCGTCTTTACATCCATCTGAAAGACTACCATATTCTTACTAGCAGCATTAGCCAGGAAAATTCTGATTGCCTCGATACGTGCAACTGGAGCAAATGATTCTTCAAAGTCAATACCCTCCTCTTGACAGTATCCTTTTGCAACCAATCGAGCCTTGTTCTTTAATACATCACCATGCTCATCAAGTTTTACTTTGAAGATCCACTTTAGAGCAATGATCATAGCACAGTCAGGAGCAGGTACTAATTCCCATACATCTAGTCGATCAAACTCATGAATTTCTTCTTGCATGGCATTGAACCAATTGTCTTCATTCATGGCAGTTTTAACGTCTTTTGGTTCGATCTTAGACAGTACGGAGTTGAAGAAGCACCATAAGGAATCAGTTGCAAGTTGTTTACGAGTGGATACTGGACGAGAGGGATTTCCAATGATGTTGTCCAATGGATGATCATGTGTCCATTTTCTAAGGTGTTCGTGTGGTTGTTGTTGAGGAACTGAAGTAGCAGAGTCGTTTTCTCCTGATGAAGATGGTTCTGACGATGGTTCAGGAGCAAATGTGTTCTCAAAAGAGGCATCTTCAGGAGTAGCAAAGGGATTATCTCCATCATAGGTGCCAAAAACAATTCCATGATGTACACTTGATGAATGATGATTTGTTGATGAGACAGAGTGATCAGCAGCAGGCGCTTCTTGACTTAATGACATAGAAACTGAAGGGTTAACTTCATTGGCAAGGATAGGAGCAGCCTCTGTTGATGGATTGGACAGATCATTAGCAATTGGCTCATAGTGTTCATCAAACATTAGATCAAACAATTTCTTCAAATCATCTTCTGAAGGAGGTACATAAGGAGTTGCTGGTGAGGGATTAAGTACAAGATTAGAACTGATGGGACTACTTGATGAAGGTTGAGATGCGGGTCCAGAACTGGATTGTCCTGGAGCCATTTGCCCAGACAGCTCATCGAACGTGACGTGAATAGTTTCCATGATATCTCGAGTTCTTTTGTTATAGATTCGGTAACCCTTCTTGTTTGATGCATAACCTAAAAAAACTCCAATGTCCGCCTTAGCTCTTAATTTACCTAAATCTTGACCGTCATTCGTTGGATAGCACAACGCACCAAACACACGAAGATAGGAGAGATCAAGTTTTCGTTTATGGACAAGTTCGTATGGAGTTTTTCCATGAGATGTATGTATGAGGGAATGATTTTTGGTGTAGCAAGCAGTGGTAATGGCTTCAGCCCAGAGAAACATTGGAACCTTTGAATAAATTAGCATTGTTCTTGCGGCTTCCACAAGAGTTCGATTTCGTCTTTCAACTACACCGTTCTGTTGAGGAGTTCGTAGAACACTTCTTTGATGACTGATTCCAACACTTCCATAAAATTGACTTAAGTCTTTGTTGACGAACTCTGTGCCATTGTCTGTTCGAACAATTCTAACCGTATTGTTAAGACGAACCTGAATCTGCTTGATAAGTTTGATGATGACATCTGGAGTTTCATCCTTTTTCCTTAAAAACTTTACCCAAGTAAATCGAGAGTAGTCATCAACAACGACTAAAATATATTTCTTCCCATTTATCGTTTGCACTCTCATTGGTCCGCACAAATCCATATGAAGGGTATGTAGAACTTCCATTACTGAGTTTGTGGGTTTGGTTTTGTGGGCATATTTCTTGCTTTTTCCCAATTGACATGCTGAACAAAGATGATCTTTTTCATACTTTAATCTGGGTACGCCTCTTACAAGATCCTTTCTGGAAAGATTATTAATGGTGCCGAAGTTCAAGTGATTGAGACGACGATGCCATAACCATGATTTAGTCTTTGAAGCCTTTGACAACAAGCAGCTTGGAGAAGACTTCATCATGTCTTCGATAGAGATGGTGTATAGATTTGAAGCACGAGTTCCTCTTAACAGTTCCACACCATCAAGTTCTCTAACGAAACAAGTATGTTTTCTAAATGCCACTTCTAGATTGGAATCACAGAATTGACCAATAGAAAACAAGTTATGACCAAGACCTTTAACATAATATACCCTGGAGATTACACTATTGCCAACAACATAGTCTCCATAACCCATAATTGCTCCAAAATGGTCATTCCCGAATCTAACAGTCCCGATGAATTTGCTCATGAAGTTCATGAGCATGAGCGATCTCCGTTATATGCTTGGAACGCCAAATGAGTCCGGGTACCACAGAACTATTTGAACGATCTGCGGTTGAACAGACAAGAATGGATAACTGGATAATTGGGATCGCCATGCAAGAATGGGTTCCATTTGGTTAGTAACAGTGATTGGGACACCCACATCGGAAGTAGAAACAATGGAATCATCAGGAATAGATGTAGTGCTAGTGTTCGTATTTGACCTATTCAAAGTATGTTCACTTCTTAAAGGAATAGTTCTGCCAGTAGGCATCCATTTTTTAATGGGCATTGTCTTAGCAAATTTAGGGCAAAACTCATTAAGATTAAACTTACAGCCAGTAAGTATCGATTGATAACCTATATTACTAAATTTTCTTCCTGTGGGTTTCCAATGTTTTCTAACTTTCTTTCGCCTTTGCCTTTTAGCCTTCTTAGCTTGATTTTTGACATTAACAATTTTAACTGGGCATTTAACTGCATTAATCAAATCATTCACACCACATTCATGATTAGTAATAGAAATTAAGCAGTCATCATTACATGGTTTACAAATAGTAGCATAATTTGAATTAATTACAGTACCTTATAGCTAATACTAGAATCAACACGATTCGTTTTATTCAACTCAAACTTAGTGTTCCTAGGGTGGTCTTCTACTCTCTTCCAATGCACATTCTTAGCTTGCGAGGTCCTATCTTGCTTTGTATTGCTTGGAGGCTTTGACCCGCTTGCTTTTATGTCACTGATTACTCCTGTAGGGAATTATGGGAACATTAGTTGGTTGGGCTACTTTTGCATTCTGAACTAGGACGTGCAGGGATCCTGAACTACTTGAAGGCACTTTAGAGTTCACTTTCTTAATACAGGGCATAGAATGGGTTGCATACTTGGAACTAGGCATAGAACAAGACATCACAGCTTTATCTTTCGCACCTAAGGATTTAGGACATGTTGTCGTTAAAAATTCTAACAGACTCCGAGATCGTTTGGCCTGAATGCAAGCAAACCTAATTTCTCTATCAAGTGGCTTATTTATGAAATCCTCTTCTACAATCTCACGGAGACATTCTAGACTATCCTTAAGGTGATCGAAATAGTTATGAAACACAAGTTCGTTATTTCTAAGATGAGAAAGAATGTATTTAACAGTCACAGTATATTTGCAGTCAGCAGATGACTTTGATGCAACATTCTCATTAAATATAAGTGGTATTTTCCCTTTTTCCTGACTCTTTAGATTCTCAATTTCCTTTTGTAAAGACGTTATTTTTTCGTTGTTCTTGTCACGAGTGACTTTCATTGAATCATATAACTCTTTAAAGTGTCGTTTAACTTTTTTATTTTCTTCTAGAAAACTCTCATTTTCCTTTTGAAAAACATTAACCAAGTTTTAAAGATGAAAAGTTTGAGACCACTGAGAATCTAAAAGAGGATGCATTTGGGAGCCAATCATGTTGTTCTTTTCACCCTTTAATTGTGAAATTTGGGCTTTCAACTTTCTGATCGTGTTACAATGAGCTTGAATCTGTTCGTCACGTTTGTTTATTTCAAAAAGTGCATCAAACTCTAGAACATTTGTGGATGTCTTGATGTTTGAGGTTTTGACATTTTCTTTGAGATGTTGATATTTTAGTTGCAAATCAAAATGTTCAACTTCTAGCTTAGAAAAGTGTTTTACCAAATTATCGTGATCATCCTGATCAGTTTTTTCATTTAGTTATGAGTGTTTGTTTTCAAGCTCAATGACACGATCATGGGAAACTTTCAAAGCAACAGTTAATTCATGAAATTGAGAAGCAGTAATAGAATGCTTGGTAACAGTATAAAACACATCTGGAGCCACACAACTTAATACTAAGTTCTCATTTAGGATATGCAAATTCTTCCTTCCAATTTCATTATATTTGAGTTCTCGTTCATAATCATTGACTTCAACAATCATTGCATCACATTCATTTTCCATTTCTTTAATATCCGAATTTATCCCCTTTTGAAGACTTTCAAATTGACCTTTTAATTGTTTAAAGAAAGGCATGACCTCAGTTAAATAGCATTCTTTATTTTGCTCAAAATCCTTTTCACCTTCAGTTATCCCTGTAGGTGTGATTTTGTTCTTACATGTCTTCTCAAAATCAACGAATAGTTGATAAACAACATATAGGCTGATTAAGGTCTTGCTATTAGTGGCAATAGTTCTAGGAACTAAATGCATTGGCGTATTCGGAGGATACACAAGTAGTCTGTGCACTTTCCTAAGGGTAGTGTTTGTTTCAACAAGTACGTTTGCTTTTTGCTTATCCATGTCTTTCTTCCAAAAAATTTGTTCTGTGGTTAATTGAGTTTGAGGCTTAAACTTGTTCAGGGAGATCCTTTTATTTTGTGTAATCATGGGGTTTGATCGTTATGTTATTCTTTTTACACTTAGGATCTTCTAGTTTCTTATCCATTTTCTCCCTAGAGGCATCTTGTAATTTTCTATCATCTTCCGTGCTTCCAATACATGAAGGTGTTTGCCTAGGCTTAAGGATCTCATTACCATCATATACAATCTTATGGAAAGCTTTAGCTCTTTTACAATACTCTGGATTTGGTTCCTCTACTAAGGGAATATTGTACTTATCGCTTAAGACTCTATGCTTAGTGATCATGTGAGCAGTCTGAATGGTGTTCCCTTGTACGTACAACTTATTTTCAAGCTTGTTTTTCAAAGTTTTTAGATTAGAAAAGTCATTCAAAATTTTTGATTCCTTAGCATTAAATTCATGTTTAAGCACTTTAACATTATCTTGAAGCTCTTGCTTTTGCTTAAAAGTTTTAGAAAGCTTTTCTTGTAAGGAGTTTAACTCTTGTTTTAACACTTCTTCTCTAAAACTACTATTTCTAATAATTGTACGCATTTGGTCATCCATTTCCTGCTCATGGCTAGTTAACTCAAACTTAGCACATTGTTCATAAATAGCAACTTGTTCTTTATAGGAATTCAGTTCAGAGATAACAGAATCATCAGGGGCACATGCAGTGTATTCATAAAAAACATAGTCATCATTGACTGCAGAAGATACATCACTTGGTTCAATCTCACTTTCACTTTGTGTCACATATTGATCATATGAGACAATATTACTATTACTCTCATTATCAATATCTGATTCATAAGTTTCAAGAGATTATACTTCGTTATGTATCTTTTGCTCATCCACCTCATCGTATAGTTTTAATACCTCTGAGATGATTGATTCTTTGGATGGACCAGCCTGTTGTGATGATGAGACCTTTGGAGAGACCATAGGTGAGATGCTAGCCATGAAGATTGTCTGGGTAGTAGGTTCATCATCGACATCAGAGTCAAATGCATCACAGTATGCAACTTGAAAGGCATTTTGATGATTGTGACCTATTTCCTGAATTGGTTGCTCATCCACATCAACACCATATGTCTTAGCATTCCCTCTCGCAAGAAACAACAACTCCCCTTCATCCAAAGCGCTCCATTATCCGAGCTTGCACAAGCAACATCTTGTCTCTGAAGTATTCGCATTCGTGGATTTTGGAGATGTGCAGTTCCTGGCAATATGTCCCTCACCACCACAGTCGTAGCATTTGATTGGCTTTGCTTGCCCTTGATTGGCATTTCTTCCACGATTCTGATTAGCCACATACCCTCCACCAACTCCACCTCTTCCCTGTTCATACTGCCTTCCTTGAACTGGTTGCACCATAACCTTTCCATCTCTGACAATAGCATGATTGTGTAGATTGGATGCAGTTCTGATTTCATTGTTAGTGTGAAGACTGTTAGTATGTGGAGTAAGAGTCAAGTTTTGTTTAACCATAAGAGCCAGTTGATTGATGAAGTGTTCCATGACTGAATCAGCATCAGGTTGCTTGAACCTTGGATCGGGAATGAGTTTGTGATTACCGTTTCTAGTAGGTATGACTTGTGAAGCTTTAGTAGTAATCCCTACATTGGTGTAGAAAGCTGTTGAATCAGTTGATGAGCTTGCTTCTCCCTGTTTAGATTTGAACTGTTCAAGAATCCTTCGTTCAAACATAGCATGTCTCTCATTCTGAAGAAGGAAGGCATACAGCTGCTCATAGTTAGTGTTCTTTAATCCTTTGTTAGCTTCACAGAGGTGACAAATTTTTGCCATTCGGGATTCATGTTGTTCACAAACTTTGAGTTCAGCTGAATATTTGGCATGGTCATTTTGATGTTCCTCATGTCATTTACAAGCTTGTGAAATCTCACGTAATATTCATAGAAACTTTCTTCTGGTTTCATCTTAAAATGCTCAAATTCATCATACAGTTGTGATTCTCTGTCTTCCTTGGTTAATTCGAACCCGAGAGAAGCATCTTGACATTGTCCCAAACCTGCCTTAGCTTCGTGTTGTGATTGATCGCCTTGTAAATGTCCTTAGGTAAACCCACGAAGTATGATGTTAGAAGCCATGATGTCTGCATCATATCTCTTCTTCTCCTTATCAGTCAGTTCATCATACATTTTAGGTCTGTCCGGTCCTAATATCACCGAGCCATCAACAGCAGTATCAAGTATGTCTCCGGTTGTCTCAACTTGATACGGTCCTTCATCAATTGACTTGAGAATGTTGACTCCATTTTCTTTTCCCAAACAATACAACCTAATTCGTTGAGCCCATGAGTCATAGTTAGTTCTGTCAAGCATGTGGACGAGTATCGATCCAATTGCTTGAACGTCCTCAGCAACAGAAGAGATGATTGTGGGCACGTTGGTAGACATGTTTACAGATATCACGGGATTTTATAACTCTATGATTAAACCGGGAAATAGATTCTTTCACGGGATTTTACTAAATCAAGAGGAAGCCGTATTAGAAACAATAATCCACCAAGTCGCTATAATCCTTGAAGACAAGTCGCTAAATCACCAAGTTGCTAAGTAACAACTCGCTAAAGACTCAAATCGCTATGAACCAAGTCGCTAAACACAAATTGCTATGAACCAAGTCGCTAAACACAATTCGCTAAGGCAACAAATCGCTAAGTTGACAAGTCGCTAAAGAGCAACTCGCTAAGTGGGCAAGTCGCTAAGGAACAACTCACTAAGAGGCCAAGTCGCTAAATAGCAACCCGCTAGTCACAACAAAGTCAAGTCGCTGAAAATAATGAAGACAAGTCTCAACGTTGAACAAGTCGCTAGCCGAAGTGGTACCTCCACTACTTTGTACTATTTGTCGCCTTGTCTCAATAAACAAGTCGCTAGACCTCAAATCGCTACCACTTCAACTATAAGTCGCTGCAAAATAACGAAGCAAGTCGCTATGAAGAAAAGTTATCCGAGAGTCAAGTCGCTAGCAAGGAAAACTTAAACACAACCCTTTTCAATCCAAAACAAGCTCAACCACAGTGATTCAAGCTTTCCAAATCAACACCCAAGCACTTACAATGATTCTAAACACAAAAGTACAATCAAAATTGAAACTTTAACACAAGAAATGATCCAAATGATGCAAAAACCACTAAACTTTTTCAAACCCAAAAACCATATAAAAGCACTAGAAATCCAAGGACATGTAAGAGAGATGATCAAACCATGGCTTTGATACCATTTGTAACATATTGGATTTCACAAACACATCAAACCATGATCAAAAGTAGGTGTATACTATAAGGTTTTAGAGAGAAAGAGTTAGAGGTTTGGGAACTTAGTGAGAGAAAGTAAAAGTATTATTATGAGCTCCAACCCTCTACCTTGGGAGGTAGAGGGTATTTATAGTTTCTTACATAAACGCCACCTACGGGCTGTGGATCAGGCATACAGTGGGTAAAGACCCGTCCGTCCTCCACGGTGTTACTCAACTAAATACTATCTAACATAAAACAACTACGACTACGAGCTTTCTAACGATTACATATACTTGAGGTGACCGACACTTTAATAATTGGATTTACTAAATCCTAACAGATAGTCTGCAAAGGTGACTCAAATTCTGCAATTTTTTTTAGCCATATTCTAGTTTCTGTATTGACTGGAATATGCTTTTAAGCTCACTTCAAATGATGGCTCTGTACCTTGGGTTATTTGTAGTTCATTCCTGTATTGTCTTATGCAGTCCTATTGTAGGCCTTTGTTAGGTAACAATGGGGTGTTTGGGACAATGGAGTTTATGGTCTATTTGTAACTCATAAAGTGAGTTTCCATTTGAGAAGGGTTAGTGAGTTGGTGTGACAGTGTATGGTACTAGGAATTGTGAGGTGTGGAAGATGAACCTACATGGTCCTAGTGTGCACTATCAAAGGAGGTTTGGTTGGTCCTCACTCAAGGTGTGTGTTCCCAACTGTGTGAAGCCATTTTTGAGATGGAAATGTAGCATAGTTGGTATAGCCCTTGACTTGGAGGGGTAATGGGTTCCTAACGATGTCATTCTCCCTATTCTACCTGAATGATCAATGTGGGAAGGGGGTGGAAATGTAGTTAGATAGTATTTGGTGTGCTAAGGTGAACTAAAAAGCTGTAGTTTAGTCACAAACTGGGATAGTTTAACTGCAGGCTTCTAGAGAGAATTATCTTGGATGTTTAGAGTTGTTGATTCCCATAAGTTGGAATGTATTATCTGTTATTGTTTCATCAGTTTTGTATAGTTTTGTATTGTCCATCAGTTGTATTTTGAGATAAAAAGAGTATAGGCATGTCTATAACTCTTTTCATTGTATAAGTTTCATTGTGTTGTAATAAGATATGTTCACCTTGCACAAAAAAAAATGGTACATGAAATAGGGTTAGGAGGTGATCGAGGCGTTAATAACAATCTACAAGAACAACTAAAGTACAGTACGTCCATGGACGGAGCCAGGAACAAACATGACCAGCTGCACAAATTTTTTTAAATCGTAATATAATAAAGTTTAAGATGCTAACTAACTAAGACTAAAAACACATTTCAATGGACCGGGGTCATTTAAGATGTATTAGGGAAAAATTGATACTTTTTCTTAAAATTAACACTAAATCGAAAAAATACATAGGTGTCACGGGCACCCACGGGACACCCCCTGGCTCCGTCCCTAAGTACGTCACGTTGCACCAAACTTATTATTAGTAGGAGTAATTAGTTAACTATCAATGATGGTAATGACGTGGCATAGATATATAAATTTGCACTTTTGCGAGCTTGAGTGAAAGAAGCATGGGTGATAGTTAAGGTTCATGCTTTGGCTCTTGTTTAATCAAAAGTCAACCGAAATTCCACCCCAGTTCCCAATTTAAGTGAGGCATGCAACATGACTCCAAATGACCAAAACATTTCGTCATATTGCTGCTACTCCACAAGTATCTAATTGGGAATTGTTATATCTCACAAATGCTTTTTATTCCTTAAATTATATTTTATGTATGATTTTGATGTAGCTCCTATAATATTCCTCGTATATTTTAGAATCCACATCTATTAGCCGTACTTCTCAATTAGTTATTACTTATTTTTGGTTAATAATTTATAAACAAGTTGAGTGAGTGTTGTTGTTTGCTGTTTTCATTCAAACCATTTTTTATTAACTGCACATTTTTTAAACTTATTTTAAATAAATTACTTTATTTTCATCGTCTTTTATAGATAAACAAAAAAAAATTAAAAAAAAAATAAAAATAAAAATTCTTATGCCCTATTCTTCTTGCCAATGTCAAGTTCTTCATGGTAAATTAATAAGGTGAAAAATCATGCATTCAAGAACTCTATTTAGACTATTTCTACTTTGGAACAACCACCTTGCCTCCAACAAGATAACAAGAAACAAAAAGCCCACCAAAGAAAAAAAAAGAAGAAAGAAACTATCACAAACTAGAAAATACAAACATTTAGGGTGCGTTTAGTTGGGGGAAAACACCCTTGTTTTCCACAAAATGTTTTGTGAAAAACAAGGAAAATAGAGATCGCGTTCAAATTATCATTTTCCAACAAAATGTTTTGCAAAACACAAAATTCCCTATTCCTAATCTAACAAGGAAAATTAGAAAACAAATTTTAGTTGTTTTCCTTTGTAACCCCCAACCCTCCCTCCCTTCTTCAAAATAAAAAATACAAATATCAACTAAACGCATTTTCTATATTTTTAAGTGTTTTGTGGAGATAAATTTCCCATCCAAATTTTTACAAAACTAGAGATAGAAAACAAGAAAATTTTTTCTCTAACTAAACGCACCCTTAATAGCTTCAACTTTTAACGGTGCAGAATATTACCCCAAACTTAACTAATTGGAATTCTACTACCATATACCAAATTAACTCAATAATTTATTGTTTTTCTATTTTATGCTAAAAAAAATCAATTTGCTAAAGCCTAATGTAATATAAATGATGTGTAATTAAATTTAAGGTAATTAATCATATTTTTATGAAAATTTAGTTAATTTTATTTTTCTTTTAATTGTATAATATTATATTTAGTTATTGAGAATAAATATATATTTGAATTAATATTTTATAGAAAGTAAATTTACCGCACTAATTTTAATATACAGATATTCGTATTATATACTTAAGTGTTTGTTTTAAATAATTTTGAAATTGTAACAATTTAACTATTTTATTATTCATAAGCATATGTTAAATTGAAAATTACAAAAACACCTATATAGTTAGTTATAAATTGTTCTAAAATTTATTTGAAACAAAATTTTAATAATATAATGAAGATTTATTAAAAGTAGTGCATTAAAATTTTTTAGAAATAAATGCTACATATATCTTTTTTATATTCTAAATAATTAATTAGAATAGTATATTAATTTTCAAAAATTGAAAAATAATTACTCCTTTAGAAGAAAATATATATTTACTTAACTAAAGTTTAATTATGAATTATTTGTTACATAATACTTTACTAAATTAATATTTAGAAAGAAAAAACAATTAATTATTGAGTTAATTAGCATAGGGTAGTAGAAGTTCTATTTTGTCAAGCTCAGGATAACATTCTGCACTTTTAAAGGTCTAGGGTATTAGATTATCCACTTTGCCAGGTTGGGAGGAGGGGGGTACTAATATGTGTTTTGGCCAATAAAAAATATGACTAACGACGACAAACATAGGTGGGCTCGTGACAAAAAGGTTTGTGCTTATATCTCACTAAAATATGATGTATGAGGTCTCAAGTTCAATTCCTGCTAAATGCAAGCAATCCTGAAGTGATCACACCAAGCTCTTAAAAGGCCAGGAAGGGCTTTACCCGATGTGAGTTTGGGTGACAATGAATTTAAATCTTATGAATTAGTCGGGCAAAAAGTCGAAAACCATTGCTTGAAAAAAAGAAGCATTTACTAAACAAGTTCTGAGTATATAATTTATTACTTTATTTCATTTGTTAAGTTTGTTGGATCTTATGATAGAACAAATATGTAATGTATGTAGTAAAGTGAGTTATGGTAAAGGAGTGATCGATATATTATGTCGACATCAACGTCATGCAAGTCATCTCAGGTTTATTAGTGACTGGTGGATAATATTAAATTATCAATAAATAAAAGAGTATAAAAAGAATGTCAAAAGGTAGGTGCCAAAATGGTAAAAGGGTTTCCAAGTGTTGGTTCCCCTAACCTAGACTTTGAATGTTTTTATTTGTAGTTTATATATTAAGCTAATTAAGCTAGTATTGATTAATCTTTTACTATAGTACTAGCTTGAAGCAAAACAAGTCTTCATCTCACTACAAAAGTTAATGGAGTATCGAGATTCTTAAACTTAATTGAGTTTCAATACTAATAAGTACTACCTCCGTTATAAAATTATAGTCATCGTTTAACTTTTTTGGTATTTCTTTTTTAACTTTGATCTTAAATATTTTTGTTTGTGCTATACAGTAGTTGATAAAAATTATAACAATGAGAATACATTTAAAACCCAAATTCATTCATATATATTGCATCACGTATCATTTAACACAAATAAAAATACTAAAAGGCCAAAGTTATAAATGAAAGACCGAAAAATTTAAACGGAGACTATAAATTTAAGACGTAGGGAATATCAAAATGAGTAGTGATTGACATGCCTAAATGGCATGCCTAATTTCATGCCTAACAATTAGATTACAACACTTGTACTAATCAAAGACTATCATGAGGAGAGAGAAATATCATACTCCACTTGTCATATGTTGAGTGGATTAGGCATAAAATTAGTTATGCCATTTAGGCATGACAATCATTTTCCTATCAAAATATAAAGAAGAGAAAAGGTTTTCAATGTTGTTGGGCCAGCTTTCAAAGAGCATTATATTAGTTGGTGCTTTTCTTTGTGGTTAGTTTGTCAACTAATTCCTACTATAAGAAATTGAATCTATTTAATTTATATCACATCTTATTTGTTTATGAGTTAATTACTTAGCCTCATAGACATAGAACTTAATAATATATAATATATATTTATATCCTAATGATGAAAAATATCTAGTGCTTATTTGTTTTCTAGCTAGCTTATTAACAATCTCAAATTATATACGCAGCACGTACTAGTTCTGTGTGGTTATCGGAAATAGAAAGCAGTATGTTAACACTGGTGCGTGAACACTTCATTAACATATATAGGTGGCATGCAAGATACTACTTATTAAGGGAAAAAAAAAAAAAAAAGAGTCTAGGAGCTGGTATTTGATTAGTAATGGTGGGACCAGACGTACACCAAGTAAGTTGGCCATAATATTCCAATATAAGAAATTTGACGTACAGGCATGGATCGAGAGACTTGGTAGGTATATATATTCACATAAGTCGATCTGCATATATAGTCATTGATCAAATTAAGTAAAGATGGGAGGAGGTCGAATGCCATGTTGCGACAAGAGTAAGGTGAAGAGAGGACCCTGGAGTCCCTCTGAGGACATTAAACTCGTTACTTTCATTCAGAAACACGGCCATCCTAACTGGCGTTCCCTCCCTAAACAAGCTGGTATCTATCATCTTCCCTTCCCTTCAAGTAACTCACTATAATCTGTTATAGCTAGTAGGACTAAATATATATTTTGGATGTGTAAGGTTTGCTAAGATGTGGAAAAAGTTGTCGTCTGAGATGGATAAATTACCTAAGACCTGACCTCAAGAGGGGAAATTTCACTCCACAAGAAGAACATTCCATCATTCGTCTTCATGCCACCTTCGGAAACAAGTAATTTACCTTAACTTTGCATACTTGCATTTAATAATCTATATATAAGTACTACTCGTGATTTTAAACATACATGCGTAGCAACTATCCATGCCAACAATGTAACATGGACATACGTATAAATATATTTAGGATTATCAGTTGCTGTTTTGCTTACCTAGAATGGTATTACGTGTGTTATGCAGGTGGTCTAAAATTGCATCTCATCTACCGGGACGAACAGACAATGAGATCAAGAATGTATGGAACACATATTTAAAGAAAAGATCACTACAACGACTCAGTATGGCGAATATTAGTACTACCGATGATACTCCTAATTCCTCGTCGTGCAACATCTCAAATAGTGATCAAAATATCCACAATGAGGAACATGAAAATCAAGAAATATCTTCATCTCATGATCAGCAATTAACCGCCGTAGTAGAATATCCAAAAGTGATTGAAGCTGCTGCTATAGGTCCAATTAACAACGTTGATATTAAATTCCCTGATAATTTAGTATCTTATTCCAAGGATGAGCTTTGGAACATGGTCGAGTCTCCCCGGCCAATTAACCTAGGCCACGAGATGATGGAAGGCGTTGAGTACTGGGTGAGATTGCTAGAAGATGAACTTGGATTAGATCATGAGAAAGATTCAACAGCAAATATTACAACAGCAGGGCCTTGCCAACAGATTGACCAAAATCATTATCAAACAATGTCCAAGATGGACCAGGAGGAGCCTGAAATATGGTGCAAAATAAGTGATCAAATATCACCATCGTGGCCTACTACTTTCCCTCACAGTTTTGATTTGTATTAGTTAGTCTTAATTAGGTGGAAATTAAAATAAATAATTTAGTATGGTCATGTAGTTGGACTTGGCAACCTAGCTAGGCAGCTTGATTTTCATGAAGTTATGATATGATAAGATAGATAGAGACATATATACTATGCATGCACGTAATTTATAGTCAAAGGAGCAACATATACATAGTACGACTAGTACGACTTCATCAAATTTATTAATAGTGGATTTAGGTAATTTGCGACTTTAAACGCACAATAGTGGTTTGAAAAGTTTTTTTTTAAAATACTAATCACTAATTGTTTTTTTAAACATATTTGACGAAGACTTGGTGTAATGGTCATCCCAAAACCGCATTACGTAACTGATGACGTATAGCAGGCCTATTGGGCCTAATTCGTGCTATACACATATTGGGCCCAGGCCCAACAACGAGAATAACTACGAAAACTAGACCAACAGTAAACCCAATAACGAAATTGGCTACGGTACAGACTAAAAGACGCACGCAGAATACTTAGCAGACCGAACCTTTGGCCGCGGATGGTATTCTGTGTCCTCATCCGCGATTAACACGGAACCTTGTCCGACAAGGGTCCGACTCCGGCAGCTAACTACTACATGCGAGTAACCAGGAAACCCTAGCGGTAAACCTCGCCTATAAAAGGGGTTGTAATCCCCATACAAGGTACAACTTTCTCTCTCATAATAACACACACATACTCTTATTTCTCTGACAAAAATATGTACTTACTCTCGCGTCGGAGTCTAATAGTGGGGTTCGTCCCCACGGTAAGGCTAACGGTTTACTCTTCTTGTGCATGGAATTCAATCAAACTACTTGGATTAGTACAAGATCAGCCCTCCAACAGCTTGTTAGCCCAATCCAACAAGCAATACTAACACCCATTACAACCCGTCACACTTTTTGTACTAACAAGTTGGCGCCATCCATGAGACCCAGTACACAACTGCGTTCCGAAAAATACTCACCATGGGCACTCGGTTCGAGCCAACTCCCGCTCTTGTATCCACACTACGGAGTACAACGGAAAGAGAAAATCATACAACATCGACGGATCTTGAAGGGTGTGGAAAACTAGAAGGGGCGGGGAGGGGGGGTTAAGTTAGTTTCAAAAACTTTAGATTCGATAATATGTGAGATCATATGAATATAGAGAAAGTATAGATCTAATGATAAAGCAAGTAAATAAAGTAAAGCAAAGGGATAGAAATGACACAACCGATTTATAGTGGTTCGGCTACAAGGACACCTTCCTTGCCCTACTCCATTCCCCAAGTCACCTACTCGAGAGTTCAAGCACTATGTCAACAAACTCCTTCAACTTGGCGGAGAAGCATTCACAACGTTGCTTACACCTTTTTTTCTGTACAAAGCTAAATACCGAGTTCGTAACACGGTGGACCAAACCAACACGACTATTACACAACAAATATGTGAAATATCAAATACAAGATCTTTGCTACAGAAATCTTGCGGAGGAACAAATCAATCAAGGACCCCTTGCTTAGATGACTTGTAGAATGCTTGTGATCTCGCCTTAGAGAATGACCTATATGAGAATCACTAAAGAAAGAAAGAAGGAAGTACTCTCTAGATCAAGTGATCTTTTGTTAGAAGAGTATGAGAGTATATGAGAGAATTAGTAAGAAGAGGGGTGAGTTAGAATGAAGAAATGGCTCTCTATTTATAGGCAAATTCTGCCACTGTTCCCCGGATCCCACGGATCCCTCCCACTAGGGATCCGTCTAGTGTAATCCTAGGGATCCGTGGGACGCTCCTCTTTGCCCATGGGTTTTTTGGTTATGGGTCATGGGTCATGGGTTATGGGTTGGTCTATGGGTATTCTTTTAGATTCAATGTATCTAATGAGTACATTGTATCTAGTCTTGTGGATATGGGTCAATACCATGGGTTATGGATATGATCCATGAGTTGTGATTTTTACCCATCCTAATAAACTATTACAACAAATGATTAATTACAACATTTTTGTATTATATGGCTATATGTAAATGCTTTACAAAAATAACATGTATCCTTATAATTGTACTTAAGATAACATTATATTTGTTATCAACAAAACACAAAGAGATCGCAAAATATTAATAAACGTTTTTACGGTTTATTTGTATTAACAAAGGGCCTGCATCCGACGCAGCCCTCCGGGAGTACTGTGACAAGTACTTCGATCAAATATTACCTATTGTGACAGAGGAAGTTCGGAAACAGGAAGAAAGAGCCAATGCGGTGAAAGCACTGACAACTCGAGTGGATTTCCATAAAGCCTCGCATCATCACGAGTCAGAAATTCCGACGGGAATAAAAGACTTGAGGAAATAACTCTAGTCCACGAAGCGTCGGAATACGCAGGACAACAGAGGCTAAAGACGTACCCGGTCTAGGTCACCAAAAAGGAAAGAAGGTGAACGGGAGACGGTGTTCAAAAGGCTGCGCAAAAGTGTGTTCCACAGGCTGGGAGACAAGGAAGAAAGTGTCTCCGTGTATTCCAAAGACCCTAGAAGACCAGTTCGCCATGTCACTGAGAGAAAAGAAGAGAGTAGCTACCGAGACTCTCAATCGCAACTAGTAAGGGCAAACTTCAGAGGGCATGGAGCCGAAAGGGCGCTGTCGCGGAAAGCAGGTGACTGCTCAGGAGATGGGTCAAATGGAAGTAGATATCGAAGGTCCGAAGTCAAAAAGCGGAAACCAGGCAAGGAGACTGATGCGTTCACTCCACGTATCCGCTACTTTGAGATGCCAACGAAAACACGTATGGCAACTAACGTAAAAACATATGACGGGAGTGGAGACCCAGAAGATCATCTCAAAATCTTCCAGGCAGCCGCAAAGGTAGAACGATGGGCCATGTCAACCTGGTGCCACATGTTTAACTCCACGTTAACTGGATCCGCTAGGGTCTGGTTTGACGACCTCCCGCCAGAATCAATAGATGGTTATGATAAACTGAAGGAGGTTTTCCTAGCCAATTTCCTCCAGTAAAAGAAGTGTATCAAGGATCCCGTGGAACTTCATCACATCAAGCAAAGGGAAGGAGAACTAACATAAGACTTTGTAAGAAGATTTAAAGAAGAAACCAGGGACATAAAAGGAGCTCCGGACGTTATGAGAATCTCAGGATTCATGCACGCAATTACTAATCCGGAACTGATTAAGCGGTTACATGACAGAATCCCAAAGTCAATGAATGAAGTAATGAATATAACCACCTCCGTCCTTCGGGGGGAAACAACCGCAGGAAGTCGTGAAAGAAGAAAGCCATGGATACAAATGCCGAGGAGGCAAAGTGCAGTCAAGTATCGGCAAAGTTTCAAAAGAGAATTTAGAAACAAACCAAGAATAAGGGAAAAGTAACATGACCTCCGCATTCCTCCAAAACCTATCAGAGAAACGCCGACACAAAGGAAACCAAGATCTCCAAATTCATCCCCAGCTACAGTAAGTGAAGAAAAGAATGACGGTAAATTCTGTGAATTTCATGGAAAAGCAAGGCATACCACAGACGAATGTCTACATTTAAAAAAGCAAAGAGAAGAAAAGGAAGAAAGGACCAATGGTAGAAGAAGAAGAACAGCGGGAAAAAGCCAAATGTTGAACCTCACAAAAAAATCACTCAAAATTACTCATAACTAAACAGAAGGCGAAAACGCTCAACGCAGCGATAGCATAATCACATACACATTGGAAGGATTTAAATCAACTCCAGCAGGAGAAATGCAGTAGGGACGCCTATAAAATCAATAAGGACCCGGACACCTTCACAGGAAGGAATAAAAGTCCCGATCCCATAAACTTCAACAAAGCAAAAGCTCAAAAAGCCCAAGTCAAAGCACAAAGTAAGAAGGCAAACAATTAAATATAGTAAGAGGAATCAGTCACCAAGAAGATTCAAGGAAAAATGTTGGAGAAGCGCCCTACCAGTTTAGAAATATCAGATCACGGAAAGTCATGTGAAAATAGCCAACATGAAAGACAAAGAAGAACATTGAAACACACCACGATTGTAC
Source organism: Chrysanthemum makinoi (assembly GCA_910596185.1). Taxonomy (NCBI): domain Eukaryota; kingdom Viridiplantae; phylum Streptophyta; class Magnoliopsida; order Asterales; family Asteraceae; genus Chrysanthemum; species Chrysanthemum makinoi. The sequence goes on along the minus strand of OU343222.1, from coordinate 591,361 downwards.
ATAGGACTAACAACATCCATGAAAAACCCTACGGAGATTATTCCCAGAGAATCAAGGATACAAAAACCTGTCGCTCAATAAAAATCGGTCACGGGAAGAACAACGTTCCGAAAGAAGCAAGCAAAGAGTCGCGGCAGACACAAAACATAAATGCCACACGGCGGGAAATAACAAAAATCAAGGCAAGGACGCGCTTTAGGAAAGGAGAGCTCCGACAACAACCGTGAAATGGCGAAGGATAAACCATCCAAATGTTCAAAGAAAGAAAATCGCAGTACGATTTACGCTCCTTCCCAAGAAATTTTATGTCAAATCCAAAGAGAAAAACAGCGCTCCAGCCTAGGCACGCATAACCTATCAAATGGTAGGAAAAAGTAAATACTAGCGCGTGCAGGAATAGTAAAATCTTCGCTATAAATACATGAAGTAAAAAAGGGGGAAAGGCAAGAAAAGTAAAAGAGAAAGCCTCTAACACCAAACATCTTAACAAAAATCCCAAGAAACTCCTAAAAGTCACTTTGAAGGAAGTTGAAGATGTTATTCAGAAGAAAAGTGCGTTGGCACATAAGGCAGGAGAAATACAATCAGATTTCAATAACAACACGTTGTTTACATACGGTTGTTCCCAAAAAACTCACACATAGCCTAAACCTTTACCCCCAAGCGAAAAAACCAAAGAAAAATACAAAAGCCAAGTAGACGCGGCGGCAACCAAAACCTGTTATTAAATGACTGCTAATAACAATTAGTCGTTCTAAAATGACGACTAATAACCCACCTCCACGACCATTCACAACATTCCTTCATCCAAAACCCATTTCCATTGAAGATTCAGTGAGCTCCGCGACATATATGCGCGCACTAAAGGGAGTTTGTACCAATGTAGATTAGATAGTCACATAATTCGCTACAATAACCAATTTAATTAAGTATCCGGCTCGATCCAAAACATGGTACTAAATCAATCAGGTCAAGGGATCGCGATTGGATCGATGAAGATAGCGTTCTAGAATTTAATTGGTTTATGAATCGGGACAAAGCAATTCGCGTTCCACATTACTTGGTACATCGTACCAAAGCGATCCCAAATGAACCTACCCCCATCGAACCGAATTTTAGGCCTAATCCTCACCATCCCGATCGCGATCCCTGCATCGAGATGCATCCCCGCCCATGGGACTATGAATTAGACTCTCATTAGCCATTTGGAATCTTGTAAGCGAGGCCTTGCTCACTCGGGTCTCCACCGGGTGCTGAGCTATATCATGAATTGGGTCGATGGGAGTGATAGAATGTTCAAAAAGGTGGGTCCTTAGGGAAGGGCAACAAAGGAGGTTAGGGAAATGCAATGCATAAAGCGGCCCCTAATTACAAAAGCTTCCTGATGAGTGTCTAAATACTCATCATTTTTGTACAAATTGATCAAGAAAACATCCGAAAACACTCGAATGCATCAAAATGATAAAAATATCACAAATAAGTGTTTTATGTGTTTTAAATGCAAAAACATCAAAATTTGGTGAAAACTTATCAAGTTTGCATAATTGGCGCTTAGTCCCCAAGTTTCAAAAGTTGTCAAAAATGTCCCGGTAAATCTAAATAAAGAAAAATATCATTTTAAGTCCCTAAGGATTCCTAAGTTGTCAAAATTGGTCCTTGAGATTTAAAATTGCAAATTTACAACTTAGGTCCATCAAGTTTTGAATTTGGCAAAAATGGTCCTTTGAGAATTAGAAAATGTAAAAAATGATACTTGTACTATTAAAGTTTGTCAATTTCAGTCCTTGTGTTAAACTTTGAGAAAATGGCAGGATTGGTCCCTCTAGTTTGGCAAAATTACAATTTGGTCCTTATCTATAATAAAACAAGACTTGTCAAAACCATTTGACCCTCGCCATCTTAACACATTTTGCCCCCCTGCTTTTTCAAATCAAAGTCCAAAGTCAAACCTCCAAATTTTACCCGCCACCTCCCCGTTTTCTCCACTAGTGCCGCTAACAACACGCCCACTTCCCATCACCTTTTCTCCACAAACCACTCCCCTCATCATCACAAACACTCCACAATAAATGCCACCCCCCTAGTTGATAAAATGCACCTATAAGTCAAATCCAAGTGTTCCCGCCAAAATGATAAAACGGCTAAAACACTCCAAAACTCACCTATTGGTCAAGCAAAAGAAAGGGATACTATCAAGGACACGTGGAAGTGAATTGAGCATAAAAGAAGGAGGAGATAGAGAGAAGAAACCAGCTTTTAGTTTTTAAATTTTGTATGTCGATTTTATTTCTATGTTTTAAATTAAGCTTTGTTGTAATCCTTGTTTCAATATATCAAATTAAGTTGTTTAAATGTATTAAAACTATTATCAAGTATCATTTCAAGTTTTTATTCACATTTCATGTTTTGTGCTTATCAAGGTAAATTTCCAATTCAAACTCTTGTTACCAAGCTTCAATAAGCTTATTTAATAGTCAAACAGGTTTATTTAAGCTTATCATAGCTCTTTGTAAACTTGGAATTCAGAAACAAACAAACTTGCCACAAAGTCAACAAAAGTCAACTGTGCAGCAAATTTGGTTCAAACAGGTTGGAAATGGAATGGGGTTGTTGCAGAGATGGATTTGGGTTGGTTTTGGATTAGACTAGTGGTAATGGTTTTGGATTAAGCTGCACAAACAGCTTGGGCAATTGTAAGTTGTATCTGTTTTTCATTTCTTAATCAGTTAGCTGTTTGTGTTTGTATTTGAAATTGTGATCATTAAACCATTTAAACTTGTCCACTTATTAGTAATTAGATAATATTAATCGCGTGTTGATAAAATATGTTAGATCGTTGGTTAGCCGTTGAAAAGTTCAAAATGCTTTTACAAGAGTTTTGGATCAGTTGACTATATTGAGCTTAAGCTCTTGTTATTGCTTGATACATGTCTACTTAGCTTTAATATTGTCTACTTGAACCATATCTGTCATCATATTGCACCTTAAAACCTGAAAAGTCAAAATCTTGTTTTAACATTCCTAATTCATTAACTGTTAAGAGTTTGGGAAATCAAAAGCTTGTTTCATGTTTGGAAATCAGTAGCATAGCCTAATATAGTTTCATTTAACCATATATCATCAACATCAGTCCATAAATTTAGTTCTAATCTCACCAAAGTCAACTTTTCTCAACTAACCGTCAAAAAGTCAAAATATTGAAAATCCAGCTACAACCCAAGGAGATTTTTCACAGTTCATTACCGGTTCAAATCAAGTGAGATTTGTGGTTTTTAAAAGTTCATCTGGTCTAATTCCTTATTGTCATTTTTATAAATTTTTAGTAATTTTCTAAAAGCTCCAAACAGCTTGTCAAACAGTGGCTCACTGTTGCTCACAAAACTCAAGCACACACCGAAGTTTTCTCAAGCTTTCAGAGCTTATCCAAAGCTCCAATGAGCTTCTCTAGGGTCGGTTTTTGGTTTGAAGGTACCTAGCTGTGTCTAGTTTAGACTCCAACAATTGGTTGTGAGTTTGGACTTGTTTAAGTACTTATTTTCCAGTCTCAAAGTAGCACACTCAGAAACTGTTTTAGCACATTAGTCAGATTCACCAAATCTGTGTAGGGTACAATTCAGAGGTTTAAGCTTGTTGTAACTTGTTGTATTTTGGTGATTTTAGCATAATATAGCTTCGCGTGTTGGTTTGGTGCCCTTTTGGTACCCTTTTGGTTTATTCAAGCTTATTTCATAAGCACTTGTGTTGCGCTTCAATTTCCACCAAACAAGCACATGTTTTTCTATTTTTCTTAGATTCTATATATTAAATTAGACTTTTCCTGAAATTTTCATAATTTTCCATAACAGTTTGCTATTTTTCTTAATTTAAAACAGTTTTTAAGTAATTTTTAATTAGCTTTTAATATAATTAATCGTAAAAGTTCAAAAATAATTTTTCATTTTTCTTAAGTTAAGATAAATATAAAAAGTAAAAAAAGTAATTTTCCAGATTTTTCATAGTTTATTTTGTAATTTTTAGTAATTTAATTAGTTTTTAATAGTTTAAAATTTATAGAAAATAGAAAATAATCGTAAAATATAAAAAATAGTTTTGAAAATTCTCTTTTGTTATTTTAGATTTTTCCAAGTCTTAATTTTATTTTTCTAGGTTTATTTCCTATTTTCTTGTAATTTAGGTTATTATTAAATAGTTAAAAATAGTTTTTAATTAATAAAAATAATTTTATTTTTCTTAAAATTTTCTCATATCATTAGGTTTGTAAAAATATCATTTTAATATTTTTAGGATTAATACCGCTCAGCCACATTTTCTTTTAGACGTCACAGTAGTTTTTAATTTAAGTTTTAAAACGTAAAATCAAAACATCACTTAAAATAGTGATAGCGCTTATTTAATATAGTTTATCTTTTTAAATTTCCTTTAATTTACATTTAAGCCCCCGTAGTTATAAAATAACTCAAAATCCATCATCACTCATATCCTTAGTGATTATTCGACCGACGCGTAAAACACCAGCCATCCTCAGGACTTAACTAACTCTGAATCCATTGTATTCTCCCCGATCTAAATTGCATTTGGTGTGTGAGTCGCTTTTAAGTTTGTTACGGTCAGCCATTCACAAGTGGCTGGCTTGTGTGATAAAACCTGACGGTTTTGCACCAATCACTTCCCTCACAATGGCAAGCAACAGAGGATGAAAACTATGTCTTCATTCTTCGCTATTATGTTCCCTAAGAAAGTATCGCCTATCAATCCGCAGTGCGCAGACCGTGTTGGATAGACTGTTTCGTGTAAAGATAACCACCATGGGTGCTCTATAAAATAGAAATCATACGGAAAGGCTGGCCCCAAGCCCTACTTACTCACACGCAGAGGGGCGGATTCAGACGAAAAGCTCCTTAAAAGGCCCATCGCACTTGTTGTATGCCCTACAACATTGCAAGCTCGCTGCTAAAAACGAATAGCATACTTGGCGAGCATTCGAGCCCTTCAAGGAAAAATTACAAGCCCCATAACAGCAATAC